>VZRR01000831.1:585087-613761 GCA_013398015.1 Oreocharis arfaki | reverse complement strand
AGAAAAGGCTCACTAAACCCCAACCCAAAATCCCCTTCTCCTCTACCCCATTCCGTATTCCTCACCCCATTTTTTTTAGTATTATCTCATTTAAATAGTTGTCCCTGATCACAATACATTCACGAGACATCCAGACTTGGCTGCTTTATGCTTAAAAGCACAGGACTAAGCACTGATGTTTAACTGTTAATTTAGTAAGGTATAAAGCAGCTGCTGAAGGAAGGATCTGTCAGTATCCTAATGGGTTGTATTAAAGTCAATAGACATGAATTGTGAGCTTAAAGGAGTCATTAACAGGCTCATGAAAAGAAGTTACAATAAACAAATAAAAAGTAAGATGCAGCAGTTCCAGTGATCATCATTACTTAAACTCAAATTGCAATTAAATCATTTTCTCAGGTATTTACAAGACTTATTGACATTTTACCTTGATAAATGTCTGCTTTTAAGTTTCAGTTTTCTCCATATCTAGGGCCTGTACTTGAACAAACTGAAGTCAAGGGGAGTGTTTCTACTGTCTGCAGTGGACAGTGAATGAGACCAATCATGAGACCAAAGGAAGGCAATAGCAATTTTTTTGTGTGATACACATTCAGCTTGCTTTGCTGGTGAATGGAAAGTAAGTGTGACTGTACAGATTAGAGAACGAAATGGTCCCCCAAGTCTTCTGTATCACCTAAAAAGATATTTATTAGTAAACAGCCAGGGAGATAATTTCCCACGAATAGCCTCATTAAAAAAAAAAAAAAAGAAGAAGAAATTGTATTAATATTTACAGGCTGAACTTCTGCTGTTTAGCCACAACTGATGTTTATTTTATAAGGAATTTATTTTTGGAATCAGCAAGGGTTAAATCTACCATTTGCTGCTTCTGTTCTTGTATCAAGGTCAGAATGAGCAGGTAGCCCAGTTCACAGTTTGCAGGACTAATAAATCTTTCCAAAGGTCAGCATCTGCAGTCATTATCAACTAATCAGTTTTAATTTGGTTTTTAATATATAAACACTTGGGATCATGTAGAAAACATCATGCACGTTGTTTAAATCTGATTTTTTTTTAAACATCACTTATTTTAGCCAGTTCATTAATATTTTAAATAAAGGAAATCAATAGGCTCATTAAAGCTGCTTACCTTCAAATCTTTCTTGTTTTCACAAAATATTAAAGATAGAAATAAATAGATACACTTCTTTTTTTCCAGTGAGGCTTTTATTAGAGCTGCAGCCTCTCTTATGAGACTAATCAGATCAACTGTGGTATAAATCAGGATACATTGATTCACTTGAGAACTGACTTGATCCAACTGACTTTCAGCTATTGCAAACATACTGTTTACTGTTTAGGCTATTTAAATCTAGAGGGGTAAGAGCAGCAATGCGAAATGTCATTGTACAACATTTCCAAAAAAGTGTTTGAAAATCTTTTAAGAAATGTAGTTTTAAACCGCAGTGCTTGAAGAGTTTCAATTTGACTTATTTTGTGATATTAAATATTACTACAATTGGTCATGCTGTCTCATCAGAACTAACCTCTAAGAATGCAGCATAATGTCACCGTGTGACTCCTTACAGCCAACAGGATTGCCAGTGTTACATTGGAAAAGGGTGTCACTCTGGTATGCCGCTTCATTGCCGTGTTATGCACTGAAATCTAAAACTTAGATTTTCAAAAATATCTGCCTAGATGCTAAGGTCCTAGAGGTTCTGAGATTTGATGTTCCTGTTTAAATGTTAAGCTGTCTTTTCTCTTGCAGTAGTTGTGCCTGCACTCACACCCCGCCTTGGAGTCCCAGGACTAGGTGAGAGTGGGTGTGCAGGTGATCTCAGCTGATAAAGAGGGAGATTTCTTGCTATAGCTGTGGCAGATCTTGCACTCGCTGGCAGCTACTCTAGCTAGTGGTATTTTGTGCTCTTTGCCTCCATAGCCACCACTGTCCCTTGCCTGTTGTCTCACTGCTGCCTTACCTTTCACGGATGGTTCCACCCCCTGCGGGCTGTGTGAGGAGACGATGCCCTCTCCCCGGAGGAAAAGTTGGGGTTGCCAGGCAGCACAGCTTTTCTGTCTTCTGAACTTGTAGCCTGGCTTGCGAACAGACACACAGAACAGCAAATTACTTTTCTGAACACAGACTGCTCTGAAAATATGGTGACTTGCTATGTCCTATACTATATAAATATTGTGACATTCAATAATTATTAGTGGAAATATTCAATATGAATCTACTTCTGACATTTCCCAGAATAGAATAGGAATTCTAAGTGAACTCATGCATTTTACTTCCTTTCCAAACTTTTTTTAGTACAAACAACAGATTTTTCAAATATAACTTTTCTATAATATGCCCAAATATGTTTAAGAGGAAGATTTTTTTAGCCCTATGTTGATATTAGATTTTACTGTGATATAAACCTCACTGGATAATCTACCTCCATAATTCTAACTTTTCTAATCTCTTTTCAACTGAAAATACTTCAAATAAGCATTGTCATCACAACATTTGATAGTGGATTATAGTCTATTGCCGAAACAGTGGATGCAGCACCTTTAAGCTTTTAATTTATTAACATTGATGAAAATCCTGGACCTTGGTAAATATGTATCTAACTATGTGGTAGTTAGAGGACTGTGCCCATAGGGCCTGATCAACCACATACGAAAAATGGAGAACATTTCCTTTTGATGTAAACAGGAAAATCGATTGGACTGTAAGATTTTCACTAAGTTTCACTTAGTGTTTGTATTGAATAGGCCTGTGTGTGGATTCCAGGGATATTAAGGAGTGCTCTATGGGGTTGTATATGATCAGGAATCGCTTTGTTAGTGAAATATTAGTTACTTAAAGTCCCCATCTAGAACACAGAAAAACAGCAGGGGCAGTGAAAATTAAAAAGACTACAATCTGATTATAATGGCAGAATAATAAGAATATTTATAAGAAAACAATAAAGAGACTTTAAGAAGAGCTCTGCAGCTACCCATGTAAAGCCAACACTTCCAGAGAATTCTGGAGCCTTCAAGGGCTAAGGCTGATCAGATGAATACTTGGAAAAAAACAGTGTCCTCAGCTGCACAGTGCCATTCCCTCCAATCGTTGTAACAGCTATGGATGAAAAGCAGCAGCATCTGAATTTCTGGAGCTGTTTTCTGGGTCAGCCTAGAACTCTTGCACAGATGTCTAGTCTAAGTGTTAAACTTTTCAGATTCATAACTTGCCAAGTATAATCAACAAAAAATATCCAGAGATGCTACAGCTTCAGAAAATTGCCATGCTTCCCAATTTGTATCATTCATACTTTCCCAGTTTGCGTGGTTTGTATCTGTAGGGTAAAATACTTCTTACATGTTATTTAGACAACACATGCCATGAATGGGCAGCAGATGAGCACTCACTGAGGAACTTAATACTCAGGAAACTATAGGTCTGTTACATCCAGAGGGAGCCTTAACTTTGTTTGGCAAACAGGATGCTTACTGGCTGCTTCTATGATCCAGGTGCAAGGCAATTTGGTAAATTCAGTTCAAATAGTGTACGAGTCAACAGGCTTCTGAAGGAGCTGCATGCGTCACAAAAGTCATGAAAACCTTGAGCCAGTAATGAGAGGTTTCATCATGGTGGAAGAATTAATGGAGGAACATAGTAGGGGAAGTTGGTAGACATGGAAATGACTCATGTGAAACTTATTCCTTCCAGAAGAACACTGAGTGTGTTTTATACAGGGAGGTATTTCCAAGGTTGATTTTGAATAATTTATTCAGAGGGATGGACTTCCTTTTGTTTCAAAGTCATTGAAGGCAGAACACTTGACTCTGAAGAATTATGAGCTGAGATTAAAGGACTATGGGCCCAATCTTGCTCTCATTGAAACCAACAGGAAACTTTCCATTGATTTTGGGGGATGGATCAAGCTCTTTAGCCTTTGTATATGTGACCTTTTCCTTAATGCTATCCCATCGATTTGAATATCACATTGGGAACAAATGAAGGGAAATCCCTAGTGTTGACTACAGAAAAAACAAGTGCTGTTTTTGCTTTTCAGTGGAAAAGCAAAAAACTTTTCACGTTACATTTGTTTGGCCATAAATACAATCATGCTGATTATGAATTAAAGTTTATTGATATCAGAAAATTACTTACTTTGTCTTCACTCGACTTGGTAACAATTGCAGGAGACTGTTTGTTAAAGGATGCAAACCTGAAGCACTAAAATGCATTTCTACCACATCTTTTGGTCAATTTTGCTCAAAGGCTCCTACTAAAAACAACAAGAGCAAAAGAAGCTTAAGGAGACTAGGGACAAATAATAATAGACTTCTGGACAAAAAGAAGCTAGGAAAGCTCACGAATGCTGCACAGTTGCTCTACTTCAGCTTTTGGCTCGGAGCTGTAACCTCAACTTTGGTTATCAGCCATAGTCAGTTGCTTCACGAATGAGGGCTTGCACCTACTTTGTTCTCCATTTCCCCTCTTGGGGATAATTTTGATTCTATTTAAGTAGAGTCTTTTCCATCATTGTACATGTCACTATAAATTGCTCTGTTACTTAAACTACTAAAACTGTACAACTACACAAGTCCTTGAAAATGGGTGCTACATTATGTGTAGGGGTTGTCTTATCACTTACTGTACAGTTTAGAGATAATAAATCTAATTGATTCTCCCTTCCGTTATCTAAACACCAGAGTCCGGCACAAACTGTGCAGCAATATTTAAATGACCACAACACAAAGTCAACATGATGCTGTGGAAAAGAATAGAGCAATATTCTTAATTCTGAAAACCTGTATTGGTAATCAATTGAAATGTTGGAGCAATTGAAGAGCTGTCCAATTTTCAATTGCAGTATAAGTTGGGAAACAATTTGAAAATAATGGCTCATACAAAGAGTTTTTGAAACAGTCAATATGGTCTTCATGTGAAGGACAAATAAGAATTCGGCAGTCTACCTATTATTTGGTCTTTCTGCATCAGACATTATCTGCAAGACTCACTGCAGTGGCCCAGCTGAGATCAGAGCTTGCAATCTTTCAGTGTGACTCCCATGAAAATGTACTTAGTGGGATATTCATTATGGAGATATATCCAAAGAATGTGTCGTAGCCTTACTTTGAGCATTGCTACTAATATACACTCTACAAATGCTTGCTTTAGTGAGCTGATGCACATTTGAAATGTTTGCTACCTGTGGTTATGTCTTTCTTGTATTACTGGGTTTCACACTATTAAAAGTAAGGGGTTTAACACAGTGTAGTTCACTGATGTCAAAATAAATTTTCCTGCACAGCAAATATTATGATTTGGAGGCAATATTTATGCATCTTTTCTTTGATGGAAATTATTACTTCCAAATGTTGGCTTTTCACTGAAATGAATACACAAATACATCTTTCTGTCTTCTGAGTTTCTTAAAAAAATATTGAGGTTTAGACAGAAATATTTCAGTCTGCATTAATTTCCGTGGGAACCTCTGGCTGCAAGCCAAATATTTTTCACATGACATCCTACAGATGGTTGTCTCTGGTGTGACTGAGGATTCATTTCACCACAAGAACTGTGCCTTGACACAGACACTCCAAAGGCAAGGACCAACATGGTAAGGTAGAGCAAGACTGAGAATTTAGTAAAGCAGTATTACACTTATTAATCCCTCGCAGTGTTTTATTGAGTCTGTCCTACGAAAAGGACATTTTTAATGATGAAGATGAGGATCTAAGCTTTGGCAGATGCATTTTGGTAGTCAGATAATTCTTTAATTTTCACTACATGAAAGAGAACTCCAAGAATACTGTCCTGTCTTTTCCTTTGAAAAAAAGAACTTACAATAATTTAAAATAAAAATAGTAATGAATTACAAAAACCCATGAAACAGTTATTTTCTGGACCTCAGAAAAACCTGAAATTACTTTGGATTTGGAAAACTACTGGTGTAACTAGGACCTTTAAATTTTTTGGTTAAGGGTGTTGTATGGGTGTATAAATACAAATACTATGTGCTTACGTCTGGAAAGTGTGTGTGTTTTTACACCAATAGAATTGATAAGATCTAGTTGAGTGTTTTTCATAATCACTATATGCAATTTTCTATGTGTGTGTCTGTGAATTTGTTTCATTTATGATTGTGCTATTTTAAAAATTTCATCTTTAAAGACTGTACCTTGGCAAATTCTGCCTTCCCAATATTTACATTTGCCCTGTGGCATTCGTTGAGGGCTTTTCCTCTGTTCAATGCAAGGCTGCTATGCAATCTTGTCTGAATCTGAAAGAAATGGGTTTACTTGTGAAACTAGGAAATAAAGAAAGGAAAATAAAGTTTTCAATTTTCTTATGATGCGTTTGTACAGAAATGATTGTTGTCTGCTCTCTAACAGGGAAAGGTCTTGGCTAACGCAAATAAAAACATATTTTTGGTACTCAGAAGAGTACAAGAGCAAAGCAGATCTTACAGGGATGCCTATCTGCATGTTCATGGGTCCCCCAGTAGCAGTGTGGTGCTAATCACACAGGGACAGGGGAAAAAAAGCAGATTAATGCTCTGGGTTTGACACTGCTGGGTTCTTATTCAGGCTTTTAACTCCTGGCTGCAATGGCAAACATGTAAGACCTGACAGTCAGGTAGAACTCTTGGCAGCAGGATAGCTGGACCGTACAAACCTTTGCATTTTCAGGGCACCGTGCTCAAATTCAGTGAAAAAATCAGTCTATCTCTGTAAATTCATTTTTGTAAGACACTAAAACACGTGGTCTATGACTGGTAGCATAAACTCTTCAATGTTGTTCACGTACTTAAAGTTAGCACGCATTTCTAACCTTTGCCAGATCAACTTTTGTTTACCCACCTATTATGGGTATTCTTCAAAATACATCAACTATGGCTACTCCACCTTTGGATTCAAAAACATGTTTAGGTTGCAAAACTCCCTCACTTGCTCCATTTCTGAAAGAGAAAAAGTATTTTTTTCTTGGTTTAACTTTAAAAGCATAAAAATTTTCCATAGAAGGTCTGGATGGACTTTTTTAGCTGATAGCCTATGACATAATTTTTTGAGAGTTTGGCATCAAGAGAGGGTATGCAAGTATTACAATAATACAGAAAATTGTAAAAAAATGTTAACCTAATGAGATTTGTACCTCTGAAATCTTTACAGTTATGAGAATAAGCCTCTTAAAAACGTACTTTAAAAAAAAATTGTGCTGTAACATTAGTCTTTTAAGCTAGATCAATTTAATTTATTCCACATCCTAGGGAAGTATTAATAATTTAATTGCTGTTTAGCTAAAAAGATTGTGCTGCTTGTAGTCCAAAACTAGCAACCTTTGGACACACACATCTTTTCTTGTACAAGCAGAAGAGAAACGTAAAGGAACATACACCAGTGACGTGCAAAATTGCAACGGGTCAGTATTTAAAATTCTTTGCACAGCTACTTACATCACGTCTAAATGAGTAAAGCAACGTCCAAAAACCTTTTAAGGTATTTTTAGCCCTGATTATTTTACCTTGGTTCTAGCCCGAAGCAGTACAAGGAGCTCAGATCGATACGAACAGAGAGGGGAAGCCAGGGGAGGGATGTGGGGGTAACCCAGCACCAGGGCACGGTCTGTCCTGGGAGCAAACCCGTCCTCTCCACCCCCGCAGCCAGCGCCGTGCGGGAGGGGCTGCCTTGGAGAGTCACGGGCTTTTAGTTTTTAAAGAACTAAATCCCCCGCTCGATTGCTGCCCTCTCATGTCCTATGCTGCAGTTCGTTTTTCTCTCCCCTCTCGTCCTTCTTGATTTGCCTGTGCTAATTTCTGAGGGGAGCCAGAGGGAGCAAGGCAGAAGAACATGTTAGTCCACAGCTGCCTATCAGTGGAGGACAGTGGGTTTGATTAAAGGGGAGCTCCCTCCTGGATTTCACACATCACATCAATCACATTGATCAGCCCCCAGAAAGGCAACATATTGTCTGGGAATAAGCCAAGGAGGGATATCAATTTCACAATAACACTTATGTCTTTCAGCCAAGAACCGGTTTATTTTTGGCTACTGAAGGCTGAGACTCACTTTGGAGCTCCATTTATGTCCAAAGATTTTCACTGCTCGCTTGCTGTTTCACTAACAAGTTATTACTAACTTTTGCCTGAAATTTGTAGTCCTGTATGTGATCTCTACATAGAAAATTCAGCTTCTGCTTCCTGCACATGTACAGTGGTGGGACTTCCTAGCTGTGTATCAATGCTATTTCTTTTTTTTACTGCTACTTGAAAATGTAGTCTTTAGGAGTGCTCACATTTTTTATGCTTCCTCCTATAATCTTCAGGGAAGTGTTCAAGTCCTTAGGAAAAATCATATATATATAAAGAAAATGCCCTGTATTATTCATCTACATGATGTGGTAAAATATGTCTATTGTTTTGATATACCATTTATTAGTTCCCTTTGCTTAAGAACTCTATGAAAGTTATCCTATATTGCAGTAATGGTATCTACACTTCCTGGTCCCAAATATTCCAGGTTTATGGATATGTTGCTTTTTCAGATAGAGTTTTGATTGATTATCTCTGCCTGTCACTTTAAAGAAATCATTCTTATATATTGTTTTATATCACACTCCCAAGGAGGTTTCATCTAGTTTGTTGACATAATGAATCCTACACCCCATGATTAATTACTTGTATTATATTATTATGCCAACCTACATTTACCCTGGCTACTTTCTCAATAATTGCTGCTCTGTAAATGTATTTGAGAGTGCCTCTGTGTGTGAGAGAGAGAGAACTGGGGCTCAGTTAAGCTGCACACTGCTGTAGCAAGTGAGTGTAGGAATTAACAAAATGACCCCTTCTTCATTAAAAATATGGACTAGAAATAGAAAGGAAATTGCCAATATGGAATTCCACTCACAGTAATTCCCAATGATTTCACCAGTTTTCTAGAATAACGTGTATCTCATAAAATATCTTTAAAGACTAGCTATCATTTAGTACTCAAATTGTTATTCTCCCCTCACTATCACTACTTACTTAATTATTTAGCTAACGACAGGGTGACCACGAGGATCTTTAAAAAGGAAGGTACAGCCTGGCTGCTCCTTCGCTGTGCTAAACCCCCAATATTTTTGAAGGAGCTATTTTAACATGTGCAGTGATGCAAACCCTACCAGCTTCACAGCACTCCACAGATTTGCCCCCCAGCCCTTTGATGTTTGTTAGAGTCAGAGAGAGATTATCTCTGTCATTTAATAGAGTCGTTTAGCTAATTTTTTTTTTCAGCGAGACACTATGCAGATAGTTAACACATATTCTGGAATTCTGCAAAATATCCTGCTATGTTTCTTACAGCCACTTCTACATAATCCAATCTCAATATACTGTTTACATGATCTCTTTAAAGACACGATACAGAAAATTAGGGTAAATGCAAGTTTTAAATATGTTTTGTGGCAGAGAAACTCAGACTATCTTCTTGAGGTTTTCCATAGTAAAGACACAAAGTTTACCACAAGTGCTGTCATTAAAAAATATCACCAGAACATTATTTTTTCTTTAGAGGATACAAACCTGTTTCCGATTATTTGAGCTGACTACCAGCTATGAAAAGATGTTAATGTCTTGCATTCTTGAAATTGATATAGCTATACATGTTTTTTCTCTGTCAGTACTACCATACAACAGACATGAGGGGCTTTGCTTGTGGCAATCTCAATTTTCATTCATTTTAAATGGGTCCTGAAGTATCAGAGATTCTGGTCAACTTTCCAGTGCTGTGATCCTCACTAACTTGTAGGCCTTTTAGGAAGATTTGTCATTCTCTTTTCATCTCAACCATACCAAAAAACTGTATGATCTTAATTCTTACATTATCAAATTTCTTAATGTTTACTGAGCTTTGGGATGAGGTATTTTTGATGTTAGAATTTTAACAGTATAGTTTTTATAAAATGAGATACAATTGCATGCACATATCATCTCACTATTCTTATTAATTCTCTTAAGCAACTTGGAAGTTTGCATTTTCATTAACTTTGAGAATAAAACCTGTGACAGTTTCTTGCTAAATTTCCAGATTTTAAAATTTAATTTTTCCTCCTCAGCACCCCATATCAATGCTTTTTGTGTGACTGACATTATCTTTTAGAAATTCTTTTGTACATTGAAGATAATGTATTTATTTTAACATCATTAAATATACTAGTGAATACTTCTGCCGAGTGATACTAACATGTAAATAAAATGGTTATAGTAAAAAAATAATAAATGGATTAGATGAAAAAATATGAATTAACTACATCTTCAGAAATAAATGTACCTATGCTGCATATGGTAAACTCCCAATGTCTTTCTTTTCCCCCCGAATATCTAATTCATATAAATAATTTTAAACAACAAAATAAAACAAAACAAAATGAAACAAAAAAAGGAAAAAAGAAAAAAGAAAAAAGCACCAGGCTTGTAAAATCAGAAAATGTGAAGTAAAGCTATTATTTGCTTAAATGAGTTTCAGAACCTTCAATAATTTATCATCAATTTCCCCGAGTTCCTTGACTTTCTTCATCTTGATGTCTCCTGTTATATATATCCACCATTTCAATATGTAGCCAATATTATCATACTCCGGACCAAGTCAGCAGTTTTGACGTCTTCATTTCAATGTCCTTTTCTGTACCTTCAGCAATGTTAATGTTACAAATTACGGGAGGGTGTATTAATAGCCATACCCAAGAAGCAGAAAGAAAAGTGCATTTTTTTAGACTAAGTACTAACTTGGGATTTCCCGGGCCCATTGCGGAGCCGGCGGAGCCCCGGCTCCTCCGTTGTGATGATAATGGATTCCGTGTTGTTGGCTCAAAGGTCGACGGGTCACCGTAAGCTCCTTAATGGACTGTGAAATAACTTTAACTGCATTAACCTCTCCGGATCACATGGGTGGCACCAACATCCACTCCTGAAATTCTCATTCGCTTATAGAGACAATACCATTAGATTATTATATTTTCCTTTTGGAATAGCAATAGGCTCAAAGCAATTATGCAGCTAAGCGTTTCCATTAAGCGAATAGGGCCTTAAAGAAGATTAACTGGAGCTTCTCTGGCGTTCAGTATAAAGGTGGAATAAGTCTAAAGATTTCAACAGAATTCAAATCTGCTAAAACCCTTCTCTGTGATATCATGGTGATCTAAGGTATGAAGTCATTAGCTGAAACAGCAATGCTGTGCCCATGCTTGTGAAGGCAGGTGCAGCTGGGAGGCTGCCCAAACTGAGCCCCTGAGCGTTTGCTCTTAAGAAGGTTACAAAAAAATTGGCACTGAAAAGAGCAGGAGGAAGACTGGCTCCCCACAACCACCAGCAAGTTATTTTAACCTGTTACCTAGGTTCCGTGTTTTCTGAGGATCAAAAATGAAACCTGCAAGCAGATACAACACCCATCTTCAGAGCCACTGCGGGACCGTTGCTGCTGGAGCTGGGATGAGTTGTGGATGCTCAAGCCTAACAAGTCTTTGTCTGGCTTAAGTCACTGGAAAACCTGGGCACAGGCCTGACTGCAGAACTTCCCATTTGGTTGTGTGGATTGGTAGTCTCCAGGCTGAGAAACCTGTGGCTCTATTCATTACAGCCCTGTTCATTGACTACGCTCTGCTTAAACCTCCAAGTCGATTAAACTTGAGCGTGCATAGTGAGCTAAGGGCTTGCTTAAGTGAAGTGCTGAATTGGGGTGTTTCATGCCCCAAATTACCCACAAAATAGATCTGCTGATGGTAATGTCAGACTGTTCTCGTGCCAGCTACAGTAAAAAGCATATAGGGACAACACCATGAGCACAACTTCCAGGTCATAACAGTTGTGGGCATTACAATAACTGCTCGTTTGTTTTGTTTTACATAAAAAACGCATTTAAGTGCCCATCCCATGTTCTAGGCATTTTAACACATTAGAAAAACAAACTCAGCACTGTCTACTCAGCCGCAGCAGAAATCCAGAAATCCATCTAAAGCAACTACAGAAAGTATTATTCTTTGAATATGATGAGAATTTCTCTGATTTGGAAAAAAACCCATACCTGGAAAGGTTTAAAAACTTTAGATAGTGTAAGATCTTATTGTCAGAGTATTTGCTCTTAAAGTTGGTTTTGCAGAGAAAATGGAACTTTGGTTAGACTTAATTACGTTTTATAAAGCTATGAGAAAACATTGCAATAATTTAAAACTGAAATTAATCCTCATCCATTTTCCTTCACTACCAGGAAACTATTGATTATATAGCTTAACAATCTATTTCAGCATTAAGATACAAAAAAGCTTTTTGTTACAGGTTTAAATATCTTTTCTTTCAATTTTATTTTCCTTGAAATGTAATTTATTTTCTGTGAGATACCGAAACAATCCCTTTCTCTAATTAGCCATTCTGTTTATCAGTAAAAATAATTTTCTGATTTTTGTAGACTTCATATTTTGGTTTTCTCGTTCAAGCTTCATACTAATAATGAAAAAGCAGAAATCATGCATTTAAAATTTTATTTTTATTTTGCCTTTTGTCTTGGCAGTTCCCAGTATGTCTAGACATTAGGCTCTATACACATCCACTACAATGGAACCATGGGAAGGGCCAGATGATGCATCAGAGGTAACACCTATGGAAAAGAGGCTGTCTCACTGTGTTTTAACTCTCTTGGGAATCGAGTTTTGGTCTTTCCAAATTCTGTGAGCTGAGAGTTGAGCTCAAAGTGGCTTGGGCTTTAGCAAGCCAAGAGATATATCTATTGCCCTGCCCTGTCTCTGTTTCTCTCCCATTTCTCAGGACCACAGTGCTGGCTGTATTTTCCTGTTATCCCTGCAGCCCCCCGTGGCCAGGCAGCTGCCAGCAGACTTGTCAGCTCGTACAAGCTATGTGTGAAACTCAATATTTTTTTGCACCTCTAACATACCTGCTGTTCTTTCTTTCTCCCCTCCTGGGTACAAATCACAGCACTCTCATTTAATTCAACTGACATTTTAACCAATATTAAGGTTTTCCTTGCCTTTTTTTTTGTTTTTACTTTGAGGGAGGGTGAATGTTGTTTAACGTTTGTCATGCTGAGATAGAGATGTCAGCCAGAATCTAATGCATATCTCCACATTTTTGGTAGATGCAGGGTGTAGACTGATTTGCTGGATGGGACCTTATTCTGAGCACCTGCAAGTCTCATGGAAGTTGAAGAAAACAACTTAGGAACAGGTCTAGAGAGAGGAAGCTGGGAGATTGTTGTACTTAATTTACCCCGACACCTTTTGCCCACAGCAAGCTTAAAGCAATGACATTTAATAATAACCTGAAAGCTTGGACCTGTCAAGAAATTGCAGCAGCCCAGCAATGCTGCATTTTTGTCTCACCACTTACAAAACATGGTACAAGTGCAGCAGTAATAAGTCCTCAGAACTACTCTATGATTTTGTACTTTTGGGGGAATTGGATCATTCCTATTTTAAATAATATTAACAAACAAAAAAACCCCCTACAAACCACCACAAAAACCCCACTGTGAACTGGATTGGGAAACTTGGCTGATGTTTAAAACCATTAATTTTTGCTGGGTCTCTGAAGTCTGTTTTCCTTGAATAACCCCAGCATATTACACCAGCATGAGAAAATTACTATGGACATGTTGGGGTACAAGCAGAGGAGAAGCGTCTTGCTTCCAAAACTAGTACTCCATCAACAGCAGCCTAAGACTGGAGACAGCTGAAGTTATTTCTCTTTGTTATTAAAGCACAAATGCTTTGCTGAATCTAAGTCCTGAATAAAAGAGAGATTTCAGAAACAGAAGAAAATCCTGAAAAATGCACATCCTCCATTGCTTAATAAACCATGGGCACTGTCAAGACTAGGCCAGTTATCATCTCATTTGTTGTGGTCCCCAAAAAGCACAAGAGAGAGAAAGAGAACAAAGTTTAAATGGGATTTGATCTCACCTCTACAGGAAGTCCCTTGCCTGAGAGAAATTATCCCCCGTGGTGAGGCTCTGGACCAAAAGCTACAAGATATCTCAGATCCCCCAAGGAGTGCCAGGTAACTTCAGCCTCCACAGGATTGCTTATAGTAACAGCTGGGAGCTTGGAGAGCAGAGGCTGATACTCTCAATGTTTTGTTCATAGGAAATATTGGTATCAGAAGAATGTCTCTGAAAAATATCTTCATGGGCTATAAATTTTGTTGGAAACATAGATTTTATGAATAGATACAAAATACATCTTAGTTATGTGTTGTCAACTAAGGTCCTAAGCAAGAATCATATTTCAGAACTTTTCTGAGAGCAAACCAGTAGCAATCCCACACCACTATGCCCATTTCGTGAGCATATTTAAGTGAAAGATGCCCAGCAAAAGTCCTTATTCAGCAGCAAATACTCACAAAGAATTCCTGTTGTCAGCAGATTCTCTTTGACCCAGAATAAAATCTGCAAAACATTGCTTGTGGCTTTCTTGCTTATGGCAAGAATGCTAAAGTTTCAGAAAAATCTCAGGATTCTAGAAATGCCAGTTGACATACAAAAGAATAAGTACAAAGGAGAAAGAAAAGATCAGAAAATGAGTAGGATTCTATACGCCAATCAGATCTTTCCTATATCCATTTGAGTTGTATTAATTGTAGGTTAATCAGTGCATTCTAAAAATGTGAGCACAAAATAGCGTTATTAAGTAGCAATAAATATGTATTAATGTGAAATAAAGGAGAACACAGTAATTAACCAGGACTTAGTATTCTCTTCCTCTGTAGGATAAGTAGCCACTTACAAAATAAAATAGCTTCCTCCAAAGAAGTTTCAATTTGACAGTTCTTCGAGGTGTTATGAGACTAAAGAACAATTTCTAATCCAAAACTTGCTGAAATCTGATTTGTCTCTACTGCAAGAGAGTTACAAGTAAACTCTCTTACAATAGAAACATATTTCAAAACATGAAACGAGTTTGTGGGTTCTGGCCCATGCCTAGGAGGCAAATAACTACATAACAGAACCACCATGCTGCTATCACAACCACAAGTATTAACTGTTCACCTTCCCCAAAACGGAGGACTCAGTGAGTGTGGGCACCCTCAGAGGTGTTTCCAGGTCATGTTAGAAGGATACTTCTGTTGTAATATTAGAAAACTAACACTGTATCATTAAAGTAAATGGAGCCTTAAACTCCTTTTGCTGTCATGAAAAGGGATAAAATGTGGAAAATGAGTAAATACTTTCTTGAAGTAAGGCCCATATATAGTTTTTCTGACTTTAGTGGAGCATATTGCAATGAGGAAGCCTGGATTTACTAAAGCACTGCATGTGTGAGATGTATCAACGCCACAGCTCCAGCATGAGTTGCATATTGTGTATTACATTATAGAAATGAGACAAGAGAAGGACAAAATTGTCTATCACTTGCTGACACTAAAATGTGGCAATTGATAGATATTTATAGTGTCTATATCCTTCCTTCATCATGCCTGGCTTTGAAATATGCTCTATAACAATATTCAAATAAGTCAGTGTTTAACACTTGAACTAATCTTAGTGTGTGTACTTCAGGACATCAGCATCTGTAATTGTGTTGTTGTGGGAGAAAAAAAGAGTCGAGAAACACTTTTCCCTGATAGAAATCTGCCCAAAATTTGTCTTCTTGCCTGGTATACAAGAAAAGCTTTGTATATTTGATGGCTAAATTAAGGCTTACCTTCAGTTATTTGGCATATTGACTATATAATGGTGCAGGACTCATGTCTGGCAATTAATTTGGTTGACCTGGTTATTTACCTTTCATACCCATGTGTTTTGTACCACACTTATGGAAACATACACTGAACAGAAAGGCCGCCTAAGTAATCAAGCAGGTTTACCTGAATCATCTTCCAAGGCAGTATCTGTTGGGTACCATAAATCTTGTCTCAGTGTCCACTGAGCGTTGGTCTTTATGGCTCACTTTTTAAATGAGCTGTTTGGCTGTTGGCTTCAGTACATAAGGCTGACATAAATTCGCATGTTGGTGCAAATTCTTCTTGCCTTCAAAACCCATTGTTTGGTTCTCTTCTGTCTTAATACCATGATACAGTGATGGGTGCATTAGTTCTGCAGGCAGGCTCTCTAAAATGTTTTCTGATCCTGCATACCTGCAGTAAATATGAAAGTTTTACACATCAGCCCAAACACACTTTGTTTGATTTAGGCAGATTCATTTTGAATAGCTACTGACAGTTTATGACCAATTCACGTATTAGAATTTTTAGATGAACCTAAATCCAGATTGCTGGTCAAAAAGGTTATATCTTTTTCCTCACCCAACAGAGTGCAGATGATTTCCTCACCGAAGAAATTTCCCCTGGCTAAGGTGGTAAATCTGTGAAAAATGCCGAATGTAAAGGAAATGCCAATATGGATCAAGACTTCTCAGATCCTCTCTCTTTTCAGCCTTCAGATGAAATCAGCTGTTTCATAATTTTAGCATAAATCTTCCAGTATGTGTGTGAACATCAGATTATGTACCATGATAAAATAATTCATTATAATTTTATTCCTTGACAGAACTGACAGGATTATTTTTACATGACCACACGTGTTTTGTATGATTTTAAAATCATAAATTGCTTCTTTGGAACAATTTTCTTACTGGCATACATAAGCATGTCATGATGAAGTGATAAACTGGACAGACTGTCAACTGCCAGTTTGGTTGTGGCTTTTGTTTCATACATAGAAGTCTTAATGAAGAGAAATGTAGGCTGGCAAGAGGTTCCCTTGGATCTGAGAAATTCTGATTAGATACAAAATCTTTACCGCCAAAGGCAAAAAAAAAGTAGCAGTATCATTTTATGGTTTTGGAAGCTACTAATCTTTGAGCTTTGGGAACACTTGCCAACCTTTATGAGGTGCAATTAATGTCCCTAGTCTGAAACCTTGTTGTTCATTCTTCCTGTATATTGCATTAATTTCTAGTCCCATTGTATCAAAAAATAGACTCTAAAAGCCCAAAAATATAAAAAGAATGGTAATAAGGCTGGACAAAGTTTGTTGTGTGCAACAGGAATGGCTGAACCAAGTAGGACTCTTTGGGCTGGAAGGAAGGTTACTGAGAGAGCTACAGCAAAGATCCACAGGCTCGTGGGCTGTACTGGGCGAGTGCTTTACCACAGTTTTATATTTATACCAGAATAAGACGACACCATGTGAAGCAATTGGATACCTGCTTCAAAATAAATGAAGATTTCATTTCAAATGTGTACCTAGGCTGTGGAGTAGCTAATTTGATTCACAGGAGACTGAATTATTTGGGAGAGTTTTGGTCATTTTTACCTAACAACCCACAGTTTATCTTTCAGAATGACTGATGTCATCATTCCTGCTCATATCCTGCTTTCTTTTATGTTTCCAAATAGGTAAGAGACCGTGTTTACGCTTGAGGAGAAGAGCCTTAATTTAAATTCACCTAAATCAGATAATCTCCAGTGAATACCATGGTCCAGAGCATAATATCTACTACAGCTCTTAGTTGCTGTGATTACAAAGGATGTAGATGTGTGGTAAAAAGGTTGAGATATTTTTTTCATCCAGCACTGGAATAGACATGACCATGAAGAAGAGCACAGTGAAGCAGTAAAGAACCACAGAGCAGCTTGGCAAGACAGGTCTTGACTGTGCCTGCTGGCCTGGAGGCTGGGATCCACTTTGAGGTGAGGAAAGTCATGGCTATCTAAAGGTTCTTCCCAAAAAAACCAGGCCCGATGAAGTTATGCAGGTGAACACTGTGCATGCATGGGTCAGAAATGCTTCTCACCCTGGGGCCAGTGAGAGGTGGTGCGTGGGGGTGGCCACCCCACAGCTCTGTCCAGTCCTCTGCAAATGCTGGCTGAGGTGCACGGCTCTCACAAGGATATCACAGCACCCAAGACACTTGCTGAAAGATTTTCTCAGATGCCAATTCACAAGAAATCAGCCAAAATGCATGGATAGCTGATCCTAGCACTCCTTGGTACCTCACAGTAGAAAAAAAATCCTCTAAGTATTCAAACTGTCTTCAAATTCCTCCCTCCCTCCCTCCCTAATCTCCTCCAGAAGCACAGCTTCAGCTGTACGAATTAGGGCAGCTCTGCCTTCAGAAACCAGGATGGTAGAGATATGTGAAATGTAATTCCTTGTCTTTCTCCTTTGCCATGTTAATGGAAGAAGGTGGGTTTATCTTGGATTCATTATCTTGGGAGAAACAGTTGACAAAATCCTAGCAAAGGCAAGACAGTTTGTTATTCTCAAATGAGTTAGAAATTGAGCTGAAAGGCAAGGCTTTCCTCAAGACTCCTGTGAGGAAAAATATTATTGCACTTGTTTTGGCAGGTGGGGAACTGAAATGAAATTATTTGACCATCAAATGCATCTGAAGAACTGTTTTTTCCCATTAGTGTGGACTGTATATATATATCTCCAGTGCAAAGTGAGATTAAAAAGCTGCCAAATCAGAAGTAGGGCCACTCTCTCTGGTGGTATGAACTGATATATCTGCACTGAAGTAAATGTCAGACTGGAGCCTGTGGTGTTTTGCACCCATTTTGTACAGGCTGGGGGACAGTACAAGGTGTGAGGCAACAGAGGATCAGCATCAGATTCCTAAGGGAGCCAGAAATGTTATTTGGAATTTGGACCCAATTCAACAGTAAAACAGAGCCTGGAGAATTTCCCAAATCTCAGATACAGAAATATTGGTATCTGCTAGGAGACTACAGTCATTCCCTTTTAAGCTCTATTTGGTTGCTCTAGACCTAGGCTATGTTACATTTCTCTGAGTGTCCATATCTTAAACCCCCTTCAGAGAATGAAAGTATAACCCAAATGCTGTAAACACTTCAAGCTGAACAGATATGGGTGATTTACATATATAGGTAGATTATATATAAATATATGTATTTCAGCAATCTAAAGAGGAGCTCCTGTTGCAACCATCAAAAAGAGACAGGCACTGGACACATAGCAGTGTTTTCCTGTCCCCAGGTAGCTTGCCATATGAATACTCTGCATTGTCCTTAAAAGACCTTTTCCTGCTGAGGATATATTTTGGTGTGAGCTCCTCCACACATCTTTTTGTATAATCAAGTTGTATTCCCTAAATTCTTATCATCTCTGTAGAGTGTAAACTAAATAAAATGGAACACAATACCAGATGCCTACAAGGCTCCTGTATCTCGCAGATGTGACATCTGAGTGTATTCAGTATCAATTATGAAATTTAGGTGGAAAGCACTATGGTCAGCAAGGCCAAAGAGGATTCAATTATTGCTACAGCTACATTAAAGGCCCACTCATAAATTACTTAAGTGGACTCTAACAATTATGAAAACTAATGAGAATAATCTTAAAAGGATAGGAACAATCTTATATCATTTTAACATTTTAATCATAAAAATAATATTAAAAAATCTTTTTACCACTGGAAAAGTTCGGAGTCCTCTCTTACCTTCAACTTTGTTGAATTTAATTACATAGCTGAAAAACTGTCAAAGTCGAAATAAAGTTAAACAGATCTGTTGTTTGCCATGTCTTTTGCCTTAAAGCCACAGTGCTTTGGATGACAGAGTAGGAAAGCACATTACTGCGATGGCAAGAATGATTATTACCAGGCAAGAACTCACCTTGGCACTGATGACTAGTCTTAAGTCTACTGGACAGAGAAAGTTCAGCTTTTACTTTTCACTGAAATTCTCCAAGCATGCTGAACTCCCTGACAGCACAAAAAAACCCAAGCAATACTTATGGAAAATAAGGAGATACACTTACTCTTCTTTAAAAAAAGACAACTGAGACACATTTAGTATGAAAGAATTCGCCTCTGGAAATACACTGCTTTGTGCTGTGATAATCTTCTGACTCAGCTTCAAAAAGTGGAGCTGGATTCAAGGTGTAGAAATATCTTTCAAAGTCTTCTCAGGAGCTTGGACTCGATTTTATAGTGAAATAAGACGTAATTCTGCACTTGAGGCAGAAGGTATGAGCTGAGCACACACATTGCATGTATTGGCTCTTACTGCATGGCCAATAACTCTGAAAGTCAAGACTTTGAATGGAGCTTTCATGTGCAGGAATATGTGCCCTATTTTGGCAATCTATTTCAGATATTTGGATGAAAGCATAATTATGATTTAGCTCCAGGACTCAGACTTGTCCTTAAATAGAGAAGAAAAAAGTGTGTTTTAATACATAGAACCACAGTCAAGCTTATGGCAAAACTCCCACTGAATCAACTGGAAGCAGGATCAAGGCCATAGTTTAGATAAGCAATAAAATGTAAAAACCTTCTTATTTGTGCCAGTGACAGTAAGGCACCCAAATGGAACTGTTATTTTCTTCTCTTGGTACATGTGAATATGAAAATCAAGCTGGCAGGAATAAAGAACAAGTCTATGCAATACCCTGCTTTCTCCCCATTGGGTTCCTTCTATATTTTGGCAATTAATCTGGGGGAACAGTGTTGAGAGTCACCTTTCACATCTGTGTAAGAGGTGAAGAGCAACAATGGCTATGTCTGTAAAATATGTAGAGAATCCAGCCCTGTGTCTCCTGCCCACAGATGTAACTAAGTGAAAGTCGTCTCAAATGTGTTGNCACCTTTCACATCTGTGTAAGAGGTGAAGAGCAACAATGGCTATGTCTGTAAAATATGTAGAGAATCCAGTCCTGTGTCTCCTGCCCTTTCGACTAAGTGAAAGTTGTCTCAAATCTGTTCTTTGAAAATGGTGAGTGAGAAGTGATGTGAATTTCTCTGTTGCCCTCACTCAAGGATGTATCTCTTTTGGCTGACAATCATACGTACCTAAATACCATCCTCTGTGATTGGCAGCACCATTTTGTAGTTTACCTCAGGAGATAAAGTGAAGGCCGTCAATCCACCTCTTTTGTCTTTTATCACAACTGGCTGGATCAGTGCTGTACAACATGTGCCAAGAGATCACTGGTGGAGGATAGCCTTGCCCTACTATTCATGCTAAGGAAGCTTTCCCAGCCATAAGGATGAAAACTGAACCAGGACAATTGGATCCTGAGCAAGTAAGCGAGGCCCAGAGGGTATCTGGTCCTCGTGAGGGAATACCAGGCTTAGAAAGTGTGATGTAGACTTAGTAGCTTATTAACACAAATACTATTTCCCTTCTACTCCAGCATTTGCACAAACACTTTTGCCTTTGTTTAACCTGTTGCAGAATCAATATTTTTAGCCTGTGTGGGCCTATGTGCTCAAGTAATTTCACCCTGAAGTATGGGAACCCCTTTCTTCTCTGTTTTATGGATTCATCATTTAAAAGTATTTACATTTCCTTTTTAGCTGGAGAGTTAAGCTGGTATTCCCTTAAGGTTCCTAACCTTATACTGAGAAAGGAATAAAAGTTCATCTGTAAATTGTTAACTAAAAGGTTTTTATTGCTTTTGATACCAATATCAGACTCTCACACAAATGTGGCAGATTCCTGCCCTCTCTCTAAGAAGTGAGCTGGATGTAAGTCACATCTGGAAACTCATTACTGGGTTTACAAACCAAACGAGATAAATTCACTGCCTCTGCCCTTTCTAAAATGGTGATGTACAGATCTTGGAGTAGATCCAAAACACAGGTAAATCGGTAGAAAAATATCTATTGACTTTCAGTGTAATTTTAGATCAGGCCAAAGGCAAATATCAGTGTGTCCAGTGATCTCCCTCATAATATTAATGAAGAAAGACAACATGAGTATATCTTCTTGTAAAACAGATTGCTAAAGCCTAAATTGCAGCACACATTGCTTTACTTAAAAATTGCTCAATTTTACTTCGTTCTTAGGTCCTGTGAAGGGGAGGATTAGGATACCTTTTGAACACCAGCATATTTAAGTGTGCATATGCCCCGAACAGTGATCTTCGGAAGCAATGTTCAGTAGAAGGGTATTTCTCATCCACTGCTGGTTTTGCTGGTCTTAAATCCTTTAAAATTTGTGCTTCAGGGTTGCAGTCTGTCTTGAACAATTAGAAATCAACTTGGCCCTTAGTCGAAGGCAGAGAACAAGACCACTTCACACCTTCTTATTTCTCCTCTCCACTGGCCACTGTCATGGACGCAGCCGTAAACCAGACACACCTTAGGCTTGAGCCAGCAGGACAGCTCCTATGTGTCTGCGTAATAACCCCTTTTTCATTCTATTATAGTGTAAACTATATTTGCTTATTGCTGGTACTTTCATGGCAGCAGCTGCTACTGCTACTGAAATCAGGCATCTGATTTCCAAAGGCATTCTGGGGCTGCGGGGAAAAAAAAAAAGGGAAGGAAAGGCAAGCGTTTTGACTCTTCTGGCTATGTGGAATGGAGAATGGGGTGATGCTTTGTACCATCTCTGAAAAAGAAGCAGGAAAGGACTTCTGCCTAAAATGCTCTTTGCCAGCACTGTTGGCCCCCTTAGGCAGAATTAAATAAGATACAGCTGTAGCTGTCCCAGCTGCATGGTTCCCTTTTGGCATTAAATGCATGGGCAGCCGGTGCAGTGAACTTACCAGGCTGGAAGGTGGGTAGAACGAAGATAAAATATAAGGAGGAAAGACTAAATAAAAGCACTGATCAGCAGCAAAGCATTACAATCACATTACACACTCCATAACTGGGGATCAAAGGGTTGCATATTACATTATTCCAGTCCCAAGGAGCTTTCCTGTACAAGGAAATGTCTGTCTTCTCTCTGTCTTCTCTTTCAGCCCTGTCCAGCTTTATGAATACTCTATTTTTTTTCTGTACTAAAAAGAAAAAAAAAAGTTTACATGCTGCAGAAAAGAAAGTGCGGGCCTTTGTTATTAATGTCGTAGAAATACAAATATGTCCACCTAAGAAAGGAGTCTTCATTAACTCCCACAGCCCAGAAAATTAAGGCACGGCTCATCAGGATCTGTGCTTGCTGTTGGCTAAATTGCAAGGGACTAGTTGAGTTGCTGGGGTTCATAATGCTGATAGAGCGGTTTCCACGTGAATGAAGGATAAACAGCGATTAATTTCAGCCAATAAATAATGGTTTGAGGCCCACATTGAAAGAGGAACAATTACTTTTCCATTTTTCCTGCCAAATGAGCTGATAAGAGAAAACAGGGGAGTTGGCCACGTAAATCAGTCTTAATTTTATCTTCCCCATTAAAAAGCAGCCATTAAGACCATCTTCGGCTCATTTCATCCTCTTCTTGTTTCACTTTTTCAATTTGCACAAAAGGGGGGAGTTTGCTCGTCATAAAATTTCACTTTGGCCAACCTATCATTTGCATCTGAGCCAATAAATAGCAATTAGCATAAACATTTAAATCAGGAACTGGAACAAATTCTTGTTCCCCCAGCAAGCTGTTAAATTACTGTATTTCACTATATATAAGAAGCGTTAGAAACAAGATCTGCTGGGCACAATTATCCCTTTCAAACAAGACATGCCTGAAATAAAAAAAGAAGGGAACTAGCTTGCTGGGCAACCTTCTTCCTCGTGGTCAATGAGCTTAATCAGTGCAGAGAGAAGGTATTCCATTAATAATGTTCAACAAAGCCTTATTTCAAGCTTTCCATCCAGAGGGATTTACTTGATCTTTATCCAAAATATATTCCCCAGGAATTAATTTAATTTGCACTGATGTTACATCATCAAACTCAATTTTTTCTTGTCTATTTTCCCCCACTACGCTAAAATGTGCATATCTTTACATCCTGGTGAGCCTGGGCTTTGCAAGTCTTGCTTTCTTGCAGCATGTTAATTACACCAACACACATCCAGTGAGCACGACTCTGACTGCTTATGATGTGGTAAATCAGCAACAACTCTATAAAAATGCCAAAATAACTCCAGTGAGTGCAAACCACTCGAAAAAAGCTAAGGAGGCTCAAGCAGATGCCATTTCTTTTAGATACATTCTTTGCCACTCGTAAGAATATTTCGATTCTTATGCAATACTTTCTATCCTCACAGACTGCAACAAAAAGCAAGTGGAATTATTCCCATTTTGCATCTGGGGAATCTACAGCACAGACATGAGATGACTTGCAAAAGTCGTACAGGAATTCTACAATGCAGCCATAGTTGGTACTTGGGCCTCAGATATACACCTAGTTCTAGATTTATGTCCTTCCAATGCATGTGCTGAGAAAATTGATGACAGATATAAATAAATTCTCTCTTAGGGTTATCTGGGCTCCTTCTGGACATGATCCATAGACATTACTATGTAAATGGGAGGTGTTTTGGCGAAAGATGATGCAGGCAACCTTTTTATGCCAAACTGTACAGGTTAGGCAGAATGTCCAAGTAATTCAGTGTATTTCTCTAAAATACACTAATTTTAGTTAATACAAGCTACTGATGAAGATAGCTTCAATTGTGGGTTGGGTTTTTTTAGATTGGAGTGTTGGTTGGGAGCCAGTACAGTGAAAAGAAGAAGAGGGATGAAAATCAGTACAAAAGGAGCAGCAAAACAGAGTTTTTGCTTGAGTATTCAAGAATTTTGAAGCGCTGGCTATGGATAAATGTTGAATCTCTACCACTGTGCTGCTGTAGTCACTGTCTGTCCTTTGCCTTTTATCAAAAGCTCTTCACTGTTAAGGAGAAACTGCATCGAAATGTCTGTGGGACAGTGTAGCACAAGGTAATTTTTTCTGGTTTTAAGGTTTAGAAAGCAACAAAAATAATAATTTTTAAGAAGTTATTATACTACGTATAATTTCTGTGTCACTGCTCAAAGACAGGGAAAAGCTTCCAAGAGTTTGCTCACACTGAATCCCATCAAATGACAATCATGTATTTTCATCCCAACTTACATTCACAAAAGAGACAGGATTCCATCTTTTACCTCCTGGGAAATTTTGGTAGTTTTGTATTGATTGCCTTGTTGGAGGCTTGTGGTAAAATAGGTTGAGTTCTTTCTGGGTGTGTTTTTCTTGGTACTAACAAGTAAAATGTTATCCCACACAAGAATATGGGAATACGAAAAGTAAGTATTATTATCCCCTCTTTATGGACATAAAAATTTAGGGCTGATTTACAGATAGGAGCGTATTATTTAAACTGACAGAGTTAATTAAACCACTTTAGTAAAACTAATACAAAAATCTCTTCAGAATCTTATTATGGTTTGGAAGAGGTTACATTGTCATGAAAGTCACTTGAAAAATAATATACTAACATCCATGTGGTACATTATACCAGGCTGTTTAAATTATTTTTGAAGTAGAGATGACACCATTTCTTGGTGTAAACAGAATTTGTAAATCATGATAGGTTCAGTGATTTGATGTAAGGCCACAGAGTGGCAGATTTGTATCCAAGACCTGTATTCACAAGGTTTGTTAATGTGATGATTTTCTACCTTATGGAACAGTTTATAGATAGATCCATTGTATTACCCTGGAAATTTTCTCTTTCCATTTCCATAAAACAGTTATCATGGCCATCTCTTAGTAGTGTAACTATCTTTAATTTAGCAGGATAATAAACATAGATGAAAAGAAATATTGAAGTATTCCTAACTTATTAACAATAAACTTTAGCTTTATTTTAGACAGAGTTTATGAAAGAATCTGGCCTTTAGCTATAAAATTCAGAGGTACAGTTTTGCAACTAGGTGGGTTGATATCTTTGTGAGTAAGTAGGCTGAATTCTGGATGCTCTTTGAGCTCCAAAACACCTTTGAAGAACGCAAGGTTTGTCCACTTGAAAAGTGCATATATGTGTTTATACACTACAGTTTCTCATCCTTGGAATTGGGAAGGACCTTTCTCATACCAAGGAGAAGTCCTGATGGTGACAATAGCTAATTTAGGAAAACCTTCAGTTTATAGTCCTGTACATTTTATAATTACGCTGAATGATTAACAGCTCTTTGCTTGGCAGCTTGTTGAAGAATTTCTGGGAGTTTTCCATGTGAAGCTGAATAAATTTAAGTGGGAATATGATGCAAAAGTGGAAGTCTCACATATACTTGGTTGACGAGAAGCAAATTAAAAAGTGGAGGAGATAATAAAGGATATTTGTGCTCTCCAACTGTGTACCCTAAAGAGAAAATAAACAAGAGAAACATGATAGGGAGGAAATAACCTAGCAGTATGCCCAGTACTTCAAATTTAAGCAGGTCTGTAATACTGCAATAATTGTAATACTGTGATTTTACATGCCAGCAAACTCAGAAGCCCAGGTGAATGAAATGGGAGTAGTACTGGGACTTGACAGACAATGTGAGATATCTGAGAAGTATTGTTTGGAATTTTGCTTTGTTTAACAGGATTTTGGGAGTGTGAAACTAAGAGGGCAAGTCATATATTCTAACAACATTTAGGAAAAATTGCAATGGCTATTTTTTGAGAGTAAATATATGAACAACACCATGACATCAATTCAAACAGAAGAATTGCCATCTAGTTTTATGGAACTGTTTAAGGTCTTTTGAGGCTTTCATGAAATACAGACTGAGAAGGCATCTATCAGAGTCCCCGATTCACTATCAGCTTCTTGTTGTCTGAATTACAATTCAACCACTAGTCATGAAATTGACATTTTATTTAAGATCGATACATTGCTTTTATTATGTTAATTGATTTATAATTACACAATGTAGAGACTAGTAATTTGATGAAACAACTTGAGCTTTAGTCAGTGCTGAACAGTCAGAGTTTTCTTGAAAAAATATGGATTGACAGATAATAATCCATTGTTTCCCTCTTTATTTAATATTTTTTCACATGCAAATTAAATGCAAAGTATACATAAAATGCTAAAATATTGGAAGAGTGCTATCTCAATGATCTCAATGAGATGGCCTTTCTTTTATTTGAATAAAATTTGTAGTGCAAAGAAACGACATATTTTGGCGAGAAAGTGGGGAAAAACTAAAATTAAAATTATTTACTAATTTTTTCCACTCTGGGGTGTTATGTAGGACACAGGGAGAATTCAGAAATCTAAACATAAAGTTGGCGTGGTAAGTTTTCAAACCATTCTCAAAATCCATCCTAGTGCATGACAAACCCTATATTTCATCAACAAAGCAAAAAAATAACTGGCACAATCTAGGGAATAATCACAGTATGATAATCAGGTATGAAAACTTTGGTGATGCATTACACCCTTGAAAATATAAAGGTTTTTAAAAAAACCTAATAGTCCGATGTAGACAACTGCCAAAATAAATAAAATCTGCTTATGTCCCGTTGCTTTTCTGCCATGGAGAATTCTTGGAATGGTTGAAACGAGAATGGAAGCCACAGGCCTGGAATATGTGTTGCTGTCTCCTGCCAGGCTATGGGTGCATGGTGGCAGGCAGACGTATGTCTTTCCTTCTCCTGCAGATGCTCCTGTCATTCTGGGTCAGGGGGAAGCAGACTGTACTGGCATGATAGACAAAAGAGGTTTAAAGGAGCTTTGCACAGGGAAGTTTAGCTTTTTTAATTTGGGAATTGAAGTAGGCTGTTGCCCATGGTGATATCTGTATCTGTGCCTTTTGCTGAAAAGCAAATATTCACGTGGAAAAACAGAATAGTAAACAGAGTCTTGTCCTAGCATTACAGTGGGACACCCAGGTTTTTTTATCTGACATTGAATTAGATTCTTTTTTGGTGGCTCTTTATTCTAGTTCTACAAAAATACTTCCAAATTAAACCTTTCAGAAGAACAGGACAGTATGTTCTCCCAAAGATGAAAACGAAATATTACACTTCCGTGCTTTTTAAAATTTCTGCTTTGTTTTTTGCTTATTTTCCCAGTTCTAACAATTCCATAAATTTGAATTTTAAAGTATTTCACTCAGCAGCTTTTGAAATTGTTTAGGCAGTTGAGGATTGAATTTAAGGGCTTTATGCTGTTATGAAAAAGCACTTACTCTCTGTGTGGGTGTGTGTGTACAGACTATGAAATGGCTTAGAGGAAATACCATGGACTGGCATGTAAATAAACACATGTGCATAGGTGTGTCTGTACAGAAAGAGACTGACACACCTTTGTGCACATTTACTCAGAATTCAGGTGAGTATGAGTACTGTAATGCAAAGGTGGTGGGACACCTTTGTATTGTGCACCTTTTCTTTATGAGCAAAAGGAAGCCAAGGCAAGGTAGTTATTGAGTCTTGTGTTTCATCTGAGAACATGCTGATAAAAAGCAAAAACCTCCCCCCCCAAAAAAGTGCTGCTTTTCAGTAGGTAAAAATGAAAAGTTTGACCTGATCTTGTCCTTTAAAAAAAATTCTGGTGTAATATAATGTTCTTCATCATAGAAATGGGTAAGGCAGACTCCAAACATTTACGGCTGAAGAGAATTAAATATCAGAAGGTGTTTGTACACATTTTAAAGGGAGGGGAGAACTGCAGGTCTTAGCTTTGAATATTCAAACATCATGGACATTCAAATTTAAATCTAAGATTTGGGTTATCTCTCCTCCTCTGTCTGCCTTCAATGCATAGAGGAAAAGAGTGAAATTCTTCACCAATGTCCAGAGACAGCAGTGGGGTTCTATGTAGGTAAGGACAAATATTGGCTTCACAATTAAACCATAAAAGGATGCTGACATTTAATAAAGAGAGCAGAGGTGTCAGTGGTTAAAAACCCCAAATCTTCATTGCCGCACCAAATGTAAGAAAATCCTCAGAAGATGAGGCAGATAGACAATATCTTGGAGGTTTTAAAAACAGACAGTCCAGACAGAAAAACTTATTTTTGGTGTGTCTTAGTAGTCCCTAAGTT
>VZRR01000831.1:509869-579977 GCA_013398015.1 Oreocharis arfaki | reverse complement strand
TACTTGCTTTTCAACACCCAACCAAACCAGCTGTATATAAGAGAAAATACTTTTTGACCTAGTAGTTCCTGAGTTATTACTGCCACAGCCTACATTACTCAGTAGTCAACTTGAAATTCCCACAGCAGGACACAAGACAGAAGACATTATGCTGAACTGTAAATTAACTCACATATTTTTAGGTCAGGAGGGAGACACAGAGGATGGCCTGGGTATATTATCGCTGCCTCCATTACAGATGAATAGAGCCATCAATCCTGCTTTTTCTGTGGAAATTAAATAATTTTAAAAGGGTGAGTGTTTCGTGTGGTGTGTGTAAGGATGTAGGATATCCCATAAGGTGAGAGTAGGGAGATATGGCGAAATGAAGATAGAGGTATGTCTGAGAAAGTGATTGCTCCAGAATCAGAATAAATAACACAGGTGCCTGAAGACCACTGCAGAGCAAAAAGTCAGCAGAAATTACTGGTTTAAAAGAACTGTGTGTCAAAATCATCACACTGATATATCCACATCACAAGTCAATTGATTCAGTGAGTTTCACTGTCACACAACTGAAGTAATGAAAGCAGCAAACCAGGTTAAAATATTCTCTTTTCACAACTCTTCTTTTATGGAAAAGAAGGAAATACTGCTGGGGAAATAGGAACAATACCAAAAGAAGTGGTCAATAAATTCAGAGTGACTGAGAAGATTGGATGATTGAAGAACCTGGTAATGGTATGTGGAATATTTCTTTTGTCAGTCGCTGATGCAAACCTGGATCAGGTCGAGAATGACAAAAACTGGTGACCATATGAGAAATGAGTCAGTGCTGTTGGTATTCATGTTAGCGAAAATGCCATGATGATTGACAATAATTGGAACTCTTGTTAACATTATCAGCAGAGAGGGAAACCATGGTCTAAGCAGACATAAAGGTTGATTGCTCCTCTCCTCTGAAAGCAGAAAAAGCCCTGTTAAATAATAGACAAGGCAGACACTGGTGATTGTGTCTCTGCTCGCCATATAAAGAAGTTTGCCCAGGGTTTTTTGCAGTCTATCCTGCACCTTTACATGGCCTTATAATAATTTTAATTTAGGGCTGCAAAGAAAAATAAGGATTCCTCAGAAGTGAGTACATCAAGCATCATGAAGCAGTTGATTTCTTGCTCTTAGCTCTGAGAGAAATAACAAGGAAGGTAGAAACTTCCATTGTCTTCTTGGCTCTGTTGTGAAGAAGGGAAGAAAGTAACCTTTCATGTCTGTTCCTTTAAAACTCTTACTTTGAAAACCTGTTGTTTTAAGTGTTTGAATAGTTCACTTGATGAACATATTACCAGTAATTACTGTCAAATTTGAGTATCTTCTAAAAAACTTCTCTTTTCCTGTTTTTTGCTGTAAGTCCATTGTGCAAAAAAAATGACTCAATATACAATGGAAACAGTAAATCAAACTTTAAATAAAATATGTACCACTGAAGATCTGACAGCTGGGGAAAATATATCGGAAGCTTGACTCTCATTGACACTTGACTCGTCTACACTGAAAATGAAGAAGCCAGAAATTTCTTTTTTTTTTTTACTGTATGATCTTTCTCAGCTCTTGCAATCAGGAGAATTGGTGTTAACAACAGTCTTCCAAACATTTAAGAGGAAAATATTACTTTTGTAGTAGATAGGAACTCTATCAGACATAAATTAAATTCAGACATAGGTCTTAAACTGGAGCTGAGTTTCAGTTTTAGTCCCATTTATCCATCAAACACATTGACACATTTTTGTTTTAAGGACCACTTGATTTTTACTAGCATTTTGTAACAAAAAGCCAGCATTCCTTTCTTCTATAAAATATGCTCTGATGGCCTAAGTTATGACTCTGTCTGCTGTTCAGGCATGTCTGAAATTGTGCTTTGTCCATGGCCAAGTGTCTCCTCAATCCTGCTTTGTGCTGTCACAGCAGGAACAGAGGCGGAGTGTACAAGGTTTAGGTGATTTTGCTACTGACAGCAAACTCAGTGGTACCAGGCCAGCTTCCTTCCACTTCACAGCGACGTTCACAAGGACCACTCCCAGTTCTCAGGGTGGAAGCATTTTACAATTACTTTCTGCCTTTACACACTTCTCGAAGAGGTGAAAAGTGGTGACTCCCAGGCCACATCAAGCCTCTTCCACTCATTCCTGCCATTGCAGATGACGTAAAATCGAAACATAATGAAAAGGTCTTTCGTGTGGACAAAGTTCAAACATGCTGTGTTAAAAAGACAGGGAGTAACCTGACGAGTCAAAGTATCACTGCAGTGATACAGAGACCAGAGTCTGACTTCTGTTACAGCAGTACAAAATAGGAGAAGCCCATATGAGTCAGAGGATACATTGTGGAGCTCGAAGAATCAGCATCACAAAGAACAAAACCACAGCATAATCCAAGAATAAAAAGTCCCAAAGAGATACCAAAAGTTATCTAAACAAACAAACAAACAAACAAATAAACAAAATATAAAAAAGACGTCATACATTGGCAGTAAAATGCATGATCTTAGTTCTACTTACAGAATAAAGTATCACAAAAATGGAAGGAGGCAAAGCTAAGGGCATCCAGAATGATATAAGGACTCAAAGGTCTTATATATTCAGAAAGGTTAGAAAAAGTAGGTCTGGGTTGTTTGGAAAAGAGGATCTTATGAGGGACTTCAATGAGATACATGAAGCTCTAAAGGGACCAAGGAAGAGACATGCAGCAATGGTATTTGAGCTAGTGTCCGACGCAGGCTCAAGGGGACACAAAATTATGCCAGCGAAAAGCCTGACAAAAAAACTTTCCAGGTAGAAATATGTTATACTACGAGCAAAATACTGAAGATTGCAATTACTGCAAATAGCTTAAATACTTTAAAAACAAAGCAAAACACTTTGGAAAGTGATGTTAGATGAAATTAGTATTTCTGAAAATTGAGAGATTAACCTAAAAGTTTGAGTCATGGTCTTACTTTAGCTTCGTGGGCAGACATGATGCAGAATTAAGTTCTCCCCTCTTACTTAGATGAAAAATTAACAGTGGATAGTGGAATGTCCTTTGAACTTGGGTTCTCAGCACCTCACAACATCATTTCACCCCCAGAGTGCTCCATCAAGTAATGGAGTCCCAATGCAGCAACCCAATGAAACATCAGACCAGGAGAATTAATTGCAACGTCAATCCCTGGCTGGCCCTTCAGATTCTTCCCTGTCTTAAATTGTCACTTCATTACTCATCTGCATGCTCCCTCACAGCTTATCCACCCATCACCTTCCCACTCTGGCACCAGCTGGGTCATGGGACACTCAGTGGGCACTTTCCTCCTCCTCCCCTCTTTCTCTCCAAGAGGGAAACAGGCTGTGGTGGCACAGCAGCACATGTCACCAGCACCTTCCCCCGAGGTGTGCAACATGACACTGGTACCCCTGTCAGAGGGATTGATAGCTGTGAACAACCACCATGTGAGCCCATCACAAAGTGGAACAGGTAGGAGAGGAAAGCCCCCTAATAAACATCAAACTCAGAAAAAAACTGTGAGGCAAAAATTGTGTTAAAATGAACATAAGGAAACATCAGTACCTGGAAGGCAAAAATCCTCACAGGGTCTCACATCACCCCCCAAAATGAAGCCATTCTGAGCATACTCCTAAAACTTCCTGCACTGAAACCATCAGGGCTAAAATTGTCTGTATAAAATCAGCAGTGCTTGTTAGAAGTGGTTTAAACAAAACCATATTAATCATATTTCAATCGAGTGGCATCACCACAGGTTAGAAGTGTAGGCTGATGGGAGCCCTGATTTCTGCACGAATCCTTCTTCCAGCTTCAGGTTACTGACTTTCTACAGAGCTGCAGGTACCTTTACCTTTCAAGTGACATTACTATGGGCACTATTCTTAAGTTTTATAACACTGTAGATATGCCTTCAAATACACATTTATCCTTAGCTAAAATTATTCTAACATTTTATCTCCAAAAAGGTGTTTATTGGTATTTCTGGCATCAAAATTAATTACCATGATACACCTTCCTCTTTTTCCTTAACTCCAGGAATATTATATAATTTGACAGCTAGAAATTTTAACTTTTACATATGTAAGTGATGAGAAAAGGTGTTACACAATAGACCATCCATTCAGTACCAGATTTCCAAGAGAAAGGCAGTACCTCAAGATGTAATGCAAGAAGAGGAAATTTTACATCCAATTAGGCAGGGAAGCCAAGCTGAATGGGTTAAAATCTGCAACCGATCCCAAGTAAGTGATTTTCTTAACCCCTCAAGGGTTCAAACTGCACCGGGAGGAAAAAGCAATTATGCAATGAAGAGGAGAAGAGAAAACATGTCCTGAACTGCTTTGCCTGCAACAAGGTACAGATTCCTCTGTGGTCTGCAGGGAGCAGCTGAGCTCCCCAGCTTGCTCTTTGACCACACCCGAAATAAAAACTAAAGGATATTTTGGGGAATAGGAAAACACAACAGCTCAGATAATGTCCCAGGCAGTATATTCATTACAGGCTCATCAGAGTGGATGCCTGCAATAGGAAGATTAAATACCCATTTACCAGCATCAGAGGAGAGTTTGGTTTTATAATGTATTGTCCCCTATTCCCCGTGAGGCTGCTTTGTTTGATAAAATGCTGAGTGTGGTGTAAAAATATCCCTCTCTCTGTAATTTGCACTCCTCTCCATTTAAAGCTATTCTTGCTGCAAACGAGAATTGAAAGCTGCTAAAATTAAGTGGTGTCAGTTCTCAATGACACTTTAATGATAGAGCGCTCAGCAAATGAGATGAGAATGAATTCCAGTTTCTCTGCTAAAGATAGTAACCAGCACTAAACAGTATAATGCTCCAACTGGGCTACACTTCACCTGCTTCATTCATATTTAGTAGAACTGAAATAGGGAAACTATAATTAAAATGCACATAAAATGAAAAAAAAAAAAAAAGAAGCAGCAAATTTCTAATAGAGATGGCAGGAAACAACTGAAGCTTGTAAAGTCAAAGCACGGCCCTTCTCTGTCACTTCTGTACTGCCCCAGAGGCCACTGCTGGCTGGCCACAGGGCAGGTGTGGGGCTGTGGAATGCTTTCCTCCCTGCGGGAATTGCTGCTCCCAGCAAGCTTGGCACAAGCCTACTTATCCAACCCAGGCATAAGGAAAACAAAGATTGGGAAATCCTGTCTGGTTTTGGGCTAAATGACACCATTGCCTCTGAAAAATCATTCAAGCAAATAAAACCCCAACATGTAAACATTTTCTGGCTCTCAGTATTACAATAATTGGACCTTCAAGGGCATCCACCCAACCTCCCACACAGATCATCACCACTGCTAACATGTGGCTTCTCTGCTGCTAAAAAATGACAACTTCAAAGCATGTCAACTGGGTGCTGTCACCTCTGTGACCCCCTTCTGCCACTTTTGTGTTGCAAAGGTTTTTTTCTGATGGGAAAATAATTTTCTGAAATAAAAGAAAAATTCTTTTACTCAGGGCTACTGAGCATGGCACAGCAATGGGAGGTTCTGGTGCAGAGGGGAGGACGAGCACATGAAGCTGGACACAAAGATCCTGGTGCTGCTCAAAATTCATGTAGAGCCTGGGCAGAGCCATCTCTGCCTTTTCTTCTGCCCCAATATCATGGGCTCACAGTCTGCACTTACTTTATATTTCTTTCTACAAACTGCTGAGGAAGAGAAGTAGATTGTTTCCAGCCCTTGACAAAAATAAAGCTATTTTTGTATAATGCTATGTCATTCAGTTGAATAACCAAGCCTGTCAAGCACGTGAATGGAAGATAAATATTAAGGCATGCAAAGTATAAAGAGCATTCATAATGGACAGAGAAGTATTTATTACTATAGGAAATTTTCAATTTTTTGGAGGACTTACATTTATGAAAGCTTTCATGTAATAAGGTGATTTAAGGTTTCAAAATTCACTGCAAGTACTTGCAGAATATTCCATATGACTAGAATGGAGGTGGGGCCATTTGAGACGAATGAAAATATCATCTTTATACCTCATAGTAATATTAGTTTTTCTTTTTAAATAAAATATATTTGATGGATAAATGATCCTTCAAATACTGTACAAAGTTTTGAAAGAAGGTGCTGGCACAATTTCCCTGCCTTTATCTTGGTGAAACCAGACTGGATCTTTACCTAAAAATTCTTCTTCCAATGTGTCCTAACAAATAATGCACTGCAGGGAATTCCTCATTTCTCAATTTCACTTGGCAAAAAAACAAACAAACAAAAAAAAGCTTTTGCATTTACATAACAGAACATATCCAGAGCTGTGTATGTGTCTAGGAATTGTAAAACTGGTGGCCTAATGGGCTGAGGGCAAGTGAAATGGTCATGCCTGAATGAGAACAGTAATTCCACACATATTTCTGTGTTTCTTCCCATGCAAGGTTCCTACCCTGGCTGTACAAGCACCAACCTGACAGCAACTGTCAAAAGCTTCTTAAAATGAGTAGTCTTGACTCTTCTTGCCGCTGTTTGTGGTTCAGACAGCACTGTGTATATGGTTTTTACACAATATATTTGTGTGTCTTCCTGTTAGGTACAGAGCTCAAAACGTCTGTATTCTTCCTGCAAGGATTGTGTGACTTTGGGCAGTCTTCACTCAGGTGTAGGCAATTCACAAGCCTCCCTTCCTGCCTTCCTCCCTTCCAAGCTCAGCTTTCCTTCAGGGAAACAGGCTTTTATGGTTCTATGGTGTACCCAAAGGAGACATGAGAAAGCTTCAACTGTTGCATGACAGTCACCTTTCTGTGTTGTACTCTGGCATGGTTATGGCAGGGCAAAACAAAGCTACCAAAAGGTTCAAATGCCACTTCTGCTACTAATTTATCAGGAAAGAGAAAAAAAAAAGATTTAGTATTGTGACATTTAGATTATGATTACAGATCTGGTCTTGCACTTCGGGGTTCAGGCTGACACGGGAATGTGAAATGTGGGATGATAGCTCCAGATCAGCAACCACCTCAGCTAAACTGATAACCAAGTTTCACGAAGATAAGCATGTGCACATCAAGATGTGCTGTTTGTTCCTGTTGTTTGTGGAACCTAGGAAGCAGAAAAGGGATCAGGTGTATCCCCATACCAGCAATTTAAGCCTTTCTGGCTTATTTCAGCCCCAGGTTGGTCTCTTGGTTGTGTCCAAGCACTGAAATGTCCCGTCACCCACCGGGCGATGGGAAGGAAGGCACCAGCTTCCTGGCACCATGAGTAGGGGAAGTTGGTATGGGCTGAGTGAAAAACAACGTGGTTGCTTTCCCTTCTCTGAGTATCCCAGCATGGGAATGGAAGGCAGGAGGGAGAGGGCACTCTGGACACTACTTATCCTCTGACATTTTTTTTTGTGTGCAAGGGGAACTATGCCTGCTGATGGAAAAGTGCATCCTGGAGGGCACATCTTCCCTGCACATAGCATACACTTCTTTTGTCTCCCAGCCAGACCAACATCCTCCAGTTTTCTATCATGTGAGAGTTGCTTACAAATCCTGAGAGCTATTGAGCATCACCTGGGGGATCCCCTATGAGTCTGAAGCACCTTAGAAAGGTATTAGGTGAAAGAAAACCAAAAAATACCCCATCAAATAAACAAACACTCCCCACCCCCGCAAAAAAAAAAAACCAAACAAAAAACAAAAAACAAAAAAAAAGAGAGAGAAAAGGAAAAGGAAAAAAATCACCCACCTCTCCCTATCAAAGCAGTTTTACAGAGCTTTGGAAGCACTAAGACAAAATAAATATTGAGTGAGAAGGAAAAAAGCCAGTATTGCATCAAATACTTGCCCCAGGTCCTACAACAGCAAAAATGAGGTGACATGCAGCCATACATGAGTGGACAACATGTCAGCTGCACCGAGGGTCTCTTCATCGTCACACATGTCCCCTAACTGGCAGTTTACCCCTTCAGACACAATGTTAAGAGACACAGGAAGAATGTTCTCTTTTTGAAAAGTGTCACATAAAGTAGCTTACCAGCCTGGTTGGCAGAAAATCATATTTTCTGATATCTGATGTCACATTTTATTAGATTTAGGATACTATTATCCTACTTACTTAGGGGTTTAAAAGTATCCTTTTTATAGCTAATGCCACAGGTAGAATGTTAAACTATAGACATTTTGCAATAAAGGACTAGACTGTTCCTTACACACATCTGGTACTTTTTTGCCCTAAACAATGCAGTAGCTGTTCAGTATTTTTCATCCTTTTTCTTTTTGTATCCTTGCACATTTGTCCTCAGTTCATCCACTAAAGTATGAGTGAATCTGGTTAGAATCTGCAGAACTCTGGAGCTATAATTTGTAACTCTTTTAATATATTTTAATGAGCTATGATTATTTAATACGCTTAAGATGGTTTAATCTTAACTCTAGAGCTCAGAGCAGTTGTCCTTTCAGTTCAAACAATGGCATTTGCTGTAGTGCTTGGCAGCAGTTTCCACCTGCTAGTAAATACAAATCACAGTATACGTATCTCAGTGCTTGGGATTATATCAGTTCTGAACCATCCCTTTGCAATTATGTAGAAATGTTTTATCTCCTTTTCAGTTATCAGAGGATTTTCAAACGAAACATTTTACTCAATCAAAGTTTCTTCGAAGTCTTCTAGCAAAATTTTGGCTATTGAGGTTTTTGAATTGACAGCAGTTTCATATTTTGGAAGTTTTAATTTAAATAATATTATTTTCTGAGTATAGTCATGCCCCTATTTAAGCAGGAAAATCTGTGTGTGTTTAAGGGCAGAATTTGATTCATATCATCAAATACATTAATGATTGTCGTCAAAGAATAATTACTTCTGTTCTATTCTGTTCTGGAGGAAAGACTTACTTGCTTGGGTGGCATTTCACTTACTTGTATACTTACTGAGAATTAGCCTTGCCCATCAGTAAAATATAAACATACATTTTCTATATCAATGTTCCAATGTTTAGTGATTAAACCATAGATTTTTATCCCTGATTAGTCTTTACATCTTTAGTTACTTATCAGAGCAATAATTTATTGACAGTAAAATGTTACTGACAGGTGTCCAGCTGGAGAGCAGATTCTTGGAGAATGGGAGGAAGCAAGCAGAAAAATCCCCAAATACTCTTGCCTTGTTCACACACTTCTGCTTCAGTCATAGCTGTCAGGAGAATGGAGAGACAGGAAAAGAGAATGCTGATCAAATATTAATCTTTACTAATAGTCAATAGCATGAGTTTGACAGGGTTTTTCAGCTTTCTTTACATAACAAAAGGAAACAACTCCACAGGAATTCAGGAGGAGGATTCAATTACTGATAAAGGAAAAATGCATTTTAACGTGTATGTTGTTAGCTGCTGCAGGCTTTAAAATAAACTACCCAGAAGGCAGTGTGGTGCTTCTAGTAAGGAGAGAGGACAAGATGCCAATATCACTCTCTCTTTAATGTTTTACAGAACTTTCTCCAAACAAATCTGCAAAAATTCTCATTCCATAGATTGGAAATATTTAGGCCAAGAAATTTATGAATAAAATAAGAGACCTTCAAAGAGAATTTAGATATGACTTTAAGGACTCTGCAGCTGAGTAGAAAAGTCCTTCTCACCACCAAACTAAACCAACAAGCCTGTGTGCTCTGGGAGCCGCTGCCCTGGATCAGCTTTGGTCTGATGGCTCAAATGGCTCAAATGATTCATTTGATTTTCAGATCTCAAGGCACATTTTGTGGGAGGGAGAACACCACCTTCAATTCCTTTGGCAGAGCAAAATATACTTCCCTGTTTTTGTTGGGCAAGTCTCCTAAAGAAACCTTCTGGCTGACACCAAGTCACTCCCTAAAGCAGAAGCACTTCTGGGAAAAATTTCCAAACAGACACATTTTATGCAATTTATACTCCTTTAGAATAAAAGACACATTTGTACAAGATCCACATGAAGACTGCTGAATAAAACCCCTCTGTGGGGCTTTGATAAACCACAGAATCAATCTGTGCTTTATCAGGAGAGAGTAGGAATTGATGGACTTTATTTTAATTTTTCCTACTCTCTTTCACAGTTTATCATTCCTTGGGGTAATTCCATTAAGAAACTACCTTGTCACCTGCACTGAAAAGACATTTTTTTCTATTTTAAGAGTAATGTGTCAAACCAGTACTTCAACTGCGCTACTTATGCTTCTCACTCACCATTACAAGTACATTTTCAATTTTTAAAAGTAAAATACTTTACTATATTTTGTAAAATTATTCATTCACCTAGATCCAGACAGGGCCTCTGTTTCTTTCATTTTTTAAAAAAATGTCAGGATTTTAAGTTTTCCCACCTTTACTGAGAGTAATTTTCTGTAAATTATTTCTTCAAATCACTCTAGCTCTTGTATTGAAAAAAAGGCAACCAGCTTCATATTTAGATCTACAACTGACCTTTAGGATTGGTCTCCTTAGTGTACATTTTAGTAGGCATAATTGTGTTGAGATATGAATTAATTTGGCAGTGGTCTTCCCTGCATAGCCTGGATTATTTTAAGAAGATGAATGTAACCTTCAGCTGTGTTCTGTGGAGGTTTTATTCCAGAGCCTTTCACTGCGATTTGAGATTGAAAGCTTACCAATATTTGAAGAATGCCATTGAGCACTAGGCTGTATTTGTTTGTCTCCTGAACTCATTCAATTAAGAAAATAATCCATTATGGAAAATCTTGATTAAAAGTTGGCTTATTCTCCCATTTGATTAAAATTCAGCATTACACTGAATCAATTGTTCAGTACTTCTGTGAAACCTGCATCAACTGCAGGCAGAAGACAAATTGCTCTGTTGCTCTTGCATCTTAGTCACCTTTTCTGTCCTTTGATTATAAAATCTACTGGAGAACAACAAACATGTTCTAATATTGTGGTTTCACTTGGTCTTTGACCCTATTCCATGGCAGGGGGAAAAGTACCATGACAGCCCAAGGGGACTTGGGAGTGGGAGGATTTTCTTGGCCAGAGGCTTTAGTTCCACAATCCCTATCCTGTCCCAGGATGGAGACTGTGGGGCAGCTTATTCCTGCCATAAACTTCATGGGTTTCTCAGCCTTCTGAGCCCTGAATAAAATCTTCAGGATTTAGTCCTTTGCGTATTTCCACAATGACATCAGCAAACAAGGCTAATCTCGCCTGCCAACAAAATGTTTTTACAACTCCATGCTAAATCCCTAATTAAAATCACCACCTCGAAAACTCTGCAACAAACAAAGCAGCTGAGGTTGGGCTGCAACCTGACAGCCCTGGGACTGGAGAGAATGAGTGCTTTATCCCAAAACTTACCTCAAAGTCATCTCTTTGTCCTTGTCTGTGCTCACCTCTGGAAGAGGTAACTCTGCAGCCAGAGTTGCTGTATGATTTCAGTGGGTGAAGAAGTCCTGGACTTGGCCAAATCAGGGGCAAAACTCCTGTTGATTTCAAAGAAGTCAGGCTGTGGCTTCAAAGTGAAAACAACAACAAAAAAAATCAGTAATTAAGTACTAGTAGGTTTGCTTTCCAGTGTATTTTCATTTCCAGTTTCCCTGTTCTTTAGCAAAGGTGACAACAACTAGGAATCTTTAATAAGGAAGATTTTCAGACATAAACAAGTGGTTTAAACCATACTAGCATGGTTGTCAATCAAAACTTAATTGGCTTTTCCAATTTATTCTTACACTAAGACTAATTCTTTTTATTATTTCTGTAAATAAAATTTCCATTTTACCTGTTTTTCACACAGTGTGGCTTTTGCTAAATATAATTGAATTCTAATATTGAACCAACTAACTTCCAACATTACAACTCCATCACCAGGATTGCTTTTTAAAATTTTTTTTGGCTTCTTTAGGTGTTTTCCCAAGGCTGGGTATATTACCAGCAAACCATAATGTTAGCTATCAAAACAGTGGTTTATCCTATTATTTGATGAGTATGCAAGAGAGAATAATTGGCATAAACACTGAAAACCACCTTTGATCGCTTCAAAATTTTAATGCTTAGTGTCTTCTCTGGCAAAGAGATGTTTAAAAAGTGACTTCAGAAACAGCCCAAGATAACGCGAGAAAAAGCAGCCTTAGGAAGTATTGGGCATGGATTTCTTGAATTTAATATTACTTCCAGTTAGAACTATTAACTGGAATCAAATATTTGTGAAATTTAGAGAAATCCTATTTTGTTACCTGGCTGAGAGGCTGAGAGGTTAGAGTGAAATTAATGTGCATAAATAATGTGGGCAGGTGAAGCTAAGGCCACTGGAAATAGGATAGTTACTAAAATAACTGCGAGGTCAGTATTTGTGATGAAAATAGACAAGATTTATGGCAAAGTAATTCAATCAAATAATCTGAAGCGGGTCAGAAGCATTTCATTCTAATGCAGTGTTTTAAAATCTAGAGACATCATGCAATTAAATGAAAAGCAAAAGCAAGCCGTGGATTGTTGCTGCAGAGAAGTGAATAAAAGAAAAAGGAAAAGCAAAAGAAAATGTCAGCTGGAGAAGATCTCATTTTGGAAACCTACAATATGTTGATTGATAGGACTAGCATTTTTCAAGCTCTGTCACAGCTGAAGTATAAAGCTGTCAGTGCATATGATAATGATGGATGCTCTAAAACATGCAAATAGCATGAAAAATCATTTCTCACATAATTTTGGAAGATGAGAGGAGTTGTGAACTGAGGGGAGAGGGGAGAGCAGGTCAAGCTTAACATTCAGCCAAGAGGAAGAGGCGGCCGCCTCGCCACTGCTGGAGTTGTTAATTACTATGCGAGCGAAACAATGAGTTATGCCGGCCTTCTGCAAATTTTCCCACAGAATTGTGATTGTGGCCAGCGGAGGGAGAGAGGCAGAGCCGCAGCTCCGGAGCTGAGCACAATGGGGAGCTCCCCCGGAACAAATCCGCGCCGAAGGAAAGCTGCTCCAGGGGCTCCCGCGCTCCCGGGAATGCGCTGCTTTAAGAACGTCCTGTGTATTTCAGAGGTGACATTTACAGTACACCGTCAATATTGGGGGTGTTTCGGTTAATTAGCCATTTTTATTAACACTGAAGTACAGTAAAACCCAATGCAAGTGTTAGGAATGTAAATGAGCACCATCCCCAGGCTGAGCCAGCTCCAAGCAGGGAACTACCACACGCTGCCACCATATTTATGGTGCTTTTTATTTTCCGGACCGAGCAGAGGTTGCTCATGCTTCCAGCTGAGTTTCACCTCTCGTGCATATGCATGTGATGGCATGTGCCATAGTTCACAAGTAGCAGCAAAGCTGTAGGTGCAACCTCAAATTTGCTAGATTTATTTTCATTCACTTTGCAATTTTGAGGAAAATCATATTTGTAAACCAAAACTAGTGGTCTAACTAGAAAAACAAATGTACGTTAAGTCTGTTTTTGTGGAGTTTTTCTTTCTTAGTTATAAAGATGCACCTTGCAGCATCTAAACTGAGGAAAATCCATGTCATATAAAATAAAGCATTATTTATATAAAGTCCCTTGCTTGGGCCTCATGAAATGGTAAAAACCACCCAACTCACAATGTTTTGTATTCAAAACTCCTTATTCCTCAGTCCTTATTCCATATTAACTTTCGACTATGCCTTATTTCCAAAACTCTGCTTCACTCAGCACAGGTCTACACACTGGCTCTTCTCTCTACTGGATCTTTTTGCTCACCTTATCTCACCAAAAATGCCAGTTTAATATGAGCCCACCTGCGTGTCTCCAAGTCTACCTCCATGGTTGCCTTTAAGTTTTTCTTCAATCTTATGGTTCCTGATAGCATCTTCTTATCATTCCAGTCCCTTCTAAACAGGGACCATTTGATATTGGGCGTTCTCATGTGTCTGTATCCTTGCAAAGATCATGTCCACCTCAAATTTGACAACATGGATATTAATAATTTTTTTTTTTAAAATGTCATCCTAAATCTTTCAGTAAATAGCTTATATGCAGGCTTATCTGTACCTGTGTTAGACTGCAAGCTCTTGGAGGCAAAGACCTCCTCTGTTCCTGGTGTGCATACTGCTGAACACACTGTCACACTCCACAAATTGCAAATAATGAGCAATGGTGATGGACCTTATTTTCTACTGCCTTCCATCTTATTGCTATTTACCTTTGCACAAAAAAAAGTGTCAAAGAGGTGACATTAGCAAGGGCTGTGGTTCCTCAGCAGCTCAGCATGTTTTAAGTTGAAGCCTCATTCATAAAAGAGGACAATAACCAGAACACTTCAGAAAAATTTTTATAAACACTTTACTAACTTACAAATTGAATTTCTCATTGATTTCCAAGACAATCCTTTTCATACTTCATTTCGTTAAATATTGGTACAGTTTCTGCATAATCAGGCTCTGCTCTTGCTGTTTCAAGCTGCTTTCTAGCAGGTAATTCATGAAAGCAAGGTTTTAAATGAATCTGTGAATCTTGTTCTGATTTTCTCCCCCCGTTGGATTTCATCTTCATTTCAGACTTGGAGCAATAGCTCATATTTGTGTCCAGATAATCAAAATGCTTTGCATTTGTTATTCAGCAGGATTATGCTGTTTTGGACTTGAACAAGTTCACATTTAAAATGAATAAAAACTCACTGTTGCTGATGATGAGCTCACATCTCTCCTTATTCATTGTTACTGTTAAGATTAGGAGGGTCCAAAGGCAGGTGAGGTGAAACACAAATTTAACAGAAGTTCTGGAAATCAATGTATATCTATACTAATCATGGCCCAAAGGTGCCCTACTGGACTCAGACCAGCTCTAATAATACCTACACAGGGCAGATTAGGGAGATTTTTCCCCTTGCCACAATTAAAATGCATGTAACGAAAATGACTAGGTATTCCCAGGAGCCTGAACTGAGGCAACTCCCCAGAAAGCAGATGCGAGGACTGCCCAGCATCTCAATTACCAGGCCGAGTTTACAGAGCAGAGATGAGAAGCACTGTGGCCAAGTAAAAAAAAAAAAATCCCAGCCATCTAAAGCCTGGACCCCAGCCAACTTTTCCCAATAATAGTAGGTGACAGGCCAGAGCTGATCCAATGTGCATTTTAATTGGTGGCAAACTCAAGTAACAAGCCATTGCTGTTCATCTGTCAGAGAAGGAAAAAAAAAAAAGCCCAAACATGTAGCAATGTCTTTATTTTATTATTAGACTGTGTACTGCATGTATTGTTAGGTAAATTGTTTCAAGGTCTCTGGCATCTCACAGGAGCAGAAAGGGGATTTTCCCCTACTAATTACCTAATATGTACATTTCCAAAAGAGAAACAAATAGAAAAATATAACATCTCTGTGGTCTGATGGAGTGAAGAAGACCCTGAGTCTTACTTAAAGCAGCCTGATAAATTGATCAGTGATGGCCCACGCAGATAAAAGCTCTCAGAAGAGAAATGGCAACTTTGTGTAATGATGCTTTTGCTTCACTCAAATACTGTGAAAATGTGAAACAGCCCAACACGGGCTCTTCAGAGCAAGAGCTTGCCACTGATTTGGGAAAGCTTCCTACTCTTACTGAGCAGCTTCCCAAGCCTTTAACTGCTCTCATTCAGATTTTACTGTAAAGAGTGCAAAGTGAGCACTAAGACTCATAACACCCTCCATTAGCATACAAAGCACCTTCTCCCTCTTTGTTTTTTTGACTTTTTTATTTTTTTAACCTCGATATTAACAAAACAAACCTGATCAGTCTGAAGGGGCTTCGAAGAAGATTGCATTGTTTGAGGGCAGGCTTTTGAAACCAAAAGGACTCTAACCAATTTCTTATGACCGAGAGGTGCGTACAGTTCCGTGTGTTGCAGAGTACTCGTGTGCTGCTCAGGAGAGCACAGATTGCATTCCATCAAAGGCAATTTTTCAGAGGTTGTCCCTCCTTTTGCTTTCCACGAAAATGAATCTATACCATTTACATGGAACACTTAACCTTCAGACTGTCCTTACTACAGCAACACTACTCGTATTGCAGATACATGTTTACTTAGACAAATCTAATTTACCCTTTGTTAATGTGTGCTGTCTTTACTTGCTATATTACATTAAAGTAGAAATAGAGTTACAAAAAAATTATCTTGCTTAAAATCATTCATAAGCTTTCATCAAGGGAATAAATTTACCAATTTCCCTCTTAGTTTATAACCATCCACTGTACTAACTTGACCTTTACCTAAACAGGGCTATAATTGCAGTTAAGATTATGTAATTTACAATAACAACAAAAAATTACTTTTGAGGAACTGCTACTGGCCATGAATGTCTCACAGCCATTAAATGCATCATTCATCTTGAGAAGAAAATTATTCTTATCCACGTCGACATTTTTAACATAAACTGTAGTACTCTCTGTTGGCACTTTTTTACGTACCCATTAATCTCAATAGTAAAGCATAAGTCTCACCCACCTATCCTCTGAAGTTTGGATGTCACTACTGTGTACAATAAAAATTGTATATTCATGAACTCCATTTGTTTTATGTCCTTCTCTCTGTCAAAGTCTCCCAAGCAGCATATGCTTTGCTCTGTGGAGAATAAAATCAAATTTGTCTGTCTTGTCATATTGTCATCAAAGTGATACTATCACAATTAGATTAACATTTTGTGAAGGAGCTGAAAGGAGGGAAAGGAAATAGGAACAAATTATAGAGAATCCCAGTTAACCCTTTCGCCAGCATAAAGCCCCCTTTGAGCGGTACCCGGAGGTAAAGAAAGCAGCCAGGACCCAAAACGAGAAACTCCTTCCAGCCCCCGCCTCGGGGTCAGCGAGGTCACTGCTCAGCCCTGCAAGGTACGAGCTCATGCGGAGGGCTCTCGGTGCCGCCGAGAAGCAGCACTGCTGGGAGCGGAGCCCTTGCCGGGCTGCTTTAGCGGAGCAGCGCCAAGGAGCGCGCAGCCCCCGGGGCAGGCCCGGGCGCGGCCGGCTGGGAGCGCACCGGGACACCCGCGGCGGCAGCGCGCCAAGCCCTCGGGATGCTCCGGGGCCAGCAGAGCACCTCGGCTGCCTGCGAAACAGGAGTTCTGGAGCAGAGCAAAAGGAGAAACCTGTTCTTTTTTTTTTTCAGGATTTCTTCAGTTCTACTTTCATGTTTATTCATTTGTTAAATGAAAATGAAGAAAAAAAAAAGGCAAATTGGTGATTTTTTCAGACATAGGCACAAAAAGCAGCCTGTTGTGCTGAGGTGAAGAAAAAGTGTCTCTAAACTTACTCACACTGTGCAGTTGCATTTCCCCCTCCACTTCCAGTGTACAGGCAAGATCCATGCAATAAATTATGCTTGTGCAGGACAAAGATATGTATCTGTACAACTTATCTTCTTATTACAACTGCATCATCTGCACATTGATCTCCTTCCCTGGGGATTAATTCTAACATGAGCTGTTTCTGATACTTATTCTTCAGGACAGGCCTGCCAAGGATATATTTTCTCTTCATTCTCCTGTATGTGAAGTTACGCACCAGAATGATAAATTCAACTGCCCGGCACACACGTCACGGCAGGCCTAATCTATCTTAGAATTTCTTTGGAAATTACCAGCTGTTCAGAGTGGGAATATTTTCTGTAAAGTCAGGTGGTATAATTACTATAACTTACAACGCACAATATCTGCAACAATTAAAAAAAAATTAAATTTTTTAAAAAGGACCAAAAGTAGCTTGCATGTCTCTATGCAAAACATTATGGCATTTCTCAATAACACAAATCAGTGTCGCCCATATCTCTGGGAAACAAATTCTATTCTCTCTAGTCATGTAAGTTCTTTTTCCCTAGCCCTGTACAGTTTTCACATGCAAGGATTTAAGGACATCATCTCTTTTGTGTAAGGCAAAACCAGAAAATCACCTAGAACCGAATTTCATGTGCCAAGAAGCTTTGACATATTACCAAATAATGTGGGAGCATACTGTACATGCTGAGAGAGAGAGAGCAAATTTTTTTTGTCCCTTATTTTTTAAAATCTGGATTGTTTGAAGAGGGGGTCACAGGGCAGACTGCTGTGGACAGAGTGTTGGGAAAAGGAGGGGTAATGCACTCCAAAGGGATGATAAAGTAATGAATAGCAGTGCAAACAGAAGAGACAGTGGGGAAGGAACAGGCAGAACAGTTCACCGAGCAGAACAGTATTACATTTCCAGAAAAAAAAATGGTAAGGTCAAAGAGGAGGAGAAGAAACTTTGACTTTGAGATTTTGCCAAGAGGCAGCTTTTGGTAATCAAGGCAATTCCAGCAGAGCACAGAAATGAAAGCCAACTGGAAAAGATTCATTAGAGTTTAAGTAACTTAAGTTAGCGGTGACAGACTGCCTGTCGGCTTAATTTGGAAGTAAAGGAAATGTGGGAAGGCAAGCAGGAATGGGGGATGAGCTTACAAGATGCCTCTTCCTTTATCTTGGCCAAGGAAAGAAGCTGTAGGATGGTGAGAGGCATTGGAAGAAAATAAGCAAAAGGCAAGATCTTGCAGAACAGCGGTGGCCGCCCTCTGTAGAAATTGTCCGTTTCAATGTCAAAAGGAAAACAGAAATTTAAACTCCCATGAGAACCTGCTCTTTCTCTGGCTTCACAGTATTGCTCACCTCTGCCTGAATGCAGAAAGAAGCTTTTGCTGCCGTTTCAGACACAAGTCCTATGAGCTGATCCTGTGAGTGCCCTCAACTCTGGATGAAGTCAATGGGAGTTAAGGGCGTTCAGCACTTTCCAGGGTCAGGCCATGTATCACTTAAAAATAACTCACCAACATTAAACATCATTAAAGAAACTAATGCTCATTAACTAGCAATAGACCACTGGGAAAGGATCAATAGTTGTCTCCGAAATCATCTCACCTATTACAGTATATGCATACTCTACTTAATGACAGTGAAGGATGGTGACACTGAATGATAGGTCACAGATAACAGTGAATGGGAAAGACTGCTTCTTAATTAATCAGGACAGTATTAGCAAAGAATTCCACTTAACAGGGATACATTTGGGGGCCTAACCAGGTGATTAGGAGGAATGATGTGCTGACCCTTAGTGAAACAAAGTGGCGGCATAAGAAGAAATGCAACGAACACCCTTTTCATTCTTCTGGCTTTCTTCAGAACAGAGTGCTTTATTTCATCTCACACTTTTAAGGCATTGCTTTTCTTTAATTAGCTCTTAATAACATGAGTAAATTCGAAACCAGCCGGGCTGATTCTGAGCCTGACAGTGGAAAGGGTTGTGTGGTGTGGTGCCAACATGATGATTCTGAACTGAATGGTTCTTGTTCTGCAGCTCTTGCTTAGGGAGAGCTGCTACCATGTTTAACTGGAGTTGTGGTTTGCCCTGATGGGGCTTTGAGGCCATTATTTGGCAGAGTGCAAACAGGACAGGCTTGCATGCCTCGTATGGAGATTATGAGCATTGTTTCCTTTTTCTGATCCAGATCTGGATTCCCTTCCCTCCAGGATCTGCATATGGGAAATCACAGAGACCTCCGAGCGCAGAACACTTTTCGCAGCCTTCAAGAGATTGTCTCAGGGCCATTTTAAGTAAAAAAATAAAAGCAGAACAACCTTATCTGCATTCCACCGGTACCTAACGACCCTCCCCATCTGACTGAATTTATTGTAATCCCTATAAACCTAAATCTCAAAGAATTCCAATGCCTTGCACATCTCTCCTCTTCTAATTTATGAGAACTTGGTAATGTGCCATCTGGAGGTTTCACTGCTATTGAGGCGCACGTTCAGCCCGCAGTGGAAGCCAAGAGGAGAAAGGAAAGAAAATGCAGGGGAAGGAGAAGATCTGGCTTCAAGGAACAAGTGTCATGAACTCACACAGATGAAAACTACATTTCAAAAAAATCAGTTTTAACTTGCATGATCGGCACATACACGGCTGATAACCCAGGGTCTCAACCTAAGGACATTAGCAGCATTACAGGGCAATCCTTACACAAGGACAGAATGTTCTTGAGCAATTTCTGCAATGTATTAGACACAAACAGGTTTTTCCTCAAAACTGAAGTCGTGTCAGGCTTCTTGCTTCACCTCTTTTAATTGTCCCTGAACAAATGTATTTATTGTGGTGGTTTCAAGTAAATTTCCAGTTCACACACTTTTCCTGGAAGACAACAAGGGGCTTGTTGGAAGGAGCTTTTAGGCTGATTGGCTGATCTACACTCAGGCCATCAAAGGTCTGAGGCCTATTTTACTCTGAAAAAGAATATGCCTAGCTCTGATTTTATTCCTTTTATTAAGCTACTTAAAAATAACATTGAAAACTGTCTGTCAGTGAAGTCATAATTACTAACCTATGAAAAGAGCAATTCAGCTGTCAGGCTGGATCACATCACCAAGTTAGACAGTACTGGGAAGCATATTAGATCACAAAATAAGTTAAATCATCCTATTAATACCAAAATAATCAATCCTAACACAATCTTATACAGATTTGCTAATTCATCCTAAAGAGGATATTAAGAAGGCAGCTGTTCATTCGTTACATGTACCAATTACAGAGTATTTTAATGTTGAAACAAAATCATCATCTAACATCTGATCCATGTCCCTGGCACCAGTGAAAAGGTTTCTCTTCAAACACTTGCTCTTCCTGCTCATGGGTGAGCGAACCCTGGTCTCCTAGGAGCCATCTTCAGGGTTACTGGGATGGAGATGTTTACATCACTGTCTATCAGACAGTCTCCTGTTGGCCAGAAGGTACAGAAAGAGGAAAGTTTCAGGCTGCTCACTGATGGCAGGATCATTTCTTCCAAAATGTAATTAGATTGAGGAACTATCTCATTAATGTTTCCTTCATGAATTCAAGACTGGTGCTCACACCCTCAACTCACAGCTCACAACTGGACGGAGACTTCTCCACAAGGTGAGGAAAAAGCTGTTTTGTGGCAGCAGCAGAGTGACTCTCCCAGGCACTGTTGCCCCTGTGGTCTCTTGCAGCACCGAAACCACAGAACCTCTTAGCCCTGTGTGTTCCTGTGCACAGCCAAGAGACTCAGTGAGTGCATGGCTGGCCAGCCTCTGCCTGTCAGTGCTGGGCACAGGGCCGGTGGGGCACTGCCGGCCAGAGGAAGAGTTTGGAACCACAAGCACCGTGTTTATCTTCTTTTCTTGCGCCACTCCCCTCTTGCCTCCCAGGCCAGCCATGGCAGAGACACCTTCTGCACCCATGAGGAGCTCGGAGCAGGCAGGGCAGGGCAAGCAGAGCACTCCTGCAACTCCTCTCTGGGCTGAAGGAGACACTCGGAGGCTGTACAGGGTATAAAGCTGGGGAGATTTTCTGACAGTGCCAGGCAAGGTGGGCTTTAGCTACAGTCGTCAGTACTCCAGGTAACCATGATGCCATGTTCCATCAGCCTGGTACCCTGCAGGGCTGCCTTCATGGTCTGTGCCAAAAGCTGGAGCTGTCTCAAACCAGGAAGTTCAAACAGGCTAGGAAGGCCCCCTTTAAATGAAAGATAATTTTAGAAAAGTATATTAAATTACATTAAAATTTAATTGAAAGATGTAGTCACGAACTTTGCAACTCCTCCTCCTTTGTGGGAGGAGAGTTGCAAGACCTGACAGGTCCCACATACTTTTCTTCTGGGTTCAGAAAGAGGCTGAAGACTGATTATCTATCTTCTCCTCACACATCCGTATTGGAGACCCTGAATGAGCAGTTTTCCCTGAGATGTCTTCTCAACCAAGGTACTACCCTGCTTGATCTCACCCGTCTGAGAATTTCATCCAGATGAGACACAAAGTGCACTATTTTCAGAATAGAACACGTTCTTCTTGGACCAATCTGTGAAAATATCATTGTAGCGAGTTATTTTAAAATAGTTGGCAACTTGAAGACTGGGGAGTCTGCAAGTCTGACCTTCTCTTTGCCAAACATGAAAAAAAGAAAAATCTGATTACAAGATCATGATGGGTCTTTTATTTATTTTAATGGGTTTTGGACAACTTTGTATCAGCAATCCAAAAAGCATATACAAATGGATTAAAAACAGTATCTTCAACACTCAGAGAATTCTCTAAGCACAAAACTGTTGGGGAACCCTCCCCACTTTACTGGGAATGGAGACACTGTACAGCAAAGCCCGTGAGATTGACCATGACAGAGAAAACAATTAAGGTCCACCAAGATTCAGTGTTGGCAAAGTTCTCAGCTAAAACAGCACTGCTTTCCTGTCCTTGTCATTGAATAGAACACAGAAGCAACTGAAGCAGGACCAAGGCATTGCTAGGAGTGAGGAGAATCCATGGGACCTATGCAGAGGGATCTGGAAAATCAGATTTTTTAATGTCAGCTATTATCAATGGTACTTTCTCCATTGCACAAAAGAACCTAAGGAACGTGCCAAAACAAAACAGGCTACCTGAAAAAGAGGAAACATCACACTTCAAAGGTTCCAGTTCCCACATTGATTTTTACCTGCCTAGGATCCCTTATGTCCAGTGACTGAGCCCTCACATCTGCCCTGGTGGCTCTAAATCACAGCATTCAGAACAGTCTGCCATATTCCTCCTTACTCTGTCAAGGCTAGGCAAAAAAAGAAAAAAAATTAATAAACCCCACCTTAATTTCTTTCTGTGGCTTCTTGATCTCATGAAAAGCAGTTCAACACCTACAGAATACCTTCCCTAAGGAGATAACTGTACAAGCAAAGTTCAAGTATCCCATCATTGATTGCATGTGTTTCATACTAAGCTCCTTCCACTATAATGCACTTTCTACAGTAGCTGATAGATTTTTCCAGTCTTCCTCTGGGAGTCCTAAATGACTTTGCTAGAGAACAGTAAAAGCTCTTTTTCCTTCACTGACAAAACTCAATTCCTGAATGGAATGTTTGAAAATCTTTAAAGATACTTTTTAATACATGTTGAGTCTCTTAAAAATAAGGAAATAGTGCAAACAGTAGAACACAGGTGGTGGTACAAGAACACGCTAAATTGCTCTGGCGGTTTGATTTTCTAACCTCATGCTAGCCCAGGTTGTGTAAACCCAAATCAAAATTCTCTGTGTACACTCTTATCAACCACTGTGTTTATTCTGATGCAGAGGCCTTCATTCCAGCAAGCATCTCTGTCCAGAAAAGTATTGACATTTGTGCTTAAATTTGAATGTACGTCCCATTCAGTAGGTTGTAAAGGACATTTAAGCACCTGTATGCCTAAAAAGAGACTGACGGAGGGCATATCTGAGTCAGAATTTTATTAATGTTCCCTGAAGGTTATATAAGATCAAATGGGTAGATTGACTTGGCATTGTATTGCACTGACTTTTTACAATGTTTGGGAAAATGAAACCATTAATGAGATATCAGCTGAATATTTTTTCATTGACACTCTGGGTAATAAAATGTGAAATGTTTTGTTTCTCCAAATGAGGTCAGCACACATGTGAATAATTGCCTGAAACAATATAATTTTTGTTTAACTAGTTTAATTGTCTAGGTAACTTGTTTGTTCAAAATAAATATACAGTTAAAAAAAAAAAAAAAAGCTGTGGTTGGACTCATAAGAAGCCCTTCCTTTAAGATTAACACTGCAGTCCCTGCTGGCAATCCTCTGGTGGCTGGACTTAACAAACACATAACCAAAAGTGGATGTTCCTGTGCAGAGTTTTCAGTTTAAATAATCTGGAATTATGAGACAGCTATCTTCTCTAACAACTTTCTTTCTGGGAATGCAGAGCAGATTCGTATTAATTCCTTATATTTGTATTTATCGGTGCGCTCATCCCTTCTTTTGCCATCTGTCGTAGAAACAGCTGAAAAATTGAATGTTTTGATCCTATTTTGATAACTATTTACCATTACTTATTTATGGGAAAACCCCCTTGTAAATATTCCATATGCAAATCTTAGGGGACTCCTGAAAATATTGAAATAAGCTTCTTTACAAGTACACCAATAGAACTGGCAACTAGCTGCAGCGTGGTATTTTTTCAGTCTCCGGTACTAAATCCAGATTTCCGGATTTCTTCTGCTAAAAAGAGCGCAGAGTTTGCATCTTGATGCTTTGGCATTTGATTGCCGAGCTCTCCACTTGGAACTCTCCACTTGAATTCTCAGCTGGAAGTGTGTGTAACATCTGTGTGCAGACTTGGCAGGAGGAGCCCGACACGCTGGGCAGTACATGAGTCCTCTTCACCATCTTGCAGGATCAGATCCGTATCCCAAGATCTGACACAACTCAGAGCACAGAGGTTGCCAGATCCATGGTCGTGCTCGAGCGAGTGTCTGGCTTTTCAGGAGCTGCCAAGAAAAGATCCCTGGCTTCTCTTTTCAGCCAACCCCAAATCCGTGCCAGTCCCCATAAAGGGGTGAGAGCCCTCGCTAGCGTACATGTGTTTGAGGGGTTGTACTGATGTTACAGTAGCTCCACCAATTACTCCAGTCGATGCTCTTGCCCAAAACACTTCAGAGTGCTGAAGCCTGGAAATTCATAGCTCTGTTTCCCTTTAGCAGGGTTTTCAACCCCTTCTTTTTAGTAAAATAAATGCCACTCCATGCCTGGATCACGTTCCAATAATTCTCATAATAATTCTCACACGGCAAGGAAGCAGTGGACATTCTGCCATGTGGAACAATTACATCATATGCAATCAAACAGGAAAGAAAGGGGAAAAGAAAGCAACTAAATCAACACACTGTGCATCCATTCATTTTACCGTGTCATTTAGCATATGGTCACTCATGTGATCAAGACAGTAACTGGCATTTTTCCCAGTTAATTCACCTCTTTTCTCTTTGTCCTCTGTTGTAGCACCAGTATTTCAGCAAGATTTCAGGTTGCAATCCCCTTGGAGAATGAATAGTCCTTATTAAGTGTCTGGAAAAAAACAGTAATTTATTAGTGCATTGAGACTAATTATAGCCCTACCTTAATCAAATAAAGAATTGCAATAAAAAAACCCAAACACCTCACTTGAAATCGTCTTAAGTATAATTTATTTCTCTGTCTCTCTCTCTTTATTTAAATTGCCAATGGAATTAAGTCTTACAGCTATAACAGCTGTCTAAGTAACTTCTGAAAAAATAAGTTGGTTTTTTTTTTTCTGAGGTTTGGGGGTTACAGTGATGTGAACTGACTAATACTTTGCAGAGCTTAGCTGTGAATCATTCACTGCAAATAAAAGGCAAGGCACGCAAATGTTCCTATGCATGTTCTTCTCAATTATATTTCTGAGGACGTCCACTTGATTTTGATATCCATTCAGCATTACATATTTGAAGTCTAGACAAGGGAAGTCTAGACATCCATAGTGCCCTGTCATGTTTTTTTCACACTATTTTTGAATTTGGATGCACCTTTGAAACACAGAAGGCTACTGTGCTCATTAAAAGCTGGATTCTATGTTGATGCAAATATATTTAGCTGTAACTGATATCCATTGCATAAACAGAGTTTTCTGAAGGCAGCTGTGTTATACAGAGGACTATGATGGGAAATCCAAACTTAAGTGCAGGCAGGCAAACCCTGGTTTTGTGGAAAATACCAAGAATAATGAGTAGTTCCCAATCTGTGTACACCCAGGCTGCTTAAGGTATTTGAAGAGTAGGGAGAACACTGATATTCAAGTATATTTTTTTCCCCCCCTTCCTTTATATTTTTTCATTACCTGGTAATAAATTAGTAAAGGTAGGAGACTCTGTTTACACACCTGAAGTCCGGGAGGATGGCAATTCCCAGAGCTACATTCTACCTGAAATGTTCAAGGACATGCAGCTGACACAGTGGGCCTCTGACTGTAAGACAGACAGCTCCAGGCACAAAGCTGCTGTATAAAACTGTCTACATCTCCCTAAATTAGAACTGACAACCAGCCCTGGTTTTATAATGCTGAGTTCTCAACTTTTGGACACCAAAACCTATCCAGAAAAGGAAACAGAGTACATTAGATTTATAATTTTTGTTTTTTGCTTTGGGGCATTATTTCTTCTTCTATTTCTTCTCCTCCTTTTTTTTTTTTTTTTTTTACCCTCATTTTAAAATACAGCATTTGATACATCCCATTTTTTGCTCCACTGTTTTTTGGTAGAAAACTCCTTTAAAGTTAAACATTTAATTCTAAAAAAAAATTACAACTGAAAATTTATCTTGATCACACTTGAGCATGAAACGGTGTTTTCACTAAAAAAAAAAATAGAGCTTGTTAAGGACAGGAGTTCAAATTCATAGTAAACCACTGAATTAATGGAAACAGAAATTTGATAACAAACTTCTGCATTAAATGGAACCAGCAGGTAGAACAGAGGGCTTGAAGAGAGATTCCTATGGCTGCTTTGCAGACTTTGCTGAATTATCACTCCTATAATGAGTTCATGAAGACCAATGTTTCAAAAATAGCTACTAATTCCAGGCACCAGATTTCTACCTTCTCGAAAAAGTGAATAATTTTGAGGTTCTGTCTAGCCATAACTCCCCATATATTGTCTGTCTGGGGCTTCTGAAAATGAGGAATTGCAGTCAACCAATTTTATCTGTTTCACGCTTATGCCATAAGTACTTTGATTAAATTTTCAAACACTTATTTTTAAGAGAAAAAAAAGTTACATATTAATTCACTAAATATCTGTTTATTAAAAATTGCCATGAAATTTGGTAGGAATAAGAACATGGACTGAAGAGCTTGACTGTTTGTGAACACAAATTTCAGTCCTAGAACTTTTAAAAATCAACAGTGTTGCTCACTTACCTCAATGACTGAAAAACGACCTTACAGCTAATTTAGCTAATTTAGGCTGGGGTTTTGGGTTTTTTTTGTTTTGTTTTGTTTTGTTTTGTTGTTTTGTTTTTTGAGGGGGAAGACATTTCTGCTTATGCAAATGTGGTTTTTATTTACTTATAATAAACAACAAAATGATGAACCTAACAAAGACCGCTCACAATTCCTCCTAGTTTTTGGTGGTAATGGCTCTATCACAGCTGTCTGGTTTTCAGGTCTGCATTATTACATCTTTGTTTTAAAAATGAGCAAAACATTCTGGGTGAAGTCTTGCATTACTCTTTGTTCTGCAACATATTTTGTTAGCAAGCCCACAGTAGTATCTAAAATAGTGTAAATCATCAGTTTTTAATCTGGCAGGAAGTAGATAGTGGCCCATTAAACTTTCGTAATTAAATTTCCCCTGCACTCCCCCATAGAACCATTATCTGAGTTTTCTAATTAACACAAGAGGAGGGAGTCAATTCAGAGTGATGGGATCTATAGCCATCCCCTTTCATTTTAATGGCCTTTAATAAACTTTTATTACTATTGATATTGATAATTATAATACACCCTTTCCTCTGCAATGTGATTCTAAGGGCCTTGTCAAAAATTGAAAAATTCTTCCTCAAAGTTGGAGCACGGCAAATGACTGTGTCCTCAAACACCCAGAATCTGGAGCCAACAACATCAGTGAGGAAAAAAAGACAAAGCGTAGGCAGGACCGGAGTGAATGTCCTCTCTCATATGGATTCCAGCGGGTTATGCCTCCATCCTGGTCTGCCACAGCCCTCTGCTCTCACAGCAGAGCCTCCCCCAAACAGGCTGACACAAATGCTGAATCATGAGGTGGTTTCATGACAGATAAACACAAAGAATTATGCAGAGTTCATTTAACTTCTTTTACTTCCAGCCTTACAGAGGTCAGATACTAGAGAGGAGGATTAGCTGTCGTGACATCTAGTCCTTCCTTAGACTTTTCCTCGTTGCCTTTTATACTAACTAAACATTTTTACATGAAGCTTTTATTGGCGTGTCAACACTTCTAACCTCACCTCAGCCTCAGGACAGCGCGTCTCGTATCTCAGTGGTCCTCTTTCAGGTGAGCAATTATGTTCCCATCAGCACTGCAGTGGCAGAGGCTTCACTGATCAGATGAGGTGCAAGCTGGAGCAGAATGACCTCCTTTCTGCAGGACTTGGAAGGGAAAAGGCACTCTGCCTTCCAAAACAGGGGGTACCTTTACCAATGAACATGCCCCTGTGGGCACCTTCCTTGCCGCCACCAGTCGAGGTCCTCACAACACAAGGACAGGTGTGGGCTCCTGCTTGCCAGCTGCACTCTGAACATCACAAAGCAGCTCTGCCTCAGGGCTCAGGGTGCACAGAGCTATTGCTGATGGTCTTCCCTAAAACCCACAGGCTGACTTTCAGCCTCAAACTCTATGTATGGAAAGAATCCTTTATGGGAATATCACTTCTTACCCCATATTGTCCTCAAGCATGCACACGGCTTTAATGAGGTGAGCAGCCCAGGGCTACAGCTGCCCATTCACTGCCAGCTGTGTGGGTGTCCCCTGGCACCTGCATTCCTGTGGGGGTCTCCAGTACCAGGCACTTTGGTCTGTGGGTGCTGGACAGTCCCAGCAGGGGGTCTGACCTGCTGCCCGGCCTTTCCAGCAGTTCCGCTGGGCACAGCAGGAAGCCTTTCCTTCCAGCAGAGCACGGATGTCCTCTCTGGAGAAATGCCTGGTGCCTAGCTACTGTTCTCATCCTGGTCTCTACCCACAGGCTGGCAATACAACTTCACTACTGCATGTTCTGGATCTTGAGATTGTACTTTATGACTCCTCAAAGATGATTTTGGAGAAACACTTGAAGTTGGATTTAGAAGTTCTAGTTGGGGGCATTTTCAGTACTACTTTCTTGTTGCAGGTTATGATCATTAAGATGATTAATTTCAAACACAACAAGTTGCTTATATAATTATAGGCATCAAATGCAGAAAAAATGCAGAGAAAATGCTTGAAAAAATATCTTAAAACAGGTATACTTGAAAAATTGTTTTTGTTTTTCCAAAACAAAAGGTAAAATTGTGGTTTTAAAACCTATGATTCAAACAGATGAAATCACAGGTGAAGCCTATTGCTTTATAAAAGAGTTGCTCTATAAATAGCCAAGGGTCATTGCTTACTACCTTCAAAAGATTAAGCAGCTAATATAATTGTAAAACATGAAGAATGTATTTCCTATAAGTATGAGAAAAAGCATATTCAATTAATAAAAACACTCAGCCATTTAGGTGGGATCCTAAATTTAGATTTGCTAAAAAGCCGTTAAATTGCGTTAGAGAGCTTATTAAAGAGCCAGTCTTTATTTCTGTTATTTGAACTACTGATGAGCTAATGACCAGTGTTTAACCTCAGGTTCTCCAGATGTGACCAGAAATACGCTTATAGTAACTTCTAAATATTTGTGTGATGTTTGTGAGTGAACTTTGCATGTCCCCTCCCCAGGACTGAACAATCTGATTTCTGAAGTTCAGTGTTAGGCAGACGGGTGCGAACTGAGTGAACGAGGAAAGAAAAGGCTTCATGAATAAGGTATGCAAAAAAATTTGGCATATGTCGTTGAAGTGATTATGAGGTCTGTGTGAAAGCAGTAGTAGGTAAATTTTGGCTGGCACAGCATATAGATACACAAGAGAAAAAACTCAGCCAACAGTGTGATCACAGGACAGGAACCAGCTGCCTGGATTTTGCCTCCTCAAAAACTAACAAGGAAAAGCATGGGGAGAGCTCCTCTGTGACTTACAGTATTAGGGATAGAACAAAGCACGGTCGAATGGTTGGCAAACATTTTGTGTCTGTGAGCAAAAGTCTGTATGAAGCTCCTCTAAACGTGTATTGAGATGTCTTTACCACCACCCATTGCAATTATTTTTGCCCTTACTGTGGCCAGGTAACGAGTGGAGAATCAGATCTGCAGAGAGGCTTTGCAGAGAACCCATCCAGGAGGAAAGAGATATGGTAACCCTGGGAATGTTTGGGGTTGGGGGGGATGTGGTTTTAAATCAGCAGTATCACATTTCCTTCCGTGCTTATTCCTGAATTTTGTCATTCAAAGAATTTTAAATAAAGTGGAGATTTTCGATAAAAGTGTACAAATTCCAAACACTTCTATCATAAAATTTTATGTACTGAAACAGGTTAATAACATAATCTTTCTTGAAAATATCTTCCAAGAATTGCCAGAAAGGAATGTTTCAGAAGTAGGGTGTCTGCCAAATTGGCACATACTCACAAATGGACTTAAACTTGCTTTTCTGACCTTGTCTGCTGATCATCTTATGTCTTAATTATGAAGGTGCAAAGTCCTCTTAAATTCTGTCCACATCAACTTCTAATTTTATCATTTTTCAAATGTGATTAAACTCATCCTTCAATATAAATCAGCTGGGTTTTTTTTCCTATCCTGCATCTGAGTTTCAAAGATGAATTAAAAAAATGAGAACAGGAGAACTAGAATTTCCAGAATATAATTAATATTAGCTATAATATTATATAAGATATAATATATATTAATATATATTAATAATATACAATCATATAATATCAGAATAAAAATGTATTAATTTGCATCCTTGTCTCTATTCCTCTGTTTCAGGTAGTGATGCTCCTGAGAAATGCAAAATCCAGTCTTTGCAGAATGTTGTGTTAGAAAACAATAACTAGAAAATGTTCACCTGTTCATTCACATATGATATCATGTAACACATACATTAATTTGGGAAAACTTTATAGTATATATGATTGGCATATGCACATATATATATTTGTATAATTACACAACTGATTTATTTAATATTTTTATTTGATACAATTTCATAGAGAGTCTCGCATGAAGTTTGTGTATGTATATGTAAATAACTGTATCTGTGTGTCTATATAAATACGCTTAAAAGAAAAAGTGAAAATCTGAGAAGAAAAAGAAGATTCCAGCATCCTAGGACATAGGAGTGATCAAAGGAGTATCTTTGGCAGTAAGGACAGCTCTGTGATAGTCCATCGCTGTCTACAGATAACTGTCCTCAAGCAGCAGCAAGGACAGCATCTCCAGGTCACTTCAAAGGCCTAATTTCTCTGCAGACTTTTCAAAACACTGCTTTATTTCACCACGAATAGATGGACATTTTTCCTACCTCCCACAAACCTTTTCCCTGCTTCTCTGTCACTTCCTAATTTGCTCTGTTCCTGGCACTGAAGAAGTGAAAAAGTTCTGCATGATGAAATTCCAATAACAAACATAAAATTTCTTTATGCATTTCCCATTTTTAAAAAAATCTATATTTTTTTCTGTTCGTATTTGTAAAGATAGATGATAATCAGGTTCCCATTAATAGACTGCTTGACTTTAATCAGTATGTAAAACAATTTCCTGATAAGAATTTAGGCCAAGTCAGGAAGAACACTCCAAGCAAAAGAACATCTGTGATAAAAGCATCAAGCAGTCTTTCTAACCATGTACCAAGTTCAAGGTCTCTGATAAGCCACCTGGTTATCCCTACACACTCTGATAACCCCAAGCTGGTGGTACAATGTTCAGCCAGGGAAGGTCTTGTTGCTGGGCACCGAGCTGATGGGCTTATGTCTCTCTCTGCTACAAGACACAAAAATATCAGAATACCATGAAGGCAAAGCAAGCCATGAGCATGGGCATCTTAATAAGGAAGGCTGGTAGCTACCAAAACCTTTTATTTTTCCTCACAGCATATAATTATGCTCTAAGAATGCACTCAGCGTGATGCCTGCATGCCCAAGCACAGCTGTCCTTGATGTTCAGGGTCTCTCTTTCACAAATCCAGATCTGTTGGACAAGATCAGCGATCTCACAAAAATTCTCTGGATTTATCCCTGTATTGTGGCTCCTGGTCCCAATCTCTTCAATGTTAACACCAACTTATTTCCTTCATTCTGCCTTTGAATGTGAGACTTTTTCTCTCTGCTCTTAATGCTCCTGTTTCCATGTATGAACAAGGACTTCCAATAACTTCTGCAGATGAGCCAGATTCCTGCCTGGTTTCTGGATGCAATTGTTGCCCTCTTCTCCTCTGGGCTTGCTTGGGTGGGCTTTCAACAGGCTGGTGACTCCTGCCTGGGAGTAGCCTGGCAGGGGGATATTTGGGGTCTCCCTGCCGTTCATTGCCTCTCCTCAAAAACTCTCCTCATTGTCTCTCCGTGCTCCTTCGTGTGTGTGCAGGGTTTTTATCACATAAAATATATTTTATTTTCGGCTTCTAATAAAATGTACTTTATTCTCAATGCTACATAAGTTTTGGTGGTCACCCTGCAGTGAGCTGAATAGGATAGGAAGGGTCTCTCCTCCATGCATCTCAGTCCTGTTCTCTTGTTGAGGTGGAGATTTCTGTAATGTAAATATGAACTGAGGAATATTCCAGAAATGCAATGGCCACTTACACTAATGGGAGTCAAACGAAAAAGAAACTGTTCTGTGATGTGGTGGTAACACAGCACAAAGCAAAGAATAGGTAGGTAACAGGTTTGGAAAGTTGCTTCAGAATTTGGCTCCTGATAGTGGGTTGCACTTTATGTGGGTTATTAACGAATCTGCAAATTTTATATATCTGTCTGCTTTTAGACCTTTTAAATCTCACTTAAAATTTTGTTCTCCTAACATCATGAGTTATTAGAGATGGAAGAACTGAATAAGGAAAGCAGCATTCCCTTTCTGTTCAGATTATTCACCCCTACAGACAACTTTGTGTGTGGTCAGTTTTACTGTTTTCTCATGGTCAGTCCATATTCCATGTAAGTAAGAGTTGTGGTTGAAATGGGAATTCAGAGAACTAGCACAGAATTTTGAATGCTGCTATTGCATTGCAAATGCTCTCCATGGGAAATTCTGGTCTGCCTGCTTCAAGTGTTATTATGGCATACCAGCACATTTTGATCACCCTGGACTATTTCTTTTCCCCAAATAGGAAAAGAGAATTGGAAAACATTTTGTAAAACTGGAATACAACCCAAAGGCATTAGTAGGTTTATCCAGGGATAGGTATGGGTTTGGATTTATTTTATGGAACCAGAATACATTCCTACTGGTGGAATTATTCTCCTAATTTCATCTTCCTATCTTCTAAAGATTCGTTTCAATGTTGCCTTGCCATTTTAATTATTCAGTCTCACTGTTATGGAAACTTTGGAATTCGTACATCTTGGACGTTGAAGCCAGCCATGGTTGCCCAAAAGGACTCAACACTGAAGAGACACTGTGATTTTTCAATTTCAGTTGATTTGAAATTTGTAACGACAATTTAGTAATGACTAAAGGACATTGCGGCACAGCACAGGTTTTGTGCAGGTTAAGATATTCTAGAAAATTATCAATTAAATCTGGCTTGGACAGCAGTGAACACAATCAATGGAGGGGTAATATACCTCAGAGCAAAAATATTATAGCGACACTAACAAATATAAGGCATTTTGGAGGTGGGGGGAGGAAGGTGAAAAAAAGAAAAGGAAAAAAGAAAAAGAGGATAACTGTTCAAAGATACTAACACACATTTTCTCGATTTAGAGGGGAAAAAAACAGGAAAAAAAGGAAAAGCCATCTCAATGAGGACTGGTTGACAATATGCAGCTGACTGACCTCAATATTCTCATGAGTGCAATTAGTTCATTTGGAGTGAATTTGGATCATCTAGGTACAATTTTTGATGTCATTGATGGACTACATCTGTACGTTTTACTTCTTTTAAAAACCTGAGACTGTAGCTTGCTTTGGCTGAGAAACAATTTCCAAACTGGATGCAGTTGCCTATAAAGCCTGGCACGGAGCCACGTCCCACCTTTGGGAAGGACATCTTTCACAGCCCTGCTTCTTCATAACCTTGTTGCCATTGAAAGGTAATGACAAGCACTGTGAAATGGCCACTATAAACAGCAATATTCCTCCTCAATCAGCCCATTCCATGGACTGTATTGCTCCATTCAGTTCTCAGCAGAACTCCCCATTGACTATGATGAGGATTTAGCTTAAGAAAAATTAAAATTCTGGTACAATAGTATCAGTTGTGAGTAATGAGAATTGTTTTTCTTTTCTTTTCTTTTCTTTTCTTTTCTTTTCTTTTCTTTTCTTTTCTTTTCTTTTCTTTTCTTTTCTTTTCTTTTCTTTTCTCTTTTCTTTCTTTTTTCTTTTCTTTTCTTTGTAGTTTAACTGTTCTAGAAATTAGTTGTAGAAGTTAATTCTGGATTCTAGTTCAGCATTATTTGTGATAATTTTCTTCACTCTCTCTTGTCACTGCATATTATTCTCTCCATTATTGAAGTTTCAAGAAAATAGTTGTGCATATAGGAAGAAATACCATGCAGAGTGTATCATATTCTGTTAGGGTTAAATTTATAGTGGGCAGCAGATGAAAGTTGAATTTGAAAAATTCTTTGATTGATTTTCATACAAAATTTCCGTGGAGAATAAATTTTAGCTAAGATGTAGCTCAGCTATTTTTACAGAATTTTTGATTTGTGGGCTGTATGTTACTATGGTTTGCAACAGGGAATCCAGGATTGCAGTGATACTGTTTTGATTATGAAAGCAAAGTTTTAGTTCGACCTTGAACAATGTTCTATTGGATAGGATAAAGAAGTTCCCTATTTTTGTGGGTTTGAAGGTGTATTGACAATCTGGGATGTGGATGCAAACAGATAAACACCCATCTTAAAAAAGCACAGTTAGTAATAACTTTATAATGGAGAAATGGGGATCCAACTATGATGAGAAATACACATTTTACAATAAAAGTTTATTATGTCTTTCAGCTTCTAATTAGTAACAAAGAAAAAATACTGATAACAATATGAGGGTAAACGTAATTCATGTTTTAAATCCTTTTACAGAGTTATTGACTATTTATTACTGGGCTTCTCTTCAATCACTGATATTCCTGTAGCACAAGAACCACTCGTGGCTATGAGGAAGCTACAACCAATGCAGCATTGAAGCCATAACTCATTCAGGTGTTAACCACGTTAAATAGCTTCAGTAGTTCTGGGACTTGCTCTTTACTAACTAAGAGGAAAATTAGATCTACAATCACAGGATTACTGTCAGAAAAAGGAAATTAAATCTCTAGAAAAGCTAGAAGAATGAGCATAAGAAATGCATCAAAAAGAGAACCTTGGCTGACTGAAATTTTATGGTTTTTTCAATATGGGAAACTTCACCCATCTGTATTTGTCTTTTACAAGGGATTATGAATTGAGGACTACAACTCCATAAAATTCATATTTTGTCATCTGGTTTGATTGGTGGAATTGTGTTATTGAGAAGGATTCTGAGATCACATTAGCCAGGAAAGAGTAATGCACTACACCCACTGAAGAACAATACATGTTCTTATCTACTCAGGCAGGCAATCAATTCTCTAGTGCATATATCAATACAGGCTGGGAGCCCACTATTGGCAGATCATGGGGATGAGGTCTTGATACCAGCTTTACCAGCAATGATTACCACAGATGAATTCACTGCAGGTTAAACAAATAAGTAAACAAACAAACAAGTAAACAAACATGGATAAAAAAGCCCCACAACTGATTAATTCTCTATCACTGTGAATTTATTTCCATAATATGATAATATAAATGCTCCTCTCAAGTCACAAGTGCAGGCAGCGAATGATCCACTTTTAAATTGTAACATAAGAAAATGTATTATTTTAAAATACTCAATATTGTGAAATGTCTTTTAATATTGGGGATGTTGACTCCAAACAGAAATGTCCTGAACCTCTTCAAACCCAAACGTTCAGGTAACATTTGCAAACTTCTTACTACTTCTGTGGACTTCAGTGCCAAAGAAAGCACCAGAACTCGTGGGAGGAGCTCCAATTCTGCTTCTGCTTGACCAGAAACACAGAAGATTCTTGAATACTTTAATGAGACATCCAACTAAGAGACCGCCTAGAAAGCACCTACTACCTCATAATTGTTCTGCTAGCCTAGATTTGGAAACATATCCATGTTCCTAACTATCTAAAATTATTAAGGTATGGCCGGTCATTTTAGATTATTTTAGATAGTGCCACCATAGTTTTTATCTAGTTAACACCTAACAAGCAATTCTTCCGTGCAGGATGAGATACTTAGGACTTTTAACGCAATGAAGTAATGCAGAGAAACACAGGTTTGGTGTGCCAGGAAAGAGGCCTTAAACAGTTGGGAGCACAAGAAGCTGTGATGATGGAAGCATGGGATGATAAGAGATGGGGCCCAAGTTTGGCACTGGAGACCCCAAGGCTATGAGCAACTGTTCTGTCACCAGACATCAGTGACAGAAAAATTGACCTAGAACTGTCCTGAACGTGTTTCAGGGCTAACAAAGAGAAAGAAATAGTATCCAACATACATAAAAGGCACTGTATGTAGTAAAGCCACATGTAATTTAGAGTTGCAGCCCAAAGTGTAAAAGCAAAATAGCAAACATTTAAACATGGTCCCAAAGGGATCCTCCAGTGAGGAAGGAGAAACTACCAACATAACTCCCTGCTCCTCCCCAGGAAGGACTCGTGATGCTGGTCACTCCCTGCACCCACACACACACCAGGCTGCAGCCACTGACCCTAGGATGCAAAGGAGAAGTGGAAGGGTAAGCGTAGCACCAGGAAAATGGGAAGGTACCAGGAAACGTGCACAACTATTTAACATTATTATTATTATTATTATTATTATTATTGTTATTTTATTTTTGGTTTTTTTTATTATTTTTATTATTTTTATTACTTCCATTTAATAGTACTCTCTCCTTCCTTCCTTCCTTCCCTCCTTCCTTCTTCTCTGTTTTTTTCCTCTGCTTTCTTTCTCTCCCCTTTCTGTGAGAACTGAACTAACACACTAATAACAATTGTTTGACCAGACTGCCAGGATTTCAGCTGTGCTTACAATAAAGCCTTGGCTTTACCTGTCCTTTTTGGCCATAGCAAGAATTTGCTGTTACAAACACCCCGATATGTTGCAGGCTCTGGACTACAGCTGTAGCAAGCCTGAGCTGTCTAGGGGCCTGTGAAGGAGCACAGTTCCTCGGTGCCTGGGAAAGCACCAGCCTTGTGACTGAGGCACCAGTGATGCTGAGGAGCCCCTGGGCCGGGAGCAGCGATGGAGCGTGAACGGCTGGGAGGCTGTGGGGAATACGGGTCTGGCTGGACGTGCTGACATCGCACCTCGGGCAGTTTCTGACCCGAAGTACAAAGGAGGGGAGAGCATGTGTCACGTTTTCCCTGAGCCCTCAGCCTCACCCTTATTGATGGGAAGGTCAGGCAGGTTCAGTAGCAGCCATTCATTCACAGGCATGGTCAGCCTGTCTACATGGAGAAACTTTAAAACTGATTTAGTCAAACCAGTGGAAACCACCATCTCAGAATTACTTTCCATTTCAGCAGAGGTTTGCTCTGGCTTATTTTTATTTTCGTTTGGAAGCTGCTAAAAAGAAGACAGGACACCAGGTCACAGTCTACTTCTGTGTGTACCATAGACAATCCTTTCTCAACCCTTTCTGTGTTTCTGATCTGTGCAGGATTTTGCTGTGCTCATAAAAGAGATGATGGAGGAACGTCAGCTCCGTTTTTCCCCATAGCCTCCTTTACTCATTTTCCAAAGCTTAGTAGCCTGCTGGGGAGAAATTCAGCTTATTTGTTGCTGCCTAAGAATTTATAAAGCTCTCTGATTTGGCCTTCACCTCTCATACCATAACCACTTGAGTGCAGCACAAAGACTGTATTAATAGCCCTCTTGGTGAGCTTCTGTCTGATGCGGGACTGCAAGATCTCCCAATTACTGCCTAGCAGTTTGGAGCCCACCATCATAGCAGGAAAGGCAAACAGCAGCCCTGTGAGCCTACAGAGGAGGTTTCTGCACTTACATGAACACAAACACAAGGATTTTGTAAGTGAGGGCGTTTGCACAGTGCAGTGAGGCTGGGTGGGCAGAGTGGGAGGAGGGCTGTTCAGATCTAACAGAGGGTTAGTGCCAGAAACCAGAATTAAAGCAAAGCAATAACAGAAGTGTTTTATTTCCATCTTCTGGGAGATTTCTTATGGATAACTCTAAACTGACATAGTTATTACATAGCACACCACATCCTAATACATATTAGAACTACATGCTGGGGGTTGAAAATTAGCAAGGAAAAAATCCATCCAAGAACGAGTCAGAAATAAACAATTTCAAGTCATAAAATACGAATTAGCTCAGAGGCTTAGCCCGAGAATAAATTTTCATAGGAAAGGTTATTTTTCCTGATTTATAAGGGATTTACAAGAAACCTGCAGCTTGCCCCTGGAGAAATGAAGTCCTCTTACGGCTTTACATTGTTTTGCCACCACTTTCATAATACTTGTTTGTGTTTTAAGGGGGGAAAATGTACAGCGAGGTGGAACGGTTATTGACCAGATTGATCATGGGAACAAATCTGCCGGTGGTAACCTTGTTTAATGATATGTTGCTGGGCTCAGCACCTTGCTGAGGCTGTGATTCTTCACCGGCTGGGCCCGCATGATGGATCACGGTAGGAGGCTGATGGTGCAATCACTCACTGGCAGCCACTGACACCTGCACCAGCCTGACACCCGTCCCCTCTGGATGTATCAGCCAGCCTGCTCGGCCTACTGGGAGACACGACTGTTCCACCAAACGGCGAACAAAAGTTCTTTATCTACCTTGCAACTTCCCCTGTAGGACACTGCCTTCTCTTTTTCTTTCCTTTTCATTCCAGCTCCATCTGCAATTCTGCCACTTCTTTGCATGCGCTTCTGGATTCGGAGCATTCTGCTCCACGGCTGACTTAGGGAAAACAAAATGAAGCACCCACTAAATCTGGAAGAGAAAGAAAAGAAAACACCGGGGGGTCAGGGAGGGAAGGATTGCACGGCAAAAGTATGACAGCAGCAGATTGAAAATCTCTTACCTGTTTGTGAATACTCCATTGGAAAGAAAACTGCTGTCTCTGAGTATGGTGGAACTCACATTCTTTGTGCACCCTTATTTTAAAGAGAAAAGTCTTATTCCTGCTTATACTGGATATTCAACACAATAGATTCCCAGTAAAAATTAAGAGCAGGAAAGTGAGCAACTACTCTTTTGCAGACAGTTCCTTTCCTCTCTTTTCCCTAAGACAAATCTGAAAGCTAATTTATGCAACACTATTTCAGATTCAATACTTTAATATCACAAATACATGCTCAAGTCAGCTTCCCCTAAAAGCAGTTATATATGGATATACATACACATCGGCACTATCTGTACTGTATGCCAGCCAAGATCCACTCTTAGCTCATTGGTTGGGACTTTTAATAATTCACCACTTTTATAATACAAATCGCATGTCATGATATACAACCACTTAAAGGGAAACATTTAAAAATATATCTAGCCTGTGAAATAATGATTTCAATTGATTTTGTCTTCTAGTCCCCTTTCTTGCAGGGTTGATGAACTTTTTTTGGGAAAAAAAACACTTTATTAGTATGACAGGCCATTATAATGATAAAAAACTAATTATCTAGCCAAGGAGGCTTTAGCACATAGTTTCCCGATCTCTAATTTTGTATAAAGACCTCTTCATTAGCTCACAGCACAAATCTGTGCAGCTTCTTAGAAAAAGAATGGGAACACCGCTTCAGCTACCATGTTTCTTAATTGCACGTAGACCAGTCCTACAAATTGCACACATCTGTCTTTGCAAGTCACTGTAAATTCAAACATATATTGTCTCGTGCTAGCAGGGCCTGCACAGCCATTACAGGGGCCAGATGGAGCAGCATGGTAGTGCAGAACCCAGGCTGCTCACCAGAACAACGTGGATGGCCACCCCCATTCCCGCTCCCCTTCCTGCCTGTTTTTGTTCTAGGTAAAAAACCTACATTACAGATTTGCTCAGTTTGCTTTTGTTCTTAAACTCAAGCAGTGTTTCAGCTGTGCCCTGAACCCTTGTGAAGCCACATGCTCTCTCTGTCATGTAGGCTCTCCCAGTCACCCCTGCCCTACAAGTGCCCTGCACGAGTTAAAATTAGGGGGTTACTTTTTGAGACTGAGTAAAACATCCTCTCTGAGCCTTGTAGTCATTAAACTATGCTTTGGCAACACTTGAACCACCCTAACTTATTCCCCAAATCAAAACTCTGTGTAGTGTAGGGGTAGGGGATGTGGGAAGGAAGGCTGTATCTTCATGTAGATCCCAAACAGCTCTCAAGTCAGCGTTGATCTGCTCTCTCTGAGCCAGCAACTGTGAAAAAAGAGAAGATCAGAACCAGCCATCTCAGTTTTTCTTAAAATATGACCTCTCCAAACAGTTCTATTATTGGCCTTTAAGAAGACATTAGAAAATAAAAAATAATAAATTTCTCCCCCTAGTAAACATAGTTGCTGTCACAATTGCACACACAGGCCCCCACAAGCACACATCCACAGAAGCATAGCTGGGTCCATTTAGTCGATAACCACGCTCCCAATTCCTTCCCCTCCTTTCGGGATAGCAGTCGCCGTATGCAGCTGCTAAGACAATGAAAATGCTTTCCCAGCTGCAGCATCTGGCTCTTTGGCAGACTCATTTAGTAGTTGTGTTGGCAGCTTTGAATTTGCCTCTGGGTCTATCATATGTTTATAAAGGCAATGGACTGTCAACTTACACTCGCGTGTGCCTGCGTGTCTGTTTGTCTGTGCTTCTTGTCTCTGTTTACAGCTGCTTTTTGCCTGTGTTTGTTCACAGAAAATAAGCACTGAACACAGAGTAAAGCACAAAATTACCCCCTTATCTTTCACCCATGCGTACAACTCTACTTCTTCAACTCTTGCCATCCTCCTTTCAATACACATCCATTTCATTTGCACCAAAGATAACTCGTTAGACATATTCTCTGTGTTTTACAAGGAAACTGCACCCTTATATGTGTGCATATACAAATGATTTCTTTGTCACTAAGACCCTTAATGCAGTGATATCATAATAAATGGAAGGGGACATTTTTCATGTTACAATAATAAATGAGGTGTTAAAGGAATATCCTGATACGTGAGCATTTTGTAACTACTGCTTGTTGCTTGGTGGCAGCTGTAAAGCAGGGCTCACTGAATTAGCTATGATGTACTACTCCAGGGTGATGTTAATTATTCTACAGTGGTAAGCATTTTTTAAGTAGCTGCTTCACATGTTTAGGTGTAACACATGTGAATATTTTCACATGTTTAGGTGTAACATACTTGGAAAGGCAGGGTGTAAACCACAGTTAAGTATCCCATCTGAAGAAAATGTTTAAGGGGAACATGTTCTAAACAGCTGCAAGGCAGGTGAGGTCCAGTGGAAGAACTGAAGTTTTGAATGATCTTGCTATCTTGACTTTGTATTTAAAAAAATAAATAGCAAAAGTTATTTGTGCAAGCACATGTTATACACAAATCATTTCTGCACACAAATGTATACACTAATATATGGACAAGTGGGCTGGTACTTTTCTTCCCCATTGAAAAGCTCTCAGATGTAAAGTAAAAAATACTCCTTTCTCAGCTAAAATTCTCGTGACATAAAAGTGATCTTTCCAAAATTGCAAGGGTGTTAAAGTGGGTACACACTTGCAAGTGTTGCAGTCAATAAAACTCCCTGCAAATTATTTAAATGCACAAACTGTAGCACAGGAGAGTCTAAAATGAGTGCTGATGCATTCAACCTTCTTGTTTGTTATTAGTATTGCAAGAAAAAAAAAAACCAACAAAACCCAACCACACAGAAAAATATACAAGGATTACTTTAAAAGCAATTTGTAGTAGAAAACATTTTTTCACAATTTCCTTTATTGAGGTAGAAGACACAGCCTCCTTTTCTTCCTATTTCAGGGCAGTTTTGCCCAGAGAAATTAAGTGGGGGATGGGGAGAGTTTACAGAGTGATAAATCAGGATTCATCAATTAGTATCTGAGAGTGGCCCCCTCCAGTAAATAATCACAAAAAATACGGACGTGAACTCAAAAATCACATTTTAAAAGTGTCATTCCATATTATTTCAATGTGTTAATACTTTAAATGAAAACAAAACTCTATTTCCTCCCTCAAAATCACTTGTAATAATATTTATATGCTCATTTTGATTAAGTTTGTAAACATCCATAGAAATCTTCAGGGATCATGTAGAAGTCTCAATGAAAGAAATTTTACATTTTAAAACTTGAGACCTTTTATGCAAATTATTTTGCCTTTGGCCATTTCAGGAAGAAATGAAGGAACTGGAGGATATTACAGTTTTACATAACACTGGTGAGATTGTTGTCATCTTTGATCGCACATCAATTAGTCAAGATCTTGAATGATCATAGGCAAAGAAACCTAAACTCTTCTCCCCAGCTGAACAAAAACGTGTCAAAGATTCTAACTGCATAAATTATTACATTCTATCCTACAGCAATAATAGCACCTTTAGGTAGACTTTCCCATCACCTGTATCCTGGGAATAGAATTTTATTATGTTTTGGTTTTGCATATAACAATCTACTTTATGTATATTTTATTCTATTATTCTGACCAGTAACACTGACACCAGATTAATCTTAGAAGGGCAGCGCTGCATGGAGAGTGTGGGCCTTCTGTCAGCTCCTTCTGATGAATAAAAGAGTTGAAAGATAAGGAAAAGTCTTTGAGTACACTGCCCACCAAAGAAGTTCTCAAATAAAGCAAAGAAACAAACTTTTGCTAACCTGAAAGCCATTTCATTATTGTGATATTACTCATGTAAGCAGGATCTGTCCTTCTTTCCTCTGCCTCCTGCTTTTGGGGCAGTAAAACTAAAAGCTACGTTTACCTTTTCGGGAATACGACCTTTACACTGTGGGAACAGAAGTGAAAATTTCTGACCAGTGCTGAAGTGGCAATCCCAGCAAAGTTTTTCCTGTTCCCTACAGGTAGTATGGAAGGGAGCCAGAGCGCCAGGGCCCCATCTGAGCCGTGCCCAGCTCCCCAGTCTGCACAAACCCACTCTATCAATCACGGCAGGATAATGCATAGTGGCTGCGCCTGTGACAAGGAATGATGGAGTGCTGAGCACAGGCCCGGCTTCGCCTGTCGCTTTGTGCATTTGTATTTCTCCAGGGCCACTCTGAGAATTTGCAGAACTTGGGGGGGGTGTGGGGGCGGAGGGAAATTGTCGCGCGTTTTAAAAAATATCTTAATTCGCTTCGATTATCAAACAGCAACGCAAGGCGCAGACCGGGAAAGGAGCCGCAGGACAGTGCGATCCCACATTCCAACGAGGCAATGTAACTATGCAAGATGCAATCTGATTAAGGGGCAGCAGATTTAATCTGGGTACCGCATGCAAAACTGCAAGTTTTTGCTATCCATTTCTCCCCTGTTATACCCAAGAATAAACATCAGAATTTTACTTTATCATAACAACAAGACAGAGAAAAGGCCAGCACTGGGTACACTCGGCATTCTTAGAGCCTTAAAACATTTAAAATGAAAAGACAAGTCATCATGTAACTTTCTCAAAGGCATCCTTTACACTGATAATTTTACAAAAGAGGCACCTCTTCATAATCATTTTTGATCAAAAAAGCTCTAAGTAAATGCACTTAAGAGATGATTAAACTAATTATCCACTTTAAAAACTCACATATGCAAGAAATGTTGTTTTGTCTAAAGGAAATGCTCTCTGCAAAGGATGCATTGTGGTTTATTTTATTAAAAATGTGTAACATTTAATAATATATGCTGGTCATATAAACCAAGGGTTTTTTAAAATCAAATTGAATATACACTACAGATATCTATTATAAAGCTGTGGAAAAATGTTAATTAGCACAGCTAAAAACAAATTAAACAGGACACATCTTAAAGACACCCATGCAAATTTCAAGTGAAAATCATGTCAGCCTCCAAAATAATAGGAACGTTTTAATCCCTCTGAAAACAGACAGACAAAGATGAAATCCATTTTCCTTTTGTGACAGTTCATTTTTTTAAGTCTCAATATTGTTACACGTACAGGATGAAAAACTGTATTAAGAAGGGGGTACTGGAGAATACAATCTTTTATTCTCCTAATATGCTTTTGACAGCCAAGATAAAATGCTCAAACAAATCCTTCCCAGAATAACTTTTTGGAAGGGAAAAATACGTTTTGCTTCTAAGGAGCCCTGTGCTTTTAGGCGCCGGCTACATGAGCAGCGATGCCCTTTTCCTCAGCCGGGCTTTCTCACGGCCGGGCTGAGCCACGGTCACGCCGCCAGCAGCTTTCCGTGGGGTTTAGAGCCCGGGCAGCGGCTGGCGGGCCGGCGCTTTGGTGTCGGTGCCGGCCGGAGCGCGGTGAGACGGACTGCTCCTGCCGAAGGACAAAACTTGGGGCGAGAAGCCGGCCGGGTGAGCCGCGCCAGACCCTCGCTGCCGGCTTTGCTGGGGGATGCCCGGCTGGCACAGCTGTTTTCAGCTCAATCCTGAAAGTAAACACGGCAGATCAGAGTGCTCAGGGTTTGGGGAGAGCTGGCTGCCCCCCCTCCCTCCCTCCGCCCGGCCTGGCCCCCGCCGGGGCTCTCCTTCCCCACGGGGTGCCCAGGGATGCGGCAGCATCCCGCCGCGTCCCACGGCTGCCACCCTCCACGGCACGGGAACGGGCATGACGATGCCAGGCAGGTCCGACCAGAGCCGGGAGCGTCCTCTCTCCACGGCCCCTCCCCGTGCCATGAAAAACATCATTGAGCTTCAGGAAAAGCAGCGCCGCTTCCCCCTGCCCGCGCCGCTTCCCCCGCGGGGAGGCTGTAAAGGGAACAGCAGCCCTCGCTGCTAGTTAGAGCCCCCCACCTAAACTTGGGGGGAGGGAGGAGAGCAGCAACAAAAAGAATCCGGGCTTCCCAAGTAGCCCTTCTTAGAGGGGAGGGAGAGAGAGCAAGAGCGAGAGACAAACATCTGGGGATTGGACCATATGCTAAAGCTTTGTCTTGTCCTTCAAAGTTAGGCTGCCCTTGAAGTGATTTGTCAGGCGGCCTAACTGTGACAGGGAGAATATGGAGAGGTGGAGAGAGGGATGGAGGTGGTGGGGGAAGGCAGGGTCCAGAGGCAGGGGAGAGGGGAGAGAGGGAACGAGGTACGGACGGAGAAACAAAAAAGAAAGAGGAAAGGGGAGGCAGTAAGTAGCAGGAAAGAAAGAATGGAATAGCTTCTCTCTGCATCAGATGACGATTTTCATGTGAAGGAAATAGGAGGGTGGAACGAGAGGAGAAAAAGGGGGAAAACAGCAGAGGAGGAAGGAGGGGAGGGACAAAGACTGGAAGGGGAAAGCAGGAGAGTAGAGCTGCTGTGCAAAAGGAAGGACTGAGAAGCAGCGGCTGCTGATGCTCTTTCTGCTGCCACCTCTTTTTTCCCTCTTCCCTTTTGCCCGCCAAGTGCTGAACTGATTAGAGTGTAATTAAGGCCATAAAACCCTCGGCTTATCCACCTGTTTATTCACTAAAGTCGTGGGCTCATCAGGCAAATTAGCTGCTTCCAGGCTGCACGTTGGGCCTAGAGCTGGCCTGATTAATGAAGTTTATTGGGAGCTGTTAAAAGCATTAACTGAAGGAAATCTCGGCAATTCGTCATATTTAAGGGATGGAAATTAAATCTCCCCATGCAAATGAGGGGAGACTCTGAAGCGGCTTCTTTTAGAGGTGACGGGGGTGGGGACACACAAGGGGCTCTCCCCCAGGCACAGCCCCCTGGCAGGGGGTCTGCACCCACAATGAGTTTGCCTGGTCTCAGCAGGAGGGACTCAACAAAAAAGGGGTGATAGATTTTAAGGACCAAGAGCTTTTGGTCCTTGGAGCCCCAAATGCAAGAACCAGGCCCCAAATGAGGCAATATAATCCTTTTGATCTCATGCAGAGGGCATCTCCCTAGGTGCCCTGGGCATTGCTGGTGTAGCTCATCCACACAGGGGTTGGAAAGGCAGCTTCCGAGTCCGGTGGTTGTGTCCCCCGCGGTCAGACAAGCCATCTCCAGTTTATTTCTACTTCAAACATTTTGCACTTTTCTTAGCTGTTAGTCATATTATGTGGCTTCAGCACAAGTACAAAACTCCACACAAAATTTGAAATGCAAAATGGTTTTTTAAACACCATTCATGACAAACCTTAAAACTGCAACAGTAGATGCTCTAGCTGACAAACACCTAAGAGATATATTAAGGTGAGATGGTCTAAGCATCAGGGAATCCTATCAAGAGCTGAATATTCACCAGTTTTAAAAGTGTTTTCTTCTGGCATGTCAATCTGATTTTATTTCTGACATGAATGGCATTTATCATACCCGAAGCTTCATGAGCCACAGCATTTTTATATTAACAATTTATAATAAAAGAGAAATTACGAAGGGTCACAACAAGGAGTGAATGTCCTGAGGAAGGGATAATGAGAAGAAAGGAAGGTCAAAGAAAACATCTTGGCCTTGCTATTTTTATTGAGCGTTCAGCTCACAATGGTATTAGGTTTACAATTTATTTATTTTTAATATTTTCATATGAAAAGAAGAAATCACTGTCTGCCATCTCCTATAAAAGATACTTGTACCCAAATATCAAGTTGTGAACGTGATAGGGAGGGAGAAGGGAGAGAATTTATATTTGGTGTAATTCTCATTCTATATGCTTCTCTGTCTAATTATTACAAAGCTAATTATTTGTTACAATTATTGGATTAACACTTTGCTAATCAGTTTTCTTCTGCTTTGTAGAGCAGTACCAGAGCAGTGAAATGCAAGGTGAGAATGTTGTCTGGATTTTCAACAGAGAATTTGAGTGCCATTTTCCTTACGTGCAGATTAGTTCAGCTGCTTTGTGATTTACGACCAGGACAGCATATTCTGTATCACATCCTGCTACGTAGCATCTTTGTGCATACAGAGATAATTTTCTAACTTTTTTGGATGTGGAGACTACTTGCCAGTGGCAAAGTGTCCCTCTCCCCCTACCATCTCCCACCAGGAATGTTTCACTCATCAGACCACTCTGTGGGGCAGGTGGAACCACCCGTCTCCTCCAAAACAACAGGCACACAAACACGGACTGGTACCAGGGCAGAGCCCTGCATACACAAGGAATTTTGAATGCACTTCAGGCACAAAATAATGCATTTTTTTAAAGACACACAGTGCCCTTAAAACACACAGCTCAGCTGTTACGAACAGCAAAGAACTGAATCAGCTGCTACTAAACCTACAAACCAAACCAACCCAAAACTTCCTGGCAACATGCGCAGCTGTATTTTTTTATAAAACCAGTCAATAGAGAATGCTTCTAATGCTGCATGCATCACAGCACAGAAGGTCTCCTACTGATATTTCTGGGGAAAAGGAAGAAAAGTGTTTCAATGAAAAAGCACTGTATTGTTATTAAGTGCAAGTTAACAAAGCATTTCCTAGAGAATTAAATGACAGCAGTATTTTCTAGTTATGTGTTTAATTGCAGAAATACAGAGGATAATTGTAATCAATTCATTTGTGGCTACATTTCTTTTTCTTTTGTTTTTTTTTGCATACTTTAAGAGCATTTGCTATAAATCTGTATTAGCACAAGGTGATTTTAATACCGGCCAATAAGGTGCTTAAATTTCAGGAAAAATAAACACTTTGGGGTTCTCATTGAATGAAGAAGAGATCTGTCCAAGACAGTGTTTTTTCCAAATTAGCAGATTTCTTTAGACGATTACTTAAACGAAATTCAATGACTTGTGGAACATGCTATCAAAACACTTATTTTTCTTGATTACCAGTTCCCTCAATACATCGATTTGCCCCATTATGTGGGGGCTTTTAGTTCTGCCGCTAATGAGATGTGCTACTTGCAACTTATTCTCTCTGTTTCAGAAATAGAATAAGCTATTCAAAGAGAAATATTTAGGTGAATTGTCAAAAGCCTGTAACCACACTAAAACCAGGTGGTTTAGTTATAGATTATATTTTTGGAAAAAATATCCGATATTGTGGAGGAATGTCTAGTTATAAAAGATTTTACGTGAAGAATGATAAAGAATTGCAGTGGTTAAGCACTCGGAGCCTCAACAATTGTGATTATTTATATTGTAGGCTCCTCTTCATGAGAGATTCTAACTTTGGCTGAGATATTTTCCTCTCACTGAAACTTCACTTGCAAGATTTGCTTCTGGAGGCCCATTCAGGAACAAGAAAAAAAGTCAGTAATTTGAACCTGCTCTCCATATGTATGTACAGAACTCCAGTTACCAAAGTAAAAGGACGTAGAATTGCAGAACTCAGGTCACATAAATACGCAAAAATCAGTATGTCTTCAAACCCACAAAACAATCAGTCATTTTTTCCTTTTACATCAATATTAACAGTATATCAACTATTGGAGTGGTGGTGTGCCCAAACTCAAGATAATCTTCATGAAAACAGTGAGTTATTTGCAATTTTTCTTTCGCTTGCCGGACTCAACAGTAGTGGAAACAAGGCAAATTTTATCACAGCGGAAAACTACAATATGGCACATTCAGAGCTAAATTTAGCCCTCCAAGATCAAGAATGATCTTACAGTCAGGGCCAAATTATCCTCTTTAACTGTGCTGTGCAAAAGATGTCCTAAATGATGAAGACCCTGCGCTGTCCTTGAATAAGCACAGAAGACGCAGAGACCTCGGTGGGAGGAGTGTGAGCTGCTGTTCTGGTCAGAATTGAGTCCTAAGTGACCTCCTGCTTTTGCATGTGGTCTACTACTTAGGCATATCAAGGTTGGAAAGGATACTGTTTAACTGTAACCTCCTAATTTTTTTTTTTATCCCCCAATAGTTTACTAAACTATCGATGATGCAGTTTTTTGTGGCATAATTAATTCTTTCACACTGTCTCCATCCATATCAGTCACATATATTTGAATATTTCCTCTTACTAACATTTTACAGCATGTTTTTTTCAGCTATGGGTAGAACGACAATGTTAATGAATGACAATTATCTTTCTTACTTATCTGAGAACTTTAATGAAGCTTCATTAAAATTGACATGATATTACTGAAAGAGTCATACAAAATCCTTTTTTTTCATCTATAATATTTTTTTTTTTCTATTGAATAGAAATCTTAACCTAGTGTAGTTTTCTAGGGAACAGTTGGTGCATTCACCAGGAATCCTTTCCCGAATAGCTTCACGAAACTGGGCCCTACAGGGGAATACACTACTGTGTCCTTTGGAGGGTTCTACTGTACCTTAGCACTTAGTTAATCCCCTCGTCAAACACACTCAAGAAAATGAAAGCTGCATGTCACATTGTCAGTGTGAGGAATTGGCTAAAGGCTTTGCATTCGATTCTGGCTCTCAGAGAAGACAGAACATTCTGGGGGAAAGCAGCCTGAACAGTTTTGTCTGGAGCCACTCTAAAAGTACGCACGCTCGCATTTGTAGCATCGTCACCAAAATTGCAGCCTGGTGTGTTATAAAAAGCTTAGCTTGGAGGGGCATTGCATCTGACATGCTGATTAACTACAGGAGCTGTACCTTAAAACTCCTTTTCAAAGGCAGATTTTTAAAGTGCTTATAAAATGCTCTTCGAGCCAAGGCAGAGTAACAAAAAAGATAGTAACATATCGTTCATGCAATTGCAGGTTAAACTTCCATCCAGCCTCCCAAAAGCTAGCTCATGTTTTAAACGTGTTTCTAGATTAATATTTTGAGAATAAGAATCAAGTCATTGTCATTTTATTTTGACACACAGAATGATTTATCCTGTTTGAATACCACGTATTTCCAGGAAAGAATGAAGCCGTTTTATTCAAGTAAATCTAAATTGCAACAGCAAGTGTTGTACTGTCATTTTAATGACAGCAGTAGACTTTAAGTATGGAATGAATCAATTATTGCAAGCACAGCCCCTGTGTAAATCACTGATGGCAAACCAACCTCAGGATTATAAAATGAATCTTTGACAAGTACTCAAGGTTTCAGCATATTCTCAATAATGAGGATTAAGTACCCACTATCTGTGAAAGAAAAGTTTTATTCACTTACTAAAGGATATGTGAGTAATCATTAAGAGAGGTCAGATTAACTGAGGTAGTTTTTTAAAAAGGGCATCCAGTACAACATCTGCTGGAAAATCAATGATAAATATGTCAATTTTTTTCAGAAAAAGGGAAAGATTAAGCGTAAGGCAGTGTAATGGAATGACTTAATGCTCTGTTTTTAAAGAATGGAGAGGAATTATAATGGCATCATAAACTATCATTATGAAACTTTTTGACATTTTCATGTCAAGAAAAAGACTCTTCTTGAATCAAGAACAAATAGTGATTTCTGCTATCCATGGGCAATTCAGTCAAGTTCAAATAAATCCTGATTCTACACTGAGAGAGAATGATAAAAAAGCCTCTGGACTACGCTGGTATACATTACAAATTCTTGTATTTAACATTTTCACACTAAGAGAGAAATTGGATTCAAAGTTATAATCGTAGTTGAGCTGTGAAAATGGAAATATTTTTTTATTTGATTATGTGTCAATAATGCATACACTTTTTGAGAAGCCTTTATAGTAAATATTTCATATCACTTTACTCTCTTTGACAGCACCCAAACAATATTGCTTTGCCTTTTTCTTTTTAATTTCCACAAAATAATGCAAAATTGAGAACCAGTGTTATCATAATTGTAGACCAACATAATTTCATGATAGAATAAAGCATTGTGTTCTGTCATAATTTGTATTTTAATTATTAATGAGAGCCTTTGCTTTAACTGTCAGAATTTTTTATTAATGTCTTATGATATTTGCATACTCTTTGCTTTTATATAGGGAGAGGATATAGAGGGGAATATATATATATATATTTATTTCCAATACATTTATATGGGTTTTCCCTGGAAGGTTTGCTTTTGAAAGCTTTAACAATTGACTTCACATTGATCAAGAGATGCTTTATATACACTGGGATGAGGGAATAAAAAAAAATCTACAATAATGCTACACTTTACAATTTGATATTCCCTTAAAATAATTGAAAGCAACTTCAAATTGAAACAAATTTCTGCTGCTTGAAACAAAATAATGTGCCTGTTTATTTATACTGCTGCATTTCCATTATGCTCTTTTAGAAAAAATTATACTTCTTTTATTTGTGTTTGTGCTTGTGTATATTTCTTCTTGTTTATGGCACAATGTGCTGTCTCTTTGGCCCAATATGGATGATTCACAGTCCAATATTTTCATTCCGCACTAAATGGCCAATTCATTACAAATTAATTCAATGTTAATAAATTTTATAAAACCAGTGCATGCTTTGTTAAAATAATACATTCTGCAATAGGAATGAGAATGTTAATAACTCTAATAGCAAAAACCTAATTGCATAATTTTGCAATAACTGAATTTTAGAATTAATCAAATGTAAGTAGGTACATTTGTAAAGTGTAAAATTTAGATAAAATATGTGTATATTAGAAAGAAAAACTATGAGATAGTTACAGCTTGAATTACAGAAAAAATATGAGAATAAGCATTTCTCTTAAGAACATTTCTGCAAATAAGAGGGGCTGTATTTTGCTGTCTGTTTACCTAAGACACTTAAGTTGTTAAATGCAAATGATTTTGAGCTATAGAATACATTTTGCTGCTGCTCTCAATCAAGAGCTACAGTATTCCTTTTGTGCATTTCAGTGGTGCTTTTTCCAACTGCCCAGTTTCTATCATGATTTCGAAGTGAGAAATTCAAGCCACCGGCTTGGCAGAGGAGCCAGTAGTTTACAAAGAGGCAGTTTCCCCGTAACCTCCTACAATTAGTTTGCAAATGATCTTAACGAGTTACAGTGCACACTTGGAAATAAGCACGAATCGCGACGCCCAAAAGGCTTACACGCCTTTTGCAGAAAACAAAACTGGAAAGATTCGGGAAAACGCAAGGGCAGAAAACACTTCTTTCCATTGTGCAGCCAAAGCTGAGGTTTTGCAGTAAAAGTCTGGCATCTGGTGGTCCCGGGAAGCAATGACATCGCACTTCAGAAGGAAACAAGGTGGTCACAGCCTGAATTAGCTCATCAGATTGCAATAAATTATTTCCAGTGTATGCTTATGTGAGGACTCCCGGTTCTGAAGGACCCCTCAGTATTCATTGCCACTGGTTGGGTTTTGTTTTCACGCTAGAATGTCTGTATTTCTTCCCGAAGAGGGAAATTACTGTACATATCCAGAGCTGTGATGAGCTTTGAAATGCCAAGTAATGCCCCATGCAACCCTCAGCAGAAGACAGGGGAGGAGACTTACTGCCATTGCCCACCAGCACTGCTTGGAGGACTGAAAAATAATTAGGAGGCCGAGACCCAAGTGCGCCATTCCAGGAATGGGGAAATCCTTCTATTTTCTGAAGAACCAGAACAACATGTTGCTGCGCTACCAAATCGATGAAAAATCATTCCTTCCCATGTTCCTCTAAGAGCACTGACACAGCAGAGGTTGTGGAGGTCTGGATGGGGAAGGGTGCAGAAGTAGGGACCTTCAGAAATATGAAGTTCATTCTCTGTCTTTTCAGGCAGTGACATAATATAATCCCTGTCAGCAAGTGACAAAGAATTAAAATTTTCACTTCTTTTGACCAAGAGACCCTCCCCAGCTCAGGTTACTTTAAAGAGTTAATAATTATCTTCTAAGTTATCAAACTATCTCTGAGTTAAATAATGCTTCACCTTTCTCTTCTTCATGTACCAAATGCACATTTATAGACAATGACAAAAAGCTGATTAATCTCCTCTCTGCAGACAGTCCCCATTCTCATTATCACCTTGCTACCTCTTCCTTGAGCTGTTTATTTTTTAGAGTAAAGTAAAACGTCTCTCTGGAACAAGGATGGACAAAATTATATAGTGATTCACATGAGATCTCTCCTGAGCTAATACTGATTGCATAGATTCTCCATCTTTGTGGAATACACAATTCTGGATGTAGTCTTGCATTTTCCGTGGCTACAATATGAACAAGTTTACAGCACTGCATGACCAAATTGCATCCATGGGTCCTCCTCATCTCATAATATTCCCAGAGAAGCTCCATTAATAACCTTCCTCCAGCCTCCTCTTCAATATTATCTGATGTCATCACTCTTCACCTGTCTTATAATTTGCCTCACAAATGCCAGTCTTTCTTAATTTATTATTTTTTCCTCTTCTGTCAGACTTCTGATTGATTTACTGAAGTTCAGAGGGCTTATATCTCCAGTATTTCCTTTGTCTTGAAACCAAACACACATATCAGTTCTCTCTCTACAGTTGCCTCCATTTTTTAAGAATTATTCTTCCCTTAAAAATTAGGTGTAAAGACTTACACAAAAAGCAGTGGGACTAAAATGCCCTCCAAATCTCTATTTCTGCCTTTTGAACACAGGTACATTGTCCATTCTTTATCTACCTGGTGACATGCAGAAAATAGACACAGTTCAATACCTGATACCATGTTTTTTATCCCGGATGCCAAATCTTGCAGCCAAGCCCTCTGCCTTGAGCCCATTCGGGACTCTGGGGTTGTATTTTTCAGTGCATACATTTTCAGCCTTTCCAAGGTGTAACTGAGCTTGACTTTTGACAATGCTTAAATTATCATTATGCTTTTGGACTTGTAAGCCAGGGGTTATTTTGCTGATCTCTTTTCGTATCTTATACTTTGCTTGTTTTGTCTGGTGCCTTTTCAAGGTTATTATTTATCCAGTTGGAAAGTTTCTTCCCTTGAGCTGCAAAAAAGTTCTAGGTAACACTAGAAACCTTGACATAATGACATGCCAGATCTCTTCCATATCCAAGTCCCTCAGCTTCCCTGCAGACCTGCTTTTTTTTGTCTTTTCCTTTTTTTTTCCTAAGTAAAACGGAAGGACATTTAAGGATGCCTCAGCCCAGAGTATTTATTAAACACACTCTTCTCCTACAATCCTGTTTTTAAAAAGAGTAACCTAAAAGAAAGCAAAACAACACAACAGTTAGGCATTTGCATGCTGCTTTTTTCCTGTACTTCATACAGGGTCCAAGCAGCTTCTCAGGGAGGGATCATAATCATTTATGTATGTCAAGTACATAGAACCACTTTGAGTACAATAAAAATGAGTAACATTGAAGTGCTGCTCTTTCACCGAGCATAAAGAATAGGCTGACCTATGCAACACTTCAAGGGTCTTACAGATCTGTGCCGTGCCTGAACAATAAAGGAGGAAAAAAAAATGGTTTATTGTTATTTTTAAACGATAATTTCCAGAGGGTGCAGGGTTCCAGAGGGTACAGGAACGGGCAAATGATTACATCCATTTCAGCAAAGGGGCAGCTTGGGCTTTTCCATTGCACAGCAACATGGAATAGTACTGAGCTGATGAGACTGTCTGAGACACCAGGAACAAAGGAAAACTCTGCAGGCAGCGACTCCAATTTCCAAGTAGCCCGTAGAGTGACACCTGTGATTAGGCTTCAGCAGTCCTGCTTCCTGCACAGAGCAGCCCCCACCAGCCCTGCTACTGGAATATTTCCATTTTCTATGTCCAGCCCTACTCCTTTCCTTGGTTGTCAGATAGTCCTCTCCCCTAAGTGATAAGACCCTCCCTTTGTCCCTCTCATGCCTTTCCCTTCCCCAGAACCCCGTGGAGAGCACATTGCTTCTCATGAACAAGAGATTTTAGCGCTATTCCAGCTGCTTTCCTGGCCTGTAGCACTTCCCCTACAAACACATGAAGGGCTAAGGAACAAGAGAGGCCAGAGAAGAAAGCTAGAGGATATATTTGTGTGGGGGAAAGGATGCATCATTCACAAAAGGGGTTGAGTGTTTTAGCTCTGTCAGTGCAGCTCTAGTGTCCTCTCATAAGTGCAGGAATGGCCACTGCTCCATGTGCAGATCAGTGCAGACACAGCTACCTGGGGAACCTCCATTTCCCTGTGTACTGTTCCTTTTCCCCATCAGGCTTTAAAGTAACATTGAGAAACCCAGGAGGTCCTATCACAGAGAAACATCCCACCGTAGCCAGAAATATAAAAGTAGAGAACAGAACAGGGGGCTCTGCCAGACATTTGCCTTTCCCTTCTACCCTAAGCATTTCCTGCAGTAGGAAGAGAAAACAAAATCTTCAAAACTATGCTAGTTTATGAAAATGCTTCTGTTGCATACCAAGACGACCTAAGATATTTTCAACACTTCTTTCAGCAGATGGTTTCTGATGCAGAATTGTGCTCAATGCAGAGACCAGCATGAATTCTCAAGGCATTGTGCAAGCCACAAAGGCTGGGATCAAGTCTCATCTCTCACTGTATTTGCAGAGCATGCCTGCCATTGTCAGTCTTGTCAACTCTCATGGTCTCTTCGCTTTTTACCCTGTGCTTACCCCATCTCTTCTTTCATTAAAAAATGCAAAAGTTTCTGTCCTTGTGGATTTGCAAAGGGAAAATAGAATCCCCAAGGGCTTAGAAACCAGGCAGCAAATTAATACTGCCAACACTGATTATTCTTTGAGATTCACTTATTTTAAAGGCAGTCTCTTGACTTTCAGGGCCTGATTCATGGCTTCTGAACTGTAAAGTTCAGCCATCCTTGCACTTGGCAAGCATCTGGAAGTGAAATGTGTGCAATCAAGCTCTATATATAATTCTGTAAAATGAGAGCTGTTTATCTCAGTAGCTGAAATATTCATTATCGAAAATAAGCATTTCAACATTCAGAGGGTGAATCATGTGGGCTGAGAATAACAATGATTTGGGAAATAGCAAAATACCTGCATGTCTCTACAGTGTCCTAAATGGATGCAGCTGAGAGGGTCTGACCTTGCACAGGGCAGGTGGGATGAGAGCCCCTGCTGACACACAGGCACCTGCCCTTACTTTTGGCTTGATCCTCTCATTTTAGCTTGGCTGCTCTTGCTGGTGGCTGGGAGCACTCAGAAAGGCAGGAAGAAATTAATGCTGAGTTTGCTGAGGGAAAGGAGGAGGATGATGAAAGGGGTGAAACTGGAAAACACCAGTCATGGCAATTTTTCATATTTGGTAGACAATACGGGCTGTGAGTTGAAAAAATGTCTTCTGCTCCCCTTTTAAAGAAACACGTGCAATTTGGCCAAGCTTTAGGTTTGAGAATTCACACCACTACAGTGTGACCATTAAATCTCCTCAGATTCTTCCTTTGTTTCACTTTCTTTGCACACAGAAATGCTGCAGGTTACAGACAGCATCTTCACAGGGCAGTGGTGCCAACTCCCCTCAGCCCAGGCCTAGAGAAATGAATCTGGGCATTCCTGGAAATGGCAATGCGGGGGACAGCCACTACAGCTGAGAAGTTGTCTGTCCTGTCACTCTGCTGACTTTGCTTCCTGGCACCGGTTCAGCAGATTAAAAGGAGCCTTCAATCTGAAATGTTGAATAAACAAAAAACTGGCAAATGGACATGGAAAAAAATATACAGCCTGGGACAAGGATGCAGTGGGAATTTTCCAGTTTAGGTTAGTTTTGGTTTTTCCAGGATAGGAGGTAAAGTAAGGACAACTGGGACAAACCATGATGGAAAAGCAGATGTTCACAGGGAAGGCTAGAGTAAAGAATAGTATGTAGTAGCTGTTTGCCTCTGGCAGTGGCATTGGGTTAGTTCAAGCTGGCATGGTAAAAGGAGTCTGTTCTCTTTAAAATGCCAGCCTCCGAGGCAAAGCCAAGCTGAGCTTTTTTGCCAGCTTCAGCAATAACATTTTGACGTGCAATTTCCACATTGATATGATTAATTGTTAAATCAAATAAGGAGCCGTGTGATGGAAAAGTCATTTAACTGATTTGCCAAAATGAATAAAGTATGGTCTAGTCTTGCTTACAATCAAACTGGGAAGGCATTTACTAATAACCCAGAGGCCTCCAAAAAGCAGAAAATAGTTTCATAGCAAATATCTCTGAGTGCCGCCTTAGAAAACTGCTTCTGTCTCTGCTTCTACATCAACAATTCTAATAGGACTGGGCAAGGTCCTTAAAACCATTTCCTTAACCATGGATGCTAGATGGGAGCCAAATCACTGACCCATCACAGCTGGAGTTGCAATCCACAGGGATGAGCTTCAGAGGTGGGATATGTCACTTAATACTGTGCACACCAAACGAAGCAGGGCTCGAGCATGAGAAACTTCTAAATTCATTCCCTGTGTGCCTCCTTTTCCTTTCCACTAAACAGGGATATAACAACTTCACTCCAAAGCAAATGCAAAGATAAGCTAATCCAGGTTTGTAAAGTCAAATTGAAGTTGTGTGTACTCACAGCATGGGACCATATTCTGAAAATTGGGGATAAAAGGAATGTTAAACATCTGCTTTTTAAGTGAACATCATGCAGCCCATGCAGTGAAGGAGACAAAATTCTTGTAGAAAATACATTTCATGATTGTGTGACTTGAGCTGTTACCAAACATGAAAGGCCTTACGAAGCTCTGTGTCCTGCAACACAGACCCCATAGAAGTTCTTTCTACCCAGTGTGTTTGGGTTGAAGTGTCTGAGCATCCTGAAGACAAATGGGGAAATAAAAGTAAATAAAGGGTTTACACCTTTCAGGAAATAACAGCACACATCACAAAATTGCAAACTTTGGTCTTCGACACTGACCTTTGACTCTGCCCTGTGGTACCCAGCAACAAGGGCATTTCCCAAGTGAAGCTGGAAGAAGTGTCTGTGGTTGTTCCAAACACTCAGACAACCCAAGAAGTGGGTCCGCCTGTATAATTTTGCATGCTTATGGCATTGGTAGGTTTTCTGTTGGAAACCTGGGACTTTAGGACATGTCAGACTAGCAAAGGAGACTGAAAAAATAAAATAGCAAAAGGAAGTAATTTTAAAAGCTAATAAAAAGAAATTCTAGTTGATGTTGAATTAAGAGAATCAATAACAGTGTAGTGGGATCTCATCTGAGCCACCTCTTTCAGAAAATGAAGAGTTTCCTTGGATCATGTGTCTCCTATCCACATACAAATGAAGGGCAGTCTGACATAAGTTATTAGATGTGATTAGATCACATCCTAAGATGATATAGCACCAGTAAATATTTTCTAGCCTGGCATTAAAAGCTGAATGTTTTTGGTAATGAGTCCATCCTTTTTAATTCTGTCACTTAAAAAATGTTTTTAAACATTTAATCAAACCCATATATAATATTAACAAGTGCTGAGGCAGAAAGGGAACCTATTGATCACAGGTGATACATCTAGAAGCAATGCACTGTTTACAGTGAGTTGTCTCTCAACTGAATAATGATTTCATCATTTACAGGGAAAATCCTTGCAAATAAAAGTCTAACATGGAGATACTTGTTCTTTGTGATGGAATCCCATTGCTGAAATGGAGTTTTGGAAAGCACTTCATATGAATTTTATTGAAACTACTGTACAGTGCTTTATGTGAAGGATATGGAAGCACACAAAGCGTTGTGCAGTAAATTTTGTAACGAAGGGCCACAAATGGCTTGTTAAAGATCTCTGTGTGGATGTCGAGTTTAACAGCAAGTATTGCTAGACTAATGTATTTTTTAAGCAGTCTTTGTTCAAACAAAATCTTGTCAAGAACAAGGTTCCTCAGATAAATGACTTCATTTATCATTCTAAGAATAGTATCTAGGCTGAATATGTGATTTGTCTTTTCTCAGAAGTCTTATCACCTCATTGTAAGCTGACCAGTTCAGCAACATGAATTTCCACAAAGCATCACTCAAAAAATGGTGAACTTGAGCTAAGCAAATAATTTGCAACGAATAATTTACCCAAGATGGCTAAACCCTTTTTCTGAAACTTTTGAGCAGATGCTCAGATTTATTCACTATTTAGATTTATTTTGTGGATTAACTGGAAAACTCTCAGATTAGGAAGACTTGGATTTGTTCATTGAAAACTTTAGGTCAGTAAATCCACCCAGAGAAGGATTATGCTGATGAATTATTTTGATGCTGAGGCTTGATTGACAACAAAATGTTCGTTCAGAAAAATACTGTTAGATAGATAACTGCAAATGAAGCTTTCATCAAATCAGTCCATAAGCTTTCTTATTTTAAAATTTTTAAAGATCGAACATTGAAGAAAGGATCTGACTTAGGCAGGTTGTCATTATCTAAATCTGTGGGAGCTTCAGACATGGTCTGGACCAAGAGATTAATTTATAGAGTTCAAGTGAAATTTTTTCAAATTTTTCTGCAACTCCACTAAGCATCCCCTATACATTGCTATTAACTTCAGCTACTCTGGGAGTTACCAAAAAGCATATGCTACTGAAAGTGATGTGCAAAACGAAAGTCCAGCAAGATTTAAAATGATGTTGTGCATTCCTTCAGAATTGCTGAATTTAGTGCGCATCACAGGTGTTTGAATAGTTTCCCAAACAATCAGAGTCTCTTTCAACGAAAGAGTTACATCAGGAGCAGTATCAAGGCAATTCTTTGTCTGCTCAGAGGTGTCAGGAGCCACCACACCGCATGACTCTCTTTTTTCTGCTGTGGCTGCCCAGCTCAAGACGATAATTTTTGTCTCTGCTAATTTTGATTAACTGAACCACAGGTACTGACTCAATTCACAGAGAATATCAAAAAGCCTCACAACAGAATTCATTGGCCAGTGCTAATCTTCCTACATATAAGACAGTGATAGTATACTCCCTAAAAATTTTAAGGGGTCTGATATTAACCCTTGATACTAGTCCTTTGCTCTAGCTTTAGCTAGCTGGACCTAAGCTTTGAAAACGATAATTTTCAACAGATTTTACCATGATTGTTTGCTGTTGAAGACACAACTTGTGGAAGAAAAGAAGCGTAAGTGCATACAAAGGAGTCTCTTGGTGAAGTACTGCTCACAGTCTTGTCCTGAGCACATTTATGTGTGAGCACACACCGGCAAAAGTACCCACACTGTAATTTTAACTGCTAAGCAGCAAAAAACCTTTGCAGAGCCATCATGTACTGCTTCTCTGCTCCAGTTTGACAACGAAAACAGCTCAGAGCTGATGGGATCCTACATCAGTCACCCCATCATGGTCATTGCATGGAAAGAAGAGGATTTAAGAGAGCTGATCTGCCCTGTCACTCTGGAGCAATGGATAAACATGCTGGGATTTTTTTAAAGCTTTCCTTTGGTCCACCTGGCATCAATCAGCAAAAGTGACAAACCTCCTGACAGAACAGACAACTGCCAGCGGATGAGTGGTGTAGGTTTTTTGGGTGTACTTCCATACTGTGGCAGAAAAAAAAGGACAAGCATGAAACCAAAGCCTCAGACCTTGCAGCAGTCCGAGAAAATCAAAGACCTTGGAAATTCACACCTTGGAACTGCTGTGAAGCGGACATAAACTGGAACAGAGAGATAAAGTAATATAAGATTATTCTTTGATAGGAAAACAACAGTGTTCAGGCAGCAAGAACAAAATACTCTGGCATACAATGTTAGTGCAAAATTTCTGTTGGTGTTATCGGGAGGCAAAGTCAGAGATTACAGGTAGACCACAAGCAAAATCACTGTAATTGTCCTTGGGGATCTCCAGCGAGTCTCTCAAGGCTCTGCACCTTTGAGGTCATATCTCTATCTGAATGTAGAGGTGCCTTATTTTGTCTTTTACATCAGTGAATATGATTAAACTCCTGCTGTTGTGCTAAATTTCAAAGATTGTAAAAAGTCATGGGAATTAAAAAGGTCACTGCAGTATTTCATTTCAATAGCAAATCTGTGGAATAATGTTGTACAAGTACATAGGAAACTGCTTTGAAAAGAGAACTTGTCAGTGACTTAGTTCTAGTGAAAAATAGCAGGCATTTGGAAAATGGAATTCTGCTTCCGAAACTTATAATTAGAAATGGCCGGATAATCAGAAATGGGCAGAATAGAGTCCTTTCAATCATCAAAGCACAGAAAAGATGCTCAATTCCCAGATATTCGTGTAACATATTCATGTTGTATCCACACATTTACAAATGGCAGATTTTACTTCCATACAATATAAGCTGATAGTGAATCCTTTGTCTAGAAAGATATATTCCATGTGCAGACACAGAAGACAAGATTTCTGTATAAAACAACAGAGCGGGTAAATGTTTTAAACCCATTTGCAAAAAAAAATCTGAACTTTAAATAAAGCTCTTCTCATTCCTTGTGTATACATATGTGTTTGAATTCTCTCATATTTACTTTCTTTCAGTTTAGCCATACACATTCCTCCTTATGAAGCCATGGGTCAACATAACTTCTGGTGTTTTACAAATTGGCTAATCCCAGTGGAGAGGAAGCTCTGCAAATAATATAATTTTCCTTCAGGAACAGAAAAAAATTCCAACAGTGAATATGAAAACTGAGGACTTGTCTGAGATCTGCAGGAAGGAAGCCCCAAAAGAACATTGTACACAAATATGATGGCATATGAAAAGTTTCAGTCATATTTAAGGTTCATGGAAACTTAGACCTTGAAGTTAAGCACCTGACTAACCTGGAACCAAAGAAGGCAAGACTCTTGAGTAAGTTTAAAACAAAAAAAATTCATCTGTCTGCAGTCCTTCTGGACTTTTTATTCAGTTTTTTTCAAAATGGCTGCATCACCAGGGGAATTTTGCTGTTAACTTTTAAAAATACACAGTGTGTTAAAACGTTTAGGGTTTTTTGTTGTTGTTGCTGGTTGCTTTGTTTTGAAAAGCTTACAGATTAGCTCACTTGAATGACAGAAGTATAACCCTTACAAAAAGGCCATCATCTTGTGAGATTTCAATCACTGATGCCAAAGTATAAGAATGTTAAATTCTTCTGGATACGTCTCCAGAATTTTTAGCAAAGACAAAACATTTCTCTCTTTCAGGAGTCTCTGCTGAAATTTACCAAGTCCATAAATGAAAAGAGAAGGTTGACTAAAAAACTTTTTAGGCAATCTCGAGAGCAAAAGGTGCCTAGGAAGATATAGCAAAACAAAAAGTTGTCTACTACTTCTGAAAGTTGGTATTTCTCTGATGTCTAAATTCAAGAACTAATTTATACTTTTTTACAGGGCAGAAAATAATTTCAGGCTCTTCCAGCAAGCCGGACAATAGAGAAATCTAAGAGGAATGCTTAGCAGGCTATTTTGTTGAATAGCCATCAAGCACAGAAAAAATGCAACCTTGTTATCATTTCTACACATCAGCTATACACTTTGATGACAATGGACACAACTGATGTTATCAGACCTTGAGGAATAAATTAATGCTATGGAATACACACTGGAGCAAAACAAAAGGGAAAGTAAATTAATCTTCTCACACTGTGAGAGGTGAAGCAGAATCCTTAAAATAAGAAGAGAACCAAGCCCCTACAATTTTTTTTTTCTTTTCCCAAACTAAAACTGGATGCTTTTTCAGGCTACAACATCTCTGTCACCTTCTCCACTGCGCTGGCCCGGAGTATGAGTGCATGAGGGACATATGCAACACAGAGAGCCTCCTTTCACCAGTGAGGAAATAAGCCCTTTGCCATTTGAAAACTAAATTTTCCTCTTGCTCTTTACCTGTCCCAGCAGCGATACCCAAGAGCTACTTTGTGTGGCAGCACTAGCAGGTTTAGATAACTATTTTTGTGGCGCTCCCCTGCATGTGGGAGAAGGTGTCCTTGAGAGCACTGGCGAGTTTTGGCCGGGCAGTGCACACAGATGCACAGGGACAGGTGTGCCCCTGCTCTGGCCGTGCTGCCCCGTGGCTGGAGGCCAGCCAGCTCTCCTCAGGGCACCGTGCAGTGGCCGCACGGCCACGCTGAGGCCCGGCAGCTCGCAGTGCCTCGGGCAGCCTGTGCTCTTGGGGCGGCTCATCCGACAGCCTCAAAGTGATCACAGAGGTGCACACACTTGGGGTTTTACCAACCCCAAAGCCCAGCAAGACACAGGGGGCTTTTTTCTGCCATGCTAAGTCAAGCTAGACCATCCAAGTTATGTCCCCATGAGCTGGGACTCTGCAGAAAATGGTTGGTGGCACCGAATCTCCCAGCACGGATTTCTGTGCTGCCTCTTGTAAATTGTGGTGCACCCAGGTACCCTGTGACAGGACAGACACAAGTGCTGATCTGCTTCCCTGGTAGAGCTGATATTGTCAAGACACCACGTTTTTAATCTTCACTGCACTTTTGCTGTCACTTACCTGAGCAGCAGTCTCGAGGCAATGCAAAATCCTAGGCAACTATCCCAAGGCAATGCAAAATGCAACCAGAGAGTGTCTTGGCACAGGCAGGCAGCTTTTATCTGTCCCTTGCTGAATTCTGCCATATAAAACTATACCTGGAAGAGTCTCTCAACTTCTCCTATGGAAACTGGCTGAGAAAGTTGAGGTTGCTCAGTCTGGAGAAGGGAAGGCTCCTGGGAGAATTTATAGGACCTACCAGTACCTAAAGGGGGGTAGAGGAAAGCTGGAGAGGGACTGTTGACAAAGGCTTGTAGTGATAGGACAAGGGGGAATGTCTTTAAACTGAAAGAGAGCGGGATTAGATCAGCTGTTAGAAAGACATCCTTTGTTGTGAGGGGGGTAGAACAGAGGTTGCCCAGAGAAACCATGGATGCCCCATCCCTGGAGGTGTTTAAGGCCAGGTTGGATGGAGCTCTGAGCAACCTGGTCTAGTGGAAGGTGTCCCTATCTATGGCATTAATATACTGAATTTTGAGATACTCTGTTGTTAGGTTGTTTTCCAACCAAAACACAGCCATTTATGTGTAATTTTTTAATATCATTTTCATGCCATAATGAGGCTTCTTGGTAAGTTCATGGAAGGGGCTCCACTGAGCCTTTTGAAACACTAAATAAACCTAGTAAGATCCAACATAAAATCCTTATAATTATGATAAAAAGCATGTTAAGTTCAGGTTTGTGAAAGCTATTGAGAAAATCAAGGAAAAAAAATCAATGCTGAGATCTTGCTTTTATGCATTTTACTGGTAATTGGGCCATTAGAAGTAGTAGCAGAAGAACTAAGAATTGCACATGATTATTCTGCGCAGACAGCAATATCCAAGACTGGAAGTAACATCTTCACCTTGAACTTATTGAAGTCTGTTGAAAGGCTCAAGTATTTTGTTGGAGGAGTGCAAAGTTAAAAACTGAGGTAAGAAGGTAAATTTTCAAATGATCGAGAAAACTCTACAATTAAAATTGAGTTTGTTAGATGAATCTTTGCACTTCTGAATTCAAATTAAATTTCTGCATATGTTCTTCAAATTCAGCCTACAATGTATAAATTTATAAAGATATTTCTAGCTTCAACTCTGAAGAAAATTTGTGGAAAGCATAGGAAAGGAAATAAACACAGGCAAAGAAAATTGCACCAAATAGTCAAACCAATTATTTGACAATTTTCCACTTCTAAAAATCATCAACTTATGAGGACTTCAGTATCTCATATTTCACTACCAATATCACAAACTATCTTGAGAGAAAAGATAATGCTCTGTATTTATGGGATATATAGTGCAGAGGACATGGAAGGAATGATACCAGAAGACACCTCTTTGGCCTGGAATCTTTTCTCAAGCCATCCATAGAAAAGTTCATTTAAATTCTTGCTACAGAATACTTTTAAAGCAATATGAAAATAATTAAGACCTTTCTGTTGCTGTGATTTGCTCCGTGCAATTCCTCCCTGAACAATTGTAGAGTCAACTTTGATAGTTTTCCTTAAATAAGGAAATTCACCATTGGCCAGAAAGGCCCCAAAGCCTACACTTCTCTCTCTGCAGCAGCTGCAAAGCCTGGAGTAGGCTGTACCATATGTATTTTAACAGCAGTAAACTGAGACCTAGAGCACATTAATTTTCCAATAATCCCTGCAGAGCACTTGTGCGTATCTCTGTTTCCCAAAGGGCCACTACTCTGAGGAGCAGATAAGCATCTTGCCCGAGGCCAAGAAGCAAACCAGTGGCAGAAATGGTGAAAGCACCTGGAGAGTTTTGTTTCACAGACCCTTATTTTAACACCCAGGCCACCCTCCACCTTCTTACTTCAACACTGGTGAGAGAACTGCTCAGATCTAATTTGAGATAAGGTAAGGCTATAAGAGCATGACCACGTTAAGAACCTCTCTTTTCTTTGCTATACTGCATTTTCAGGGGCACGCTACTCCTCCAGTGGTTTACATTTTAAAGAGGTACTGGTATAAAATTAAGCCTTTTAAATTGGTTGAAACATTGCTGTTCCCCGGGTGTTAACAAAGAACATTTCCTTGTTAAAAAAACTACATACATTTTAGCATAGCTGCATGAAAATGGAAAAATCTTGCTCCCACACTGATTGACTGAGCATCTTGTTAATCATTGCAGTGTGTACCATTAATTCATTATTCTGCTGTGATATGTTTTCCCTATCACAGCTTAAAGTATATAGTGAGTGAATACTTACTGAGTACAAAGTACTTTCAGATTATAATATTTTATCATGGTAAAGAAAGCTCTAAACCAACATGATTTGACACATAAGATGTGGCAAAAAGTTGAGGCACAACAGCCACCATTATAAATATTTATAGACATACCTAAAGTCTTACATAAAGTTCATCCTGTTAAAGGACATGTTTTATGTTGTACAATTCCTCTTAGAATATCAATCTAATAAGCACCAAATGAGGCTGAAGACAATGCTGTTATAAAAAATGGAGAAAAATGATTAAAATGTGATAATTATACTGACAGTTTATATGCTCAATCTAATCAACCAAGCTTCCAATTTGTCATAATGTACACTCACTCATACATTATTGCTTAATTATAGCAACACTTCTATTTCGAAAGGCTGTCAATCATGCAAATGCCTATCATTTTTCTCTATTTGCATTTAAGAGATATATTTTTAGTTCAGATCCAAAGCCCTCTGTGAACCTGAATTAACCCCAGCTCTTTCTTTTGTTTGCAATGCTCATTCCTGTTTATTCCCTGTTTGCTGTCTGTGGTAGCTTGTGCCGTGTGATTTGCTGCTTTACAGCTCATCTGCTGCCAAAGGGATTTTTGAATCTCATCTCTGTTCCTGAACCGTGGTCTCGGTGATGTATGTGTGCTTAGGAGCTGCAGGCTTGAGCTTGAACTATTCAGGTTTGATGTGAATAAAATTACCAGACAATCTTCTCTTCTGGATGTGTCTTTTCAGTCCTGCAGAGATAGGAAGAGAGAAGAGAACGTTGCCTTGCTTCCATGTGTAGCCCCGCCAAAATCAGTGTTAGGGTAAGGGTTAGAGTTGGGGTTAGGGTTAGGGTTTGGGTTAGGGTTAGTTCTGATCTGTGAGATGTGAAAAAGTGTGAAAAGACATCCTTTATAAACACATCTCAATATTCACCTTCTTATACACATTCCACTCTGAATTGCTCTTACTCTGCTTCCTTTGTCTGCTTTAGTATTATATCTTCGACAACCTCTGGTCCCTTCATTCCCCCATCTTCTCCAGCTTTGTTCTAATGCACAAAATGAAGGAAAAATTGGCATTTTATGAGAGCATGGAGCAACACAGAGAGAAATGCCAAACAGGATCCATCAGCAGTGGTAATAAAGAGAAAACTTAGGGAATTTGGCAGGAATTTTTCAAATACATTGGGAGCACTAAGGCAGCAGAGGAAGCTGTGCAGTGCCACCAATGGGCAGTCTTCTGGTAGTAACGAAGAGGAGGTTCTCCAACATGAAATATCCAGCTCCAGAACTGAGAATTAAACCCCATTTTTTCAAACCTTATTGATTATGGTATTCTGTGAAATTACATCCCAGCAGGAATCACTCCCCTGCATGGTGTATTATGCAGCTTAATTTTCTCTTGCTCTTATACATTCTATCACACTATGCTCTCTTTAAAAATCTAATAATTTCTTACACAGATATTTCATATGCAGTACAAAAACATATTCTACTTGAGCTTTAGATGGTTAACAAATAAAAAAAGAGCAATTCAAACTGCCAGTTTGGGTAGCAAAGGAATTAAAAAGAAAAGACAAAAACATGGCATCACGCTATGAAAAATGTCAAGTTATTCTTTGAATGTTGGCTCAGGAAAATCTCAATACATTTCTGGTAAATGAGGCATGAAGCATATTCTTAAAAATATGGTGTCCAGGAGATAGTACTACCCAATATTTTATCCTAATGGCAATATATAGTACTTAAAAAAAGCCTGAACTTTAAATCAAACACTTTGGGGACGACATGGACAATCTATTCGTTTTTCAAATATAATTTAGTATCAATATGAAGATGAAATAGTAAACCATTTCTGGGAGCTTACTTGGTTAAAATCTGTTACAAAGTTGGAGCGTGGCTTATTCTCTAATTAGTCTGCAGGCAATGTGAATGATCTTCCCATATCATCTCGGCTTCTCCAAAACTTCTTATTTCTTGACTGCAGTCATTAATGTCTTGTTGGGTTAAGATAAGCCCTAACGCTCACACTCATGAAGGATGCACTACCTTTGATTCAGTAAAATAATTTGATGACAAAATGATAGTATTTGCCATGCTTGCAGAGAGTACAGAAAAAAACCCCAAAAAACCAAAACCAACCAACCACAAAACACCCCCCCAAGAAAAAAAACCAAAAAAACCCCAGAGAACCTTGTAGTATGCCTTTGAAAGATAGAATATTTTACTATTTCTAAATAAACAGTGTCAGAAACTCATTTTGTTCATATCATAATTTATTCTGAAGAAATTTATGTGATTTGCTCTTCCTCCTTACTTTAAAAGATACCTACAACACATTCCTCCTGGGACAAGTTGTTGCTTAACTTTTCATCCATCTCAAGCAAAACCAAATACAAGATACAAGCCTTTTTTATAGAGAACAGTGACAAAATGTATGTATCTCACACATATACCTATTCAGAGGACAGTAGTACTAACACTTACCATTCTTTAAGTCCTCCACTGAAAGCAAGATGATGCAAGTCCTTTCATCTCTTGTGAAATAGCTTCAAAATTTTGCTCAGATTACTATGATGAATTTACTTGTTATGACAGCAGGAAGTTCTCATGACAGACTGCCTATCTTACTTCTGGACAGACCAAACTGTATCTATTTGAAAAATAAACTACTAGGTCTTTTCTTCTGATTTCTGTGCAGGTTGTGAAGCATCAACAGTAACAAGTCTTTCCTACACTGGAAAATCAGTGCGCAGATACAGTTGTTGTATAGGTGAAATGAAGTTTCTGCAAAGATTGCCTCTGGAAAATTCTTGTGTCATTTTTCTGGTCAATGTCCTTTACTTCCACTTGACAGAGCAAGCAGTTTTAGGAAGGACTCCAAATCTGGCAATTTTGCACTCGATTTCACGCTGACAGCTACAGTGTACCAACTGTTGAGGCTACTTGCGTGTCAAGCACTTCTCCTGATCCTCGTGGTTATTCTGTAAGATAGGAGAGAGGTCACTTCTGTTGGCTTTATCACGTGTTAAAACACAAGCGAACAATAATTCTTTCAGAAAAAGGGTGCCACAGCCTAAAATTGACATGTAGGTTGAACTAATTGATCTATAATTAATAATTCAATTTGAAATTACCTTGTTTGGTTGGACTGTGATTCTGTCACACACATAGTTTCTCTTTTTCTCATCCTTTAAAGTCTTTCCTGAGGATTTTTGTTTTGTCTAACATGCGAATATATAAAGTGGCAGGCTGCTACTCTCCAAGCCCTCCGAACAAGGGCCTGCAGCCAGTTGGCTTCTGGTAGCAGGATGCAGACACACTCTCTGCCTGCCTGTCATAGGCATGTGCCAGCACCCAGCTTACCTCCTCCCCAAACCATGAAAAGCTCGATTTTTCCAAACCTTGCATATCAAATGAAGGAAAGCTTTCAACAGGATTTAAGAGCTTCTTACCTGTAGGAAAATAATTTGTTCCAAGGGATGCAGGTTCAGTCTCCTGAATGAAGCCATTTCTGGACTCGCAGCAAACGGGTCCAACACACACTTCAGAGCTTTGATAGGTTGTCTAAGTACCTGAGGCCTCTCTGTGTTATGCTTCTGCCCCAACAACATTTTCCAGCAGTGACTTTAGAAAACCTTCCTCCTAGTTTGGAAACAGCCAAAGTCCTTTTATAATATGGACAAAAATTTCACAGGGGTTCCTTACTCCGGTTGATCGTCAGACAATCTCAACACCTCCACAGTCTTCTCACAAAGTAGCTCCTGGGTTCCTTGTCCAGTCCTGTTTCTGAGCAGAGTTGAAGCAAGAGCTTTTCCAACCTTTCTTATTTATTTATTTATGTGTGTATTTTTAAATTTATTTTACCAGACACATTCACAAAATAGGCTTTCCTTGCTGTTAAAAAAAAGTCTACTTAGATCACTGAATAGATTTCCTGACATCCCAGGCAGAACTAAACTCTACATTTTCCAATAGTCTTTAGGAAAACAGCTAACTTGCTTTACTTCAAAACTAATGGAACAGTGCTAGGGCCAAATCTTGCTCTTATAAGGCCAATATAATCTATTTCATAGAGCTATGACAAATTACTGAAATAAGATATATTACTAATGTTTAACACAGAAACTTGCCCAGGACCTAACTCAAGGGAATGTCATTTGCCCGTGACATTCATTAGAACTACTTTACCTCGCAAAGAACAATCAGAAGTAAATTTACCTTATATATCCTTTGAATATATGGCTTCCAGCATAATCTTTGAAGCAGCGTAATATAAAGCTTATGCAAACTGGACACGATAGGAAGCAAGTAAGACACTCTTTTTGCTTATAACCATGTAATAGGTGTAGTTATTCAGCGTGTGATTTGAATTTCAGAAGAAAAACTCAGTCACTGCAAGGAAGCAAAATGCACATAATGTTGGAATTAGAGAAAGATATATAGAATTCCTTTTCTTTCGGAATTTTCTGCAAACGAGAACTGCACTCTGCTGAAGAGTAGCCACCATGGTAATACTCAACAAAGACCAAATGGAAAATTATCAGTGGAGAACAAAAGGAGGAGGTCCTAGGAGCACACATGCGACCTTGACTCTGCCCGTGGCTTGTAGCATGCAGCTGCTATGTGTGATTGTTGTGGAGAGAGGAAACAGAGTTGTGCACTGTCCTGGGGGAATATGTGTGCTGTTTATACGTGGTGCTGAAAGGCAAGAGGGTGAAGCACAGCTAGTAGAGTGCTGGGGAGGATATAAAATGATTGAAGATGTGTGTCCTCATGTGTGTAATAGCCTCGGTTGGGTTGAGGGGCTGGGTGGGGGGAGGGAAAGAATTAAGGAATAAGAACGCATTCCTAATGGGTTCTTTATTTTCTCCTCAGCAATCAACAGCTCTTGACTTTATATCAATTTATCTGTCTGCTCTGTCACTCTTTTGGTTGATGGTCATTTCTTGGAAACTTTTGTTTGAGTTGCTACTAATGAATAACAATGAGTTGAAAACACTGGTGCTTAATACTTTTCTCTGTCTTAAGAAAAAGTGGGATTTCTGCAATTGTTACAGGCTGACATATTTCAATAACTTCT
>VZRR01000831.1:429869-504869 GCA_013398015.1 Oreocharis arfaki | reverse complement strand
CAAAATACAAACAATATGGCTATACATATTCCCTGCCCTCCACATATTAAATTTTGATTCACACTTGAGCCTTGATTTCAAAAATAATTTTTTTTTCCTTTTATGGTTAATACAGAAACAAATGCTGTAAATTAGAGCTGGATTCTGTGGAGAAAAAAATTTACCCTCTGCTCAGGACATCACAGTGCTGGAGGCTTGGAAATGGTTGGATGGGGTGGAGGAAAGGAGTAGATGCACACAGAGCTGCTGGCAGGCAGAGATTAGGGAGCAAGGGCTCAGGCAAAATCAGCAGCAGCCTGGAGTGCAGGCAGAGGGAAGGCAGGGAAAGAGACGGGCACACAAGGAGAGCACCCACCCTGTGCTTCACAGTGACAAACCCCACTTCTCCCAGATGGCTCCTTTGGCTGTCCCTGAGCACCTGTGCCATACTGCAGAACTCAGTTGGCTCTGGATCTGCTTTTGCCCTTCATCTAGCTCACAGAGTGCCCTTTACCCTCTCAGACAGCTTGGTATGATGGATCTTGATGACATTTAGCCAGAATTTTCTTAAACTTTATGTTTAATTTAAAATCATCCATGACTGCATTCAGATGACTACTTCCCTGGTCACAGATATAAATCTGCTATCAATAGGAGTAGAAAAGGCAACTGTAAGTAAATTTCTTTGACTGCTCAGATTTATTCCTGGTATTTCCCACTACATCTGTGGTAGTACGATGAGAAAATCTTTCAAACTGGTAGAAAACATAGCATTAGGACATGCAATATTTTGCACTGCTATAGTAGTTTACAATTAAGCACGTTACAAATTTGACAAAGCCTCTCTGTGCACTTTACAATTTTTAAATATAATGTCCAATTTCCATTGCATGAGGTAGAGAGGCACTATGCCGTTGTGCATGTGGTGAAATAAGGATGTAGCAAGGGTAACCAACTTGGTCAAGGACATAAAAATACACAGGCTATAGCCACTTCTTCCTAGAGGATATTTAGCAGACTCAAGGCAGATAGAAAGTAAAAGAAACACAATTGAAAAATTGAATTTGATTTTGAAAAAATGTTATTTCTGGTCTAAAAATGGTTATTTTGGGATTTGGCAACTATGTCTACCGAAAAAAAAATTGAGTGAGACTTCCTTTGTAGAAGGCATTCTATAGACATCTATAAAAGGATTCTTTGACATGATTTGGAAAACCCTGATACTTTAGTCATGATATTTCATGAGATGAACCAGCCTTTTTGAACACAGGAATTCATGTGGAGCATGTTTTAGAAATAAATATTTTCTTTACTTATTTTAGGCCACATGTCATAGTTTAAATATTTTTTTAATAGCAAAACATATTAAACAATTTTATGTTTTGCCTTCAAAGGACAGTAATGGAAAATCATATCACACAGCAGCTTCTGCCCACGCTCACTAGCTAAAACCATAATAGCATATGTTAATGTATACTATCTAATGGACTTTTAATTCCCTTATAATTTAGGGAGTTGTAAAGAGAAAGGAAAAATGTGGAGGAAGAATAAGAGGATATCAGTATGCTGCAAGAATACATTTATAATTTTTGAAACTTTAATTTGTAGGAAAAGGTAGATTTATGTTACTGTCAGAATAGCATTACCATTACCTCTTTTAGAGAAATGTTCACTATTCAAGTACACAGTTTAAAACTCTGTCAAAGAGAATTTCCTCTTTCAAAGACTGTTTTTCTAAAAAACCAAAAAAACCCCCAAAAACTCAGAGAAATCAGACCCTGCTTACTCCCCTTCCTGACCATTTCCTCCAGGTTGACAGGATGGCCGGTTTGGACAGCAGTTAAGTTTCACATGAAAGTGGGAAAATTGGAATTATTCAGCCACCAAGGCACAAGAAATGTCTCCTCTCTCCCCAGTTTTACAGCATCGTTACTCCACTGAGCTGAGTCTGGGAAGAAAGTTAAGCAATCAAGCAATTTACAGTAAGCTCTGTTTTACTGCATGCTTTGGAAAGTAGGCCTGTATGATATAATAGATATTCTGTCCAAAAAAATCCATTTTACTAAATTGCTACCAGGTTCAGTTTTAAATTGGTAAAGATATAACTCTTATTTAAAATCATGTTTTAAAGTGACATGAAATAACTTTTGTGTTTAAACATACATCAGGGCTTTAACCTGCAATGGCTCTGGACATTCCTTGGTGAGGTGCAACTTCTGTTTGTCCCATTAGAAACCTAGAAATACAGTCTTTCCAGAGGTATAAATCACATGTTTTTCGTTCTCAAGTATCACAAATACCAGATCTTAAACCTGTCACTGGTGTTGGAAAGTATATTGGGAATAATGGAGCTCAGGCCAATGCAATTTTAGAGAGGAAATTCTACTTTTTACTGAAAGAAGATAATTCATTCTAGCCTCTTGTTTCTTTGAAACATGTCAGCTCAGGGCTTTGGCATGTTAAAGAAAGCATATGTTAAAGTAATGTCAGGCACCTTTGATTACAAGCACTGACCCCAGACTACGAAGGCATTTCATCCTCTAGGTGTACTAAAGGTGTGCTTTGAGACGGGTATCCCATGCTTGAAGTTAAGGAATTCCGTTTCACTGGAAAATTCATTTTTAGAAATTACCTAAAGTTACATAAAGGATAAAGGCTACATTTTCAATGTAAACAAAGTTCCATTTTTAATTCCATTTCCATCTCCAGTAGAGGAAGGACAGAAAACAAGGGAGCATTCTCCACCCTTTGAATACTTGTACACACAACTGGTATTGCCCCAGTATGGACAACACAGGGTCGGCATTGCTGCAGCATCTCTCAAGAAGCTAATGGATGCCCCAGAAAAGGAAATTATCCCACTGATCTAGAGATATAGCTGTCTACAAAGGTGAGCTTATGATGAACCACAGAGAAAACATCTTCTCTTTCCCCAGTGCGTGCAGTAGCTCTTTCTTGCAGATAAACAGTAAGGATCCAACCAGATCATCACAATGGATACATTTCACTGGAAACATTGATCCCACTGTAAAATAGCATTTGAACACACCCCTGATTTTCTTTAAGTCCTCAAATTCTTTGCTGGGTTAAGGCTCAAACAAGTATTATACGCAACAGAATTAATTCTGGTTTATGCATATTTGTGTGTGTGTGAGTCACTCTGTTTAGGTCAAGTAAAATAAATGCAAAGACAAGCATGTTAGCAGCAAAGTGACCCTTTAGAAGTCCTAAAAAATTACTCTTGCAGTCCATAGTCCAACATTTAATAATGCTGAACTTGATAAGGGATCTCAGAACCTGAAAAAGGAGATCTGAAAGGCACCTTTATAGAAAACAATTGATTTGCTTCATTTCATTGAAATGGCTAATGCTTTGATGGTTCATATTTACAATAGCTTGTCCTGTTCTTCAATGGAGTTGATATGTTGGAGTCTTTAACACCATAAACTTGATCAAAACTTCCTGGGTAATAAACAGAGCGGATTTAAGATGTGAGCCCCCCCCCATCATACTACTGCAACCCATCTGTGTGCCAATTTGTAACTAAAGACATCAAGAAATGTGTTCTTCATGCTCAGATGCCCTTGGTAGTTGAAAATAGTTCTGAGAGCTCAATATGCAAACTGGGTTCAGAGTCTGAAAGACTTCAGAGTGAAAGATTTGACCTTCTGTAGTAAAAAGGCTGTATCTGCCTACATCTATTAATGAAAGTAGAAATTTTACACACCTCACAATGAAATCTGGATTTTAAATTTTACCTGCCTTCAAAAAAACCCCAAACCCAAAACAAAACCAACCCCCAACTTTCTCCCTATCTTTCAGCTAAGCACAACTGTCTTTCCACCATCCCAGAATTTACATCAACAGGGAAAGTTTCCATGATCATACATAGCCATATTTTGGGGTGAGGGGTGGGGGGTGGTTGAAGGCTTTGGCAGCAGGAAATGGAAACTTCGACTTCTCGCTGTCACACGTGAGAAGTATCACTCCTGCACATTGTCAGATCTGTGTCATGACCACTGTGTCCCAGTGATGGGATATTTTGGCAGGACTTCCGGGAAGTTAATCTCATCTCATCTGTGTCTCCTCATCCTGTCTGCTCAGTTAATTATTTATTTGTCAAAAAGAGTAAACAATGGGATAAAATAATACATAATCCTTAGTCTTGCAATGCTGCAGTAACAGTGTGGCAACTGGATTTGAGAACTATGTGACTACACTAAGAGAAAGGTTACTTATCACACATTTTATGCTGGCACATATCACTAATAATGTTTTCTGTCATGCTAAATAACAAGTACTTTGAACTTTTAGGTGTGTATTAGCAACCTTACTTATATCTGACTCGTTGAAGCTTCCTCCTTGCTTTCCATCCCAAGGGTATTTCAGAGACTTAGCAATTATAGACTATTAATATTAGAGAAATATATATATATATAAATACTAGAGAAATATATGTATTTGTAGTACTTGCTGCTCTCACATTTCACTTTGTCACTTGTTTTCTTGCAAACCACTAGAGGCACATCTCAAAGCCTATTTTTAAGTATGGAGATATGCAGATAGGTGTCCAGTGTGATTTTCATACAGGTTTGGTGTCTGACTCCCATAAAACCAGTAACTTTATAAAGCTGGCTCAGAATCAGAGCCTCCATCACAGACACTTCAACAACTACCTTTCTTTGTATGACTGCAGACTTATTAAATTCTTTGAGCAAAACTAGTCACATTCAATACATTGCCATTAATGGCTATAAACAAAGACTTACCTTTATTCTTACCTACTACTGTCACATGAAGAAAAACAAATTTAAAAAAAAAGGGGGAAAGAACAAATAAAACTTGCAAGCAACTGAAAAACTTTCAATGACAAAGAGGACTTCTTGCATTAAGTTCTGCCTGATGTGCTGCTGTGAAGCAGCTGTATGGACTAGTGTTCCTAAATATGAATCATCTTTTCCCTATTTCTGCAAGACTAGCTGTCCTTTTGACACTCTAATTCCATGAATTCTTTCAGCAATATGATTGATTGGACCAAAGCATGGCTTTAATAGGTTGTTCTTTTTCATAAAGCAAGTTATCTGCATTGCTGGAGATGAAAACAGGTTTGTTCTCTAGCAAAAGCAAGTCTATGTGTCTGGTCTTCAAAAAGACCGTACTCTCCATTTGTTATGTTGCTCAATACAAATAAATTCATTGATTTTTAGTAGAGATTTTCATAGAACAATATAATCTAACTAATAAGAAAAGCATGCATAAATACCAGAAAGAATTATAACAATGAAACCACCTGGAAATTACAGAAAATGTCTAATCCAGGTGAGTAGAAAAAAGGGTTAAAAAAATTGCAAGAATTCAAGAAGCTCAGATGACTTTGGAAACACAGATCAAAAACAAAGAGACTGGAAGTATAATTAACTCCATTACTGCTCAGTCAAATGAAAACAGCTGTGACACCCTGTCTTATTTATGACAGCAGCAAATAGCTCTATTCCCTTGCTGGTTATTGCTGTAGGACAGCAGTGGTTCTACAGCAGGTGAAATAGAAACAAGCTGCTAATATTTATGTCACTAGATCATGTTATGGATACAAGATTTATGCAAAAGTTCTATAAAAATATCCAAGTAGCTTTTATATCTTCTGCAGCAATCCTTTTCCAATAGCAAACTAAATATCTCTTTATTAAATATGATCCTACTCAGTCGTACCGAGGCAAAAAGGCAGCTCCCCCACTGCGGAAGATGAGAATGTGTTTTCACTGCAAACCCAGTGTTGTTCACTCTAAAACATAAATAAAAAGCTTTTGAGCTCTCAAAACCGCTCAGTTGTTTGCAAATCCAAGCCAGACTTTGTCAATGTGGAGTGGGATATGTGGTAGCTTGGTAAGAGAACTGTTTGCTGTACCTAGAAAAGCTTGTGCTTTTAACAGTATGGAAAGTAAAGAAGGAAAACAGCTTTCAGATTAAAACCCTTACTTTACTACAAAATGTCGTTACCTCCTTTGATATTAAAAAAAAAAGTGCTAGTGGGCAGATTTCCTAAAGCAGTTTTTTACCCCACTGCTTTGATCACTGTGCTTACCACACCTAATCGGTCTTCTTACTCAGACTAACTGCCCATTAAATAATGACTGAAAATAAGATTGTCAATAACAGGACTGAAAATAAAGCGGGTAGGATGTTGCATACTTCCCTGCTGACCTTTTTACCCTCTCCCCTGCTCATCACCCTCCCTCCTCTCATTCCCCTCCAGTTTTGATGTAGCCTGTACTCCCCAGCTCCACGGTGCATTGACACTTGCTCACCAGCGCAGCCCCTACCTGCACCCCCACAGACCCAAACCCTTTATTTCTACACCCCTCTTCCATTATGCACCAGGAGTTTGTTCTCTAAGCACTTCACTTTGGTCCCATGGGGCCAGATTCCTTCTCAACAGCCTCTGCCTTCCAGGGGCCCTGGGCAACCCTGACATCCCTGCCAGAAGAGGTCATCTCCTCCACTTATCCCATGGATCCCACACAGCGGACCCAAGTAGCAAGCTAGGTTCTGATCCCTCTCCTAATGCAATAGCATATGCCCAAATGCTCCTTCCCATCCCTCCCAACATCCTGCTTTTCCCCCTCTTTCTGGTTATTTGACATAAAGACTATCATCAGGAACCAGCCTCTGGAGTGTGGCTATGCTGGAACTCCTTAACGGTGCCACGTCACCATCCCCACATAACACAGGAATAATGGAACAGGCTAATTAGAGGACCAGACAGATGCCACGTGTCTTTGTGTCCCTTTTGTGTCCCCCATCTGCTTCTTGCTTTCTTTTTTTTTTTTTTAATTTCTGCAAACTCAGTAGTGTTGATAACATTCCCTGGGATTTTTTGGGCCCGTCAACTGCATATCCAAACAAAATGCCAGCAAGATGACCACGAGGGTTTCAGATGTGGGTAGAAACAAATCTGCCCTTTTTCTACCACACAGACATGTGGTTCTAAAGGGTTTAAGACTTCGTCCTGCTTCACTTTCACTGAAAATAATGCACAGAAATTGGCTGAATAACTGCATATTCAATTAGGGATTTAGGTAGGTATGAGCACAGCATAGAATGTGGTGAGCTTTCCATGTGGTCTCATCATTACACCTTTACTTGGCTTTTTTTCACCTGTCCGTAAGAAACCACAGGCATCGCCTCTCTTTGTGGTAGTCTTTAGCATCTTGGCTTGAAGACATTTTTTCATCCTTACTCTTCCAGTGATTCAGGGAAGAGAATACAGGAGTGAAGCCCTGGGTCTGACAAAGCTGTGAGCAAAACTCCAGCTGGCATCAGGTGGACTAAGGTTGAGCTGCTGGCAGTCCTGTGGGCACATGCACAACAGACTCATTAAGACTACTTGTCACTTTAACACTAACACTGAGCTGCTGCTTCCAGCTCTTCCACAACCCAGATGTTTTTGCCTCAATCTGGCAAAAAATTCATCAAAGTTTTGAGTAGCAGCGGTAATAGCTGCAGTTTTTCACCCACAAAGGGATGAATTCCACCTGTGTTTACTTCCTGCAGGATGGAGAAGCAGCTCTAGATGCTTGTAGGAAACAAGGGTATAGTAAACATATTTTCTAGACCTTTTCTTAGGCAATAAGATTCCCCATTCCTGCCTTAAACCCATATGATAATTTGTGCAAGCAATGCAAATTATGAAAATGGTAAACGCGTGCTCGGATTTGGATCACAAATCAGACTCTCCCAGACCTCACTGAGATCCCAGATAATTTCCCTGCTTCCAGGAAAGACCCTTAATTTCTTGGCTTTCAGCCTCCCTGCAGCTGCAGCACCATCACAGCTGTGAAGGCAACACACAGTGGCCAGCTGTGCTGGCAGGGCTGGGCTTCCCACGGAGCCATCCCCGTGAGCACTGCTCACAGAGCTCTCAGACAAATGAGCTGAACATCCCTGGCAGCCACAGCCACCTGGGGCCTCCTTCTGCGTGGTGTCACTGAGAAGACTCAAAAGTGGGGTTTTTCATTGCAGCTTTGTGGAGATGGTCAGATTCTACAACTCGTTACAAGAATTCCATTTTCCCTTCCTCTGGGTGAGTTATTTTGTTGGTAGGAAATTGCAGCCAGCTCCAGGGAGCTGTCACTCTGTAGCAGCCCTCAAGCACGGTGAAGCACAGAAGACCCAGAGCACAATGAAAAGGTGAACTGGTCAGAAGAAGGGCAGGGTATAAGGGATGCTTAACAGGGCACGCACTTGGCAAGGCTGAATCCCTTCAAATCTTGGGTCAGGAGATGGATTGTAAGGGAACTGAGGCACCTGCACAGGGAGAGCTGATATCCCTCAGAATTTAAGGAGCTCTGCACCCTGTTGGACAAACAGATGTAGGAGCACAGGACAGCCAAGATACCTCAAAGGATGTCACAAATACAGGTTTGGGTTGCTGGATCGAGCTCTGAGAGCTGACAGAGTCCTGGACCGTGGTCACAGGAAATCATCCTTGTTTTGCCTTCTGCAAAAGATTGTTCCAAACCCAAGAATACGGCTGACATGGTAACGTGAGTGCTGGTACAGGAGACTTCATCACTACATCTCACTTTCCATTTTGTAGCTTGCCAACAGCATGACTAAAAGCTTCCCTCCATTATAATAGCAAAATCAGATGATCCTGACGTTTACTGATGAGGAAGCATATGAGGCTACACACAGTCAGCACCAGAATAAACAAAAAATAATTTTGTAGCCTTAATGACAGATTCACTTATTTTGGCGTATCTTCCCAAATTCGGTCTATAACCTAAAGACAGGCAATGTTTAAAAATTCAAAACAAGAAGTGCAGGCTGCCCTGCACACATTCCTGGCACAATTCTGATGATCTTTCAGCAACATAATCAAAAGAAGAATGTAGTCAATGAGGTATTCATATTTTTAGAATTAAATCGTTGTTGCCTTAAAATAAATATGATGCCATTTGATACAATTTATCCAGAGAGTAGAAATATAATAGCACTCCAAATCAAAACACAGGAGCTAAGAATAAAATGAAAAAAACGCCACATTTAAAACATACCGTACTTAGTTAAAATAACAGCTAAATGTCAGTTTATCTTTCTGTATAGGAATATCTTTAACTTGCAAAACACCACAAAAATATTTCATCTTTAATACAGGGAACTATATTAACTCTATTTTGTGAAAGGAGAAAAAAAAAGATTTTTAATTAACAGCTGGAAATTGCTTATTAACCTCAAAATAAATTAATTTCTTTATCTGTCCCTAGCCCACATCACTGAGATGGCGATAGTAATTAAAAAACAGATAAACTGTTAAAAAAGTCCATAATATGATGCACACAGGCAACCTGAGTTCTTAGGTGTGCAGTGATAGAGATATTAAAAACCACCACACTGATAAGATTCTGCTTTAAAGATGAGACCTCATATGCCAACTTTCAACAGAGAGTGATTTCTTAAAGTCAAGCCATAAACCCTAAAACTGAGATTTCATGGCGACACTATAATTTATAATACTTCTGCAGTTTTCAATTATTCAGATGCTCATGGCCCAACAAATTGAATAATGAATGGAGTAATGAATTGAACCCTGACAAGATGATAACAGAAAATATTATGAGTAGTCAATACACAGTGGAACCCACTTACAGAAAGATCCCTCAAAGAAATAACTTGTTTGAAGGACACATTTTCTCTCGAAATCCAAAAGACTTGCGGGAAAATGTGTGCAGGAGTTGCCATTAACAAATAACCGCTGAAGGCATAAACCTGCAGAACTGTAGTATATTTCTAGTGACTGAACTGTGAATCATAATCATAAATAGACCAGTTATATTTTCTGTGGATGTAGGTTATGCATTTCATTATTGCTTTTTTTTTTCCTCCCTCTAATGCCACAGAGAGAGAAAAAGAATGGCCATATAAATTCTTAAACACTTTAGCTGCAGGCTTAGCCTTGGAGGTGTGATGATATTCCACAGATGCTAAAGCACACAGGTCTTAACAGCATTTAATACATTTGCATCCACACTGCAAGCCAGAAACATAAATAATAAAAATGATAAATATACTGTTCAGAAATAGTGAAGGTAATGCACGTTTGTATCTCCCAGCTAGTATTTAAAGGAGAAGTGCAGGCAGCCAGCAGATGCCATGTTAAAAAAAAATTACGCAGCTTTAGAAAAATAAAACAAAATAAAATAAAATAAAATCAACACAACAAAAGCCCCCAACCCAAAACCAGATTCAAACAAAGCACTAGTCTGCATTAGCAAAGAGATAGGTAACTTATCCTACATATTGAAATTTTATGAGATATTGATGGTTTCAAACTAAGGTAAACAATACTGCCTTCCAAAACCTGCCCCCAAACTTTGTGCCAAAAATCAAAATAAGCCTTTTATGGAAGACTGGAAAATATTGGGCTAAATATAAGAGAAAAAAATACTGACTCCTTTTAGAGTAGATCCAAACACAAGGCCAGTTATTTGTGGCATGTTTTGCTTGAATCCACACTTGGTCTTTAGTCCTGGGTCAACACTTTTACCGGGTTCACCCCAAAGACCCAAATAGCTGAAAACACTGTAAAAGATGGAAATAAACTTAACAGCTCCAGACCCTTTGTGACTGTACTTTTGTGCTACCTAAGTTGATTCAGCAAAGAAAACTAGAAGGTTTCAGAGGCCTCTGAGCTTAGTTGACTCGGTTAAAATAAAAAAAAAAAGAAAAGATAAAAAGGAAATTCAGAAGTCTGGATGTTTTGTATCCAATACTCAAATATTATAGTGGGGAAAGAAGTGTGCTTATTTCTGTCAGGCAGTGAAAGAAACTGCCTATTTCCAACATTCTGAAGAAAAACCCCAGGAACCATTAACCAGGTGGCACTGCCCACCTTTCAGTAACACATCCAAGGGCTCTGTTCCTGCATGGACACCTCTAATGTGCAGTGACAGTTCATCAAAAAGCTGCATCAGCTGGAACAAACAGGTCTACGCCTCAACCTCCAGTATGGGCACAGCTCCCAGCATGAGCAGTTGCCAGCTCACAGCCCTTTCAGAAACTCCCACGCTCTCACATTTGTACGAACTCACCTCGGACCACCTCGGTCGTGGGTTATGGCTGGGGTACAGAGTAGTCAGCCCAGACCACACATGCAAACCCATCGCTGCTTATTGACTTAAAAGGAGGATTTAGTCAGCTCTCAACACCTAAAAGATCCTGTTCTTAGGCCATGGAGAAATTCAGATCTCTGCTATAATACCGTGAGTCCATAATTAACCACATGGATTGAAGAAATAAGTACATATACATATCTAAACTGTGTGTATATGATGTTTCTTTACTGTTTTCCTCTCATAATAGAGGGAAAATCAGTTATATCTGGAAGTTCAGACTAGTACTAGCACTGAAAAGGCAAGCCTGTACTAAGAATGAATCGGCTTTGAAAATGAGATGCTGTGACAAAATCACTGTAATTACACTTAAAGAATCACTTACTTTTTTATTTGAGCATTTTCAGCACCCTACTGGTTCTAAGTGACCTCCAATCATATTCTAAACATTAAATTGCACTCCTTGCCTTTCCATTTTTCTTCAAAAATTTGTTTTTTAACAGGTCTGTCACTGTTCTTTTTCCATGAGCATTTTTTTTTCTAGTATTTAACTCATCAGCTGTGGCAGCCTGCATTGCTTATCAAATCCAATATCCCATTATTGAAATCATTATATAGCCATAAAAACACATTGATTTGTGTTTACTGTTAATATTTTACAGCTTAAAGCACATTTTCCTCACCAGAAGCATGATTTGGTGCTCAATTCTGTCATTCCAGCTCATACTGAGCTGCTGCAATGAAGCCAGTGGAATGGCAAGACTCAGTGTAGCACAGGTGTATGATTCTTAACTAAAGACAGAAACTTTTGAAGAAATTTATTTGAGTTATTGCTATCATTCTTAAGCTCAACTGCTACTGAAGGCAGTAGGAACCGCTCTAGAGAAAGCCTAGTAACTAGTTTTATATAGGCTCAAATTGTGCTCACCTTCCTTCATTTCCCTTCCCCACAAAGCAGCTGGGAACTGGAGTGCTAAAGGGAAAGACACGCAGGGCTCAGGATATGGGAAAGCTCTTTGCAAAAAGTCTGACCTGGAAACAGTCTGTCTCACTTGAAAATGAGCTCCCTGAACAGAGATTGAGCTGTTCTCAAAGGGTTGCTTCAGTAAAGACATCTAAATTTCAGCCTGGTACCACCAGTATAATTTTGGTATGGTGGAGTCCTGCCCCCACAAAGTGGAGACTTTAAAGAAAGATTTAAAGTCAGGAACATAACATTTGGAAAATGTCAGCCTACTAACAGAGAAAAATCACGTAAAATATGTATTTCTGAAGCAATTCCACCGCTAGAACTTTTTTCCAGGGGCATTTTCTTCAACTGGGGCCTGTGTTTGATATTCTTCAGACTCTCTTTTTTTTTTTTTTTTTTTTTAACTAGACTGATTTTCTCACATAGGAAAAGCACCTCTACATCTTCATTACTGCTTTGTATTCCTTATCCTTTGTCTGGTGTCTTTAAGAAATTAATTTCCTTCATGGAAAAAACATCAGTCCTATGTGGAGGGTGAAGAGCCCCGGGCAAGGCTGCTGTCTTTATTCACCCTGAGACACGGGAGCACCTCCCCTATGAAGACATGCTGAGAAAGTTGGGGCTGTTCAGCCTGGAGAAGGTTGTGTGGAAACCTTATAGCAAGCTTCCAGTATCTGAAGGGGGCTACAAGGAAGCTGGAGAGGGACTCTTCAACTGTAGAGATAGGACAAGAGGGAATGGCTTCAAACTGAGAGATGGGAAACTTAGTTTAGATATATGGAAGAAATTCTTTACTGTGAGGGTGCTAAGATACTGGAACAAGTTGCCAAAGGAGGTTGTGGATGCCCCATCCCCGGGAGTGTTCAAGGCCAGGTTGGATGGGGCTCTGGGCAACCTGGTGTAGCAGAAGGTGTCCCTGCCCATGGCAGGATTGTCGGAACTAGGTGATGTTTACGGTTCCTTCCAACCCAAACCATTCTATGATTCTGCCTGTATAGCCTGTGGTGTCTGAGTCTCCATTAAACAGTTTGGGTTGGAAATTACTCAAAATTATAACATAAAGGTGATTTGTTTCTATACCTTAGCCCACACATTAGCAGTAACAGGAAAGGCACTAAAGGAGGGGCAATATTTAAATTATGTTAAGATTAGTGCTCCAATATTCCACAAACATCTTAGGCTCTCCAGACATAAGACATCTCGTAATTATAAAATTGCTATTTTATTATAGTTCCAGTTAGTTCTGTACAACAAATCATCACGAAACCTCAGCTCCTCTTAGGCCTAGCACAACTTGCTGCTGGTGCTTCAGGACACACATCCTGGAGCAACACCAGAGTGGTTCAGTGGTTCTCACCTCCCTGCACACCACAGGGCAACATTTATACAAGCAGGTTATGCAGATGCTAATATATGGGTTATCAGCATAAATCCACTGCTCAGTATGGGGAAAAACCTCTGATTCATTTATCAAGCTTCTAAAGGCTCAAAACTGAAACTATTCCTGATATTGCTACCCTGTCCAGCAGCTCTGTCTTCTCTAAGACTTAAAACATTAGATGAGCCAAACAAATCAGACAGGGGCAGCACCACTGCCAAATCCTAGCTATGTGAATTCCATGTTGCCCACTTAAAAGCATTGCCTGAGTGCCTAATCCAGCTAGTTTAGGCAGACACATCACCTCTCTTCATACTTGGCCCCGGGATGCCGCGCCATGGAGCTGGGCATGGCTGTGCTGGGAAAACAAATGCCTCCTTTTCTTGTTTGATGGGGAAATGCTGCAAAGCATGTAGGCATCCCCATGAAATGAAAAGCCTTGTTGAAATCAGACGTTATTTAATGCCCCTTTCCACAAGCTGATTTTTAAATTTCTGCAAGGAGAGGTAACAACAGCTGTGCTGGGAAAGGAGGGGTTGTGCTGCAAGTACTGAAGAAGGATAGGTGTCCTTGCTTAGAGCCAAACACTGAGGCAACACCCATGGGTGGCTCCAGAGATGTGCAGGGGGACTCCAAGGAGCTCACTTTCTTTGGTTGAACTCATCGTTCCTTTGATCACTGTTTAATCATCCCTATCAACTATTTTTCTTTTGCTTCAAGAGCTCCTGAAGTTAACCTAAAGGGTATAGGTCATGCTGCTATTCAGTGAGCACACACACATTGATACTTACACAAAAGAAACAACAAAGTCAGTAACAGCAACAAACTTTTGGTGCAAAGCAAATGGAAACAAGGGATGACAATTTGACGTGAGGTAATGATTCACTCTTTCTTCTACAGATTCACTCTCAGTCCAAGCTTGTTCCTTATCCTATGCCTCTCTCTTCCACCAGTCATCCCCACTTACTGAACCACAGTTCCAGCAGCCTTCAAAACAATACTGCTTGTATGGCAAGCCAAACTCACTTATGAAAAAATACTGGGATTCTGGAGGGCTGTTTTTGTTTGGTTTTGGGGGACAGATACAAAAAGACGCTTCCTGTAAATAGTGAGGTTGCCTCTAAATAGATTGTTTTTAACTACAGACCTAATGTGACTCAGCACACCAAGGGTCCACTTCTTGATCAGACCAGGCTTTGTGGTCCTTGCACTCCTATGGTGAGAAGATTCACCATGGTCCCAAAAGCAGCCTACTTCCCTGGAAGTTCCCTAAACTTCATTCAAGCTTAAATGTCAAACAAACCTGGCACCGGTAATTTGAACAACTATCACTATCATCAGTATCTAATAACCTGATGTATGTAATTTATCACAAATTTTAAACATTTCTGTAGGAACATCTGCTTGATATTATTGATGAATCACTGGTAGAAGCAGTCGCTTACGCAGTAGAATTAAAAAATGAAAACTCCAGAAACAAAAATTCCAACATTATTTAAACTGAAAAAATTATTATAAATATTATGTTAATGCCTTTCTAATTGTTAAAGAAAAATTAAATGCTAAATCATGTTTTTTTAACGCATAGCTTCTACAATATCTTCTTTTCCATAAGATTGTCTCATGTTTCATTTTACTACCTCTGAAAACACTGCTGGAGTTAGCTATAAAATAGGAGGCAGTTTGGGGTTTTTAAATCATGCTTCACAGTTAAATTTACTAATCCAGTTAAAACTGCATCACTTCAGAGCCTAATGTGTAAAACATTTTTAGATCACATGCTAAGAAAGACCAGGTTGAAGAACACTTTTGACTTACAGAACAGACTGACTTGATCTACTAAACACACAGCTCCACTCAGTGAGAGCCTGATTTGGAAGAGATTCTTTAATTTTTGGAAATCTATAGTGTCACCCAAAAAATACTTTAAAAAATGTGTACATACCAAGTAAAATCTGTAAATACAGTCCTGATGGGCTCAGTGGGATTCAATGTATTTAAACCACTGTGTCTGTGGAGCTTTTTGCTGGGTGACAGCTGTACAAAAATATCAACATCTGGATTAAAGAACAAGCATCCATAAAATTTATGTCTAAATCAAAATTTTAGCATGGGTCTAACTGCTTTAAGCACTTAGATAACATTACTTACTTGGACAACCACATATGGGGAACACATAGCTGGCATTTAGCAATGAATGTGGTTGGAATCTGCCTGACTGGGAGAGGGACATGGAAATCTGATGGACAGATTTCCTGGAGACACGAATCAAAAGGAAATGTGAGTGCCTCCAGCTTCACTGGACAACATCCACAGAGTCTGGCTCATGATGGGAAGGTGGCTCCCAGCTCTCCCAGCCAAATTTCTAAAGGATATTATCACAAACTATATTTTGCATGGAAAATTCAAGTAATCCTGACGGATTTCATGAGGGAATGTAACAGTAAAACAACAGAGCAACCATGTAGACTGGCCATCTTATTCAAAATGAATACACTTGAGGGTTTATTCTCTCAGCCCCTATGGGTTGGTTTTTTTTTCTCTCTCTCTCTCTGCAAGCAGACTACCGAGACAAGGAAAATACAATTTCTGGAGTCTTAAAAGTCACTCTCCTATAGTTGAAAGCTCTCTATGTGGCAAAGCAAGCATCTTGCCTTTTGCTCTTCACCTGTCATTCCACACACCTGTGCCCAGCAAGGCTTCCCCTTGCCATGGAGACAAAGTCCACTGCTGAAGGGCTCCAACTTGAACAGAGAAGACCATCATGATTTTTGTGAGACTTGGTTCTGAACACTCAACAACCCTCCCTCGCTGCTCTCCAGGAGGTCAGGCTTCAGGAGAAGCCAACGCAGCACAACACACAGCAGCGTTTGCACATTTGAGAGGGATTTTTTTAATAGTAAAATAAACAAGGAAGGTGGGGGAAAGCAGAGGAAAAACTTCCTCTCTGATCATTAGTGTAAACCTAGTTCGTGGCACACTATGGAAGATCAGTAGCTTTTAAGAAAAGGCTTTTAATTGCCTAATCTAAGTAATGTGGACAATGGCATACGTGTTTTATTTTAGGGTCTATCTAGCCCACTCAGAAAATGTAATGGACCTAATTTTCATTTAGTATAGGTCTGTGCAGTTCCTAAAACATCTAAATGGCTATTAATTTAATCAGGTAATTTAACTATAGCTCTAGAAAAGGCCACCAGCTAGTTGTCACGCAATGATTATGAGGATGACATTTCTATCCCATGATGCCAGAGGCAGACTTTGATACATCATTTTCTTTTTGAAGGTTAAACTCAGATAACCTGCCTTTGGCATTTAATTAGCTACATATTAAACACTCTTTTAATAATAAAATGATTAAAAATTTTATTGCTTCTCAAATGAGGCCCTTTTAGATAGATTTAATGACTTGGTTAGAGCACTGTAGTTTGTGAACCAAACCTTAGTTAGACCAGTATATAGTATAATGATATGCTTTACAGCTTGCAAAATCTGTATTTTATTCAAATGACTGCCATAATCATTTTGGGTAAAACTTATAATGCATTCTTCTGTATTTTTAAGTCTAACTGTTAAATGTCATTGAAAAGTAACTCAGAACCAACTGATTTCAGGATTTAAAGAAATGATCAAATTCAGGGAGTTACATTAGGCTGCAGCAGGATTAATGTACTGTATTTTATACAGAAATTGTTTATCCTTTTAAAAATCATTTTTTCACAGTTCAGTATCTGTAAAAAAACCCCTCATGTTCACCTAGCAATGAAAAAAGCGTGAAGTGGCTGGCAGTCTTCACTCTTTATTTGGTATAAAAATGTTAGCAATTTAATGAAAACAGACACAAAAAAAAGATAATATTTTTCCCATTCCCGCATGGTAATAACAGTGTCATGACTACAAAATAGCTGTAAAGATAATAATTCCATGGGCTGTGCCCACAGAGCAAATAGTACTGTAAGGCAAAGCAAGTACATGGCATTTAGGAATATATATATATATATATATATATGTTTTATGTCTGTATGCATATAGATTTCTCTTCATACTTAAACCAAAGAAGCACCTTATCTACAGATTAAGGTAATTATTAAAAGCTCAAATTTTTGTGACCAGGCATCTGGCCTGCCAAAATCCCATCACCTTCACAGCCAGAACTAGGTCATCTCCTCACAGGCAGTTAGTTACTGGCAGAGACGCATAATGTAGGAATCAGCCTACCATCCAGTCCCCTTAAAAGTGGTCCCTTAGGGAAGAAGTACATTGTCAGGACAGCTGGATAAAGAGGGAAGTTCATCTCCCAGTCTGTCAACCTAGCACTTTTCATGGGCATAAAAATGAAGGAGAAAAAAACAAGAGCAAACCCAATGAAGAACTGAAAAGTGGTGTCTTTTAAACTGCACTGCCTTTTTTCCAAGTCTTTGAAAGATTTCTCATGGCTAAGACCCTGCTGGAAAAAACCAGCCTTTCCTCAACACCTACTCAACCCAGTGGTGACAAAGTAAAAGCTGGAGCCTTTTTAAGCCTGCCCTTTAGAAGCAGGAAGGACAGGTTATTTCCTTCACCAAGAACTATCCGATAAAGGAAAATCGGGAGGCCACCAGGATTGTGGTTATGCCCTCTTAATTTTCCAACTGCCTTAGTCCCTGTCCAGATGCAAACTAGGAAAATCTACAAGTCACTCTGCTTATAGACCAGCTGAGGTGCCACAGGGAGTAGAGGTCTGCTTCTCCCTGCTCTTCCCATGTCTTCTGTGCCAGGGCAGGCATGCACCGGTGTCCTCACCACCGACATCCACACAGTGTAACACCTTGGTTTGACACAAGACATCACAAATCTACAGAGTCAGGGCAGGTGTTTGTGTCAGGGCCATGAGCAGGTCACCAGTGCCCTGAGCAGCCTCTCATACAGAGGCACCTGCCTTTGTACCTCGGTGGTACATTGGCCTGGCGTCTCTCTGGAATTTGTAACCACCCGCCTGCCTGGGCTTTTGGTTGACCCTGGTTGCTGTTGCAGCAATCGATCTGCTCCTTGTTCAGGTACTGTGGGGCTGAGAAATTTCTGCCTGAGCTTCTCTCTCTCTGTTACTGTTGCCTCTGATGTCATCAGCCCTTGGGAAGCAGCCTGGTACTGCTGCTTCCTGGCAGGTTGCCAGTCAGTACAAAACGCTGGGCTTTGGTTCCGTGGCTTGTTGGGGGGGTTTGGTAGATTTTGGCTGTGTGTTTGGTTTTGTTTTGTCTTGTTTATGCCTGGGCAGTCTGACTCCTGGTAACTGTCGAGAGTTCCTGTCGATGGTTTCATGCACCATTATGCCGCTGTATGGACATTCATAGCATGCACCCTTCCAGCTTTTGTAGGCCGGACCTCATTTCAGTGTTTAAGACGCCTCCATCCCTAAGTATATCATATCTGTAAAGGGGTAAGAGGTGCTTTGCACCTCACTTGATGCTTGCAGCACCTAACCCATGAGATGAGATGAGATGAGATGAGATGAGATGAGATGAGATGAGATGAGATGAGATGAGATGAGATGAGATGAGATAAGATAAAACTTTGGAAGTGCCCAAAGGCAGTACCACACAGTGCGTTTATATTTCATAACCTAGGCAAAAGTGTTGCCACAGAGGACCACCACAGAAATATTTCTAGTAGAAACTGTAGTAGATCAAAGACCAGGTTATCTGCTCTTCGGCAGTCCTTACAACAGCAAATGGAGAGCAGGTAAAATACCAACATTTCAATTCACTTCCAATTTAGTAAAAGGCTGTTAAGCCACTGGGAACCCGGGACATGTACCAAGAAGTAAAGGTTTTGGAGACTATTTCTTCTCATACATAGCAGAAATGTTTCAAGGGACAGTTTACCACTGTGGTGATGGCAGTCACATTGTTGCCTTGGCACCACCCTTTTGTGAAGTGTGGGAAAAAAAAATCTCTCAGTTTGTCTTCAACCAGGTACAGATTTCCACTCCAGAAGAATGATGGTGGGGAAGAAGACAGGCCAATGATTTTCTGAAGTACTAGATCTACAAGCATGTCAGGACAAAAAAGAAAAAAAAAAGTATTTCTAGACTTCTTTTTCAGTATAATCCATTTTAAGCATGCCCTCCAGCATTTACCCAGGATGACTTTAGTTTTGTGGGGTTTTTGTTGTGGAAGTCGAACCCTCCTTTTCAAAACACCTAACTCTGCAAGCTATTGTTACTTGAAAGCCAAGGAATAAAACAAGCAGGAAATCTGTCTTAAAATGCAAATGCCCTCTTCCAGTCATGCGTGTGCCTGCTCCGGGACCATGCCTACCATCTGCAAAAATTCCTAGGCATATCACCTTCCATATTCTCATTTTTCTTTGTGAATAATGGCTATCCCTTTCCTTATGTTACACTTCTGTGCCCAGCTATTCAGTTTCTGCTTTTTCACAGGGGAAAAAGCTATGATCTTTTACATCATGGGATGATACTCTAGTGTATTATTTTGCTATGCATCTATGCTGCAGGTGAACTAGTGAGAGAACAAGGTTCAGGCAACACTCTCTCTTTTTACATCCATTTTGAAACTATGCAGAATTTCCAGTCTTTGGATACTACAAAATGACTTCCTAGTGTGGTGCATTACATGGCCAAGGACCAAATCTATACTGAAATACAAATTTTTAGCCCTTCTGTGCCTCTTGCAGTGCCCATCAGGACAAACCAATGTGAATATAGGTCAGAACCTGTCCTCCAGCAATGCCACCAAGCAGGTACTTGGGTAAAAGCCTGACTTCAGGAAACTCTGCTTGCCTGCAGTGGTGCTCATGTTTCACCCAATTTATGCAAATACACCAGTTATAGCTAAGCCAAAGGTATTGTATTAAGGGTGCCGTATTAATGGTTAAGCCAAGGCAGACACTTGTTGCAATGAAATAAAACTTTTCCCTGTCTCCCAGGCACGTGTGTGATCCCACATTCCCCTATACCCTACAGAGTCAGTTCATAACACCAATAAACATCTAACTTGGCAAAGAGGACGTTTTCTGGTTGCACAGTCGCCAGAGCGGGCTCACTCAGGGATCTGGCAAACCCCAGAGCTGGCCTAAGGGAACGAAACTGTGACTGGGACCAGGATGGTCTCTTTCAACAACAGTGGGCCTTCTGCTGCCATCAAATTATGTCCTAAGTAGGAACTGAAACATAAAAATACCTCTCCAGCATTCCTTCAATAGCTGCACACAGCTGTAGCTTGTTGAGAAAAGGCAGTGATCCATCTTTGTAAAAATCATACGGTAACCACATAACAAGGCTATAAGTATTCAGCATCATCACATGACATTCGATGACACAAAGAGATTTGGACCTGCACTTTATACTTTTAACTCCAAGCTACCTGCAAAGTAGTCACAAATACAGAGTGGATCTGGAAACAAAGTATACTGCACTCAGAAACTGTAAGAACTTCAAATATTCAAAACCATATTTCTAATTATTATTTAAAACCACCCACAAAAACAAAACCCAAACCCCTGCACGTGAAGCTATAAGCTCATCCCATGATTAAGAGCTTTCAAACCTATTATTTGTAAGAGAAAGGACACTAATAGAACTGCGCTGGCAATGATCAGAAGTACAACATTTAAAAATTAAAAAAAAAAAGGAAGACAAGATGCTTCCATACAAAAGCTCAATGCAAAATATCATAGGATAAATGACTTTTTCCTTTGACTTCAGTGGCCTTTCTGTGAAGAGTGATGTGTCCAAATTTAAGAAGTAGTTTTTTGCTAAGATAATTGGAAACAGAAAACAAAGCTACTAGGATCCCATGTTTACCTCCAAAAACCATATGAATTTTTAAAAAAAGTAATCTTTGAAATCCAGAGATTGGTACCCCATCATTTGCAGAGGAGTATCTGATTTCCTACCTCATTTTCTATGGATAGAAATATCCCCTTCCTACTCTTACAACACTTACATTTGCTTATGTTTTTTCTTTAGGAAGTAGAAGGTGGTGAAAGCCACTATGAGCTTGATGTAATTACTTATGAAGGAGAAGTTCAGTGTAACTGCACGTATAGTTTTATTCTTCATTTGGAATCTAAAAAATAGAAAACACACAACCGTAAAGAAAAAGTAGACAATGAAGAAGACTTTTATATTCAGAAAGATACACGGTTTAACCAATAAAAGTTTGAGATAATAGTTTTAAAAATATTTACTGTTTGAAAAGTTAAAGTCACACTACAAGTTTAGCGTCACCTTTCGTGATCTGAAAAACCTGAAGAGAAGATAGTACAAATAGCTAGCATTTTTACATTTCTATATTCTTTAGCTCTGAAACTAACAGTGCAGCTTAGTGATTTTCAATCTCTGGGCTTTTTTTAGGTATATTTTGTCAAGGTGCTATGCAATTTGTATTGCTTCTCTTTTAGAGAATGGTTTTATGGCCAGAGCTAGAAAGCAGCTGAATGATAGTTCCAAGTTCAGAAGACAAATACTTATTCTGAGTACCACATACTTGAAGCATGTAATGCCTCTGGCAGAGTGAAAAGAAACCCAAGAAAGCATAAGATTATTAAGCTTTTGTTGTGTTTTAACCCCAGCCAGCACTCGAATCCCACACAGCCGCTCGCTCACTCCCTCACCAATGGGATCAGGGAACGAATGGGAAGGGTAAAAGCTGGAAAACTCATGGGTTGAGATAAAGGCAGTTTAAGACGGAAAGCATACAAGAAGCAAAGAAAAAGAAAGGAATGAATTCACTGCTTCCCACGGGCAAGCAGGTGTTCAGTCATGTCTAGGAAAGCAGGGCCCCATCACACTCCAAAAACACCTGAAAAACAGAGCATCCCTTTTGTATGAAGTTCTGGTTCAGCCTCTGGTGGCCATAAGAGCTTCTATGAGTTAAAGGATTCCCATGAAAATAGGAATCAGGATGTGCTTTCTTGGAATGACTCTATTTAACCCCAAAACTACCTTTTCTCTTCAAACTGGGTAGATAGATTCTGCTGAGTACTACTTTATTTCCAAATGAAAACTAGTTTATCCATGAGGATTCTTATTTAAATTCATATTAATTTTTCTACTGCTCTGTGTAAGAACCCAGAATTATGTGTACAATTTGTTCCTGAACCCAAAGCCTCGTGACCTGATACAACGGAACAATATACTCTTCCAGCATATGCTTTGGTCTGTGCCAGAAAACAAGCGATCCCTTTGTTTTATTCCCAGCTTAGTGCTCAAAATAGTAAAGAAGGGATCAGTTGTAAGTAAGTGTTTTAATTTATTAGGCATATTTTGATCAGACATTTGTCTCATACAGAGTGATGAAAGACCAAAGTTGACTGCCTTTGTGGCAATAATGACTCAGGAGCATCAAGGAAGTGATTAACTTTCTGCTGATAACCCCATTTACCAGTTTCAATATCTCTTTACCTGCAATGACAACTCCAAAGAGGAAAGCTTTCCATACAGGTTACACGTTCGCAGTAGGAGTCTACTGAGCTCAGCTGCTGTGCTCAGCCACATATACAAGATGCAACACTGAACTTCCATTACTGAAAATTCTTTGCCTGTAGCAGTCCCCGTTGAAGAGGAAAAGCTGGATGTGTCCAGTGGAAGGGAGCACCTGCTCCACTGAGGAATAAATTACCAGTGCAGAAGGCCAGAGCAGAAACTGCTGCATTTATATATATATATATATATACATATATACATACAAACTTCCCATAGACATGTACAGCTTTTCCTGTGTAGGACAACAGCAAGGATTCTTGCTTTTACAAAACCAGTAAAATCCAGCTCTGCCTGAGAACTGCTACCTGTAAAGCACAGGAGCTCTCCTTTCCTTATGTAAAGTTTTTGAAACGGTACTCCCTGCCCACACAACCCCAAAACCCAAAGCTCTTGTTTCTCTGCACACTTGCTGCTTTGCTGTCTCCCCTCAAGGGCAGAATCTTGGGGGTTTCATGTAATTTGTATGAAAATGTAATGCTTTCCAGCTCTTTCATTTATGTTATGCAAAGTCAGTATTCTCCTCTCCAGAATTTAAAGCATATCCAGTGAAACTTGACAGGTAAGGGAGGGTAGGTGGAGGAAGGTCTTAGAGGTCTGAGAAAGCGAATATAATTTACAACAGCTAAACCCATAAAACCTCATTAAATATGTAAAGGCAGCATACCTACCAGGAGAGGAAACTGGGTAGGGCTGGCCCCAAGCACAGAGGACGTGCTCCACAGAGACTCCCCAGTGACCTTCAGTGGCGAGAGGACTGTGTGTCAGGGAGCTTTCCTGCACTGTGGCTCAAGTCTTGTGGGATGTTCTCCAGCAAGGCAAGGTGCCAGGACACCTCTCCATTCACCCTCACTCTGCATCAACAGTGGATGAAGTGTGGGGTCTGTGTCTGTATTTGTTCATTGTGCCACTCCTTTGCTTGGCAGGGACTGCTGGGTTGAATAAGAAATCCTTACCCTGTTGCACTACATCTAAAAACCATTCCTGTGAAGCACCCATGATTTTTTTTTTTTGCAGTTTCTGCTATAGAGCTGATAATCTAGTGTTTTGAGCATAGAGGTAGGGTACAGGAAGTGTAGCTGTCCTGTGAACTATGATCCACCACAGCCCAGGAAAGCTCATCATCGGTCAGAACTTACCTCCTTCTCTCATTAAATTCTTCCCCAAGTCCTCTCAAACCAATTCTAAGAAGAGCATTATTAAAATGCTAAGTCAAGGAAATGCTCAATATCAACAAACAAATTTTTCAGACAAATGCTGGTTCTGGGCTTTCCCAAGCGTGTCACTCAGTCTGCAGATGGGGCCCATTTCTATGAACTTGGTAGGAATAGAGAGTGCTTAAAGACCCCCCACAGACAGGTACAGAGCCAGATCCTACACTTCATGGATTAAATCATATGTCCATTGGTCAAACAACACAGAACCAATTCCAAAGATTTCCAAATGCCTAGTGTTCTCTAAAAGGAGGAACAAACACAGATGATTTACTGTGACACCAACTAAAATCCATCCCTATCCTTTTAGTTCCTTGCCTTTTTTCCCCCTGCCCCCTCTCTCCTTTCTGCTTTGGTGAAAAAAAAACTTCCATCTTAAGCACAGCACTCAGTCTCTCAGATTAACTACGAATATGAAAAACAAATGCTCAAAAGAAATGTACCTGGCTCTGTGCAGGTCTCTAAAATGCAAGATGCAGGGAAAGAGCTGTCACAAGTCTTACTGCAAGTATAAAAAAAAACCTCTGGAGTTTTTCCTCTGCATGCTTCACATCTAATCAGTTTACAGCCTGACAGTATTCCTAGAAAACCTTCTTTCTCACTGTATAAAGGCCTGGTATTCAAGCGTTTTTGAGTGATAATTCAATAGGATTAAATTACACTCATGTGACAGCTCAACCTCACTAATGAGGTACATTTCAGTAAACTGTTGACAGAAGTGTCTGGAAGGCTTCTTTAATTTACCAACATGTAACAACATGGGAAAAGCATTAGTCAACTAGATGAAGATGAATAAGCACTGGGGTCTGGGGGCATTTTGCATTAACACATGACAACCTAGAAGTGTTTTTGTCATTTGCTCTTTTCAGCCCAAGGCAGTCACTGAATAACTGGTACCTGTTAGTGTGATTGACTTACCAAAGCAACAGAAGGGATTATATTTACAAATGTCTGCATGGAAAACAAGCCAGAGAAATGTCTTTCTTTTTTTCTTAAAAGATAACAGTTGTTCTGTGGGAAGATGTCTTACAGCTACAGCCTGGCAGAAAGAACATTCAAATCTCCTCAGCCTTCCAGAGTGCTATATCAATTATTTCATTTCAGGGATTCTTTAAGACCAGAATTTTTTTAAGCTTGTTTAAAATATATAATTCCACAGAGCTGTTGACTAACAATAGTATATACAACCTTTTACTAAGCAGAAAATGTAAAAGGAAGAGTAAGGATGCAGAGACAAACTCTATGCCTTCAAGCGACACAAAACTCTTCACATGTATCAGTTTCTGCACATATTCTGCGATCAGCATGCTTAAAGAGAAGCTGGGGGATACTTAAGGAACTGATGACATCATTAAACTAAGGAGAGACTTAGGGAGACTAAAATGCAGATGAAAGCAAAGACAAAACAATGCCAATAATTTCAAACGTGCAGCTTCCTGTAGGTGTAAATCAGTGCAGGCAATTTTGAAGATGTGATGAAAAGTCTCTTGCCAGACGCATTCAACTAATGTATCTGCTGCAATTTTAAAACTAGGAAGGTTAAATACTTCCAAATAGCATAAGATTTAAGCAAAAGAGGTTGCACCATTACTGATGGGAAGTGGTCCACTGAAGGAAAAGTCTGCCTTTCTGTTTAATCAGGTTGTACATCCAGCATATGTGTGTGTGCATTTTAGTCTGCTTTTCCTTGGTATCACCTCATGCAATGCTCACAGTTCTGTGAGTTTACTTCCCCAACAGTGACTGTCTGTTTCAGAAGAATTAAAACTTTTCTTGATGAAGGGGGGAAAAAAGACAACTAAACCAGAACACAAGTTTTCCAGTATAGTGGAAACAAGATAAGCATCCTAAAATAAGACTGTGGTAGAGGACAGAGGGGCAGCAGGAGATTTTGTAGGCTTACCAAAAGAGAAAAACTGAAAGGCTGAATTCACTCGAACGGGAAATAGACCCCAAAACCACACAGCTGTCTGATTATATTGAATTTGAACAATAAGAAAAGAAGAGAAACAAAAGAGGCGTAAATGAATCTTGCCATGAGTAAAGCTGATGAGGTTAAGTGATAGATAACCACTGAGTCTTTTAAAAGATTCATCTTTTCCCATTTGGATTTGTGCTAGTCTGCTGCTGAGGGCTGCAATCGCCTTAATTTTTTCCATCTGTACTGGCTGTACTACCTGAAGTCACCACTTCTTTCATTTGGTCCTTATCAAAACAAGACTTAAATCTTCCCGAGGTAACCCTATTGTCTGTGATCGCAAAATGAAAAATCCCAAGTTTTAGCACCAGTGAACAGCCCTCCCCAGTCTCTTCAGCATTTCGGACTGGTAAATATGACTGATGAGAATAAAAAGGGCTACTTGGGTAACACCTGGGGAACAGCATAACTGCTGTAGCCTCATGCTGAGTGTCCCTGTCACCTCCCTGTCGCTGACAAACCAACACCCCTGGCTCTATAAAGCAGCAGATACACAGAACAACAGAGGCACAATGTCAAGGACAACCTTAATAGTGTAGAGCAACCCACATTTTGGTCCCTTCACACAAGCTACTTCCAACAAGAATAAAAATACTGAAGGTCTGGTGCTGGCAGGTGCTTCTGTCCTCCTCTGCCAGCAATCCCCTGCACTCCTTCCCCTGTGACATCCTCCCTTTCCAGCTGCAGTGTTGGTGTTTTGTATGGGCTGTGCTCTCCTTCACAGCAAGTACTGGGGAGCCAAGAACTTTTGACTGCATTTGCAAAACTGTTTTGAGAATGTATGGAGAAATGTCTCAAATGACAAATATCCAGAAGAAGGAAGAAGGGAGGGGAAAGGCGATTCTCATATATATAGGAGCTCACTTAAAATTGTTTCTGAGGACCCTTGCACCTTGCAATCCCAGTGATGGCTGATTGAAAGCACTGATGCCACAAAAGCAGAGTAGAGGAATAGATGCGTGCTGTGCCGATAATGTATCTTTTTTAACAGTCTGAGTCTCTGGGGCTAAAAATGGCTGGTGCGTGACTTTGTCTCTTTTTTTTTCCCCTCAACTCAGATGCAAGTGTATTTATTATGCAGCAAGCTGAAACCTTTTTTTGTCACAAAAAGTTAACTTTTTTTCCGTTGAGTTTTACCATTTATTGGAAAGAGGAATTGCTTACACCGTTTTCATGGCTGTGAGTAGGTCACAGTCCTGGTGCATTCATCGTCACAGAATCACTTGAAGGAGGGGTAACACTATCACCTACACTTTGTGTATGGCAGAACTCGAGCTCAGAAGCTGGTGCATTCAAACTCATGACTGGCCCAACATTACATAAACTTCTCTGCCGCAACGAGGCCGTGAACTCGGGCCACCCAAGGCTTCTATATGTAAAAATAAGCAATTCAAAGAGTTTTCTTTTCAGACAAACCAGCTTCTGAAAACACCTAATTCCCTTCTTAGTTGGTTCTTAGTTCTACCACATGTCTAAAGCTACCAGATGACACCTTGAATAATTCTCAGAATAATATGATCAGGCATATTAATAAATCTATTGATGGCTTTAAGTGTTTTTCCTGTTCTGCTATTTTATTATTAATCGTTTCTAATGATGGCCTAATCAGTGAGTGAGACTGAAAATGCTGGCTTCCATTGGCTAGCCAGGAAAAGGCTAAGAGACCTAGCATCCAAAATACAAAGAGAAGTAATTGTCTAGCATGTTGAAGGCATAGGGATTCACTTCTTTTAAAGCACAAAACTTTCCTACCTAGTCACCAGTATCCTTAGGAATAATTTCAACTGTTTTCCAGGGGAAACAGGCAGGAATCTTGTAAATCTTTTCCTGCCCATGAATACTTGACATCTGGCAGAAACCAGAACTACAATTATAAGGAGAGGTGCCCTTTCGGAGATCATAGGTTTCCTGCCTTTACCCTTCTAGCAAAAATACTTGGAATTAGAAGGACTTAACAAACCAGTCTAAACCTCTGTAACGAAAAGCAGCTTTTTTCAGGTCCATCACAGGCGTTGCCAAAAATACGTAAAAAGGAAGGAAAGTTACAACACTGACTGCACTCTCATTTACTTCTGGATCACAGAAGGCAGCTTCAGAGCATACATGAACCTAAACAACTTCTCTTCCTCGATGAGGCAGTATTTAGAGCTATCTATGGATTATGAACTATATTGTGTTTTCTCTCACACCCCATGACTTTCTCAGGCACAACAGCTGATGCTAGGGAAGTGAGTGTAGCTCAATGACCACAAAGACCTAATCCATGTAGGCTCTGAAAGTACAGAGAACCACAGAATATTCTGAGCGGGAAGGGACCCACAAGAATCATCAAGTCCAACTCCTAAGTGAATGGTCCATACTGGGATCAAATCCACAACCTTGGCATTATTAGCACCACGCCCTAAGCAACCAGACATCAAGCAGAGAATTCACCAATGGGTCAAGCTGACACTCCTCCGGCATGTGAAAAGGGTGACTAAGTTCATACCCAATACTGTCATTCTTTCTCTACAGGGGAAGAAACCAGTCAGTGAAGAACTTGAAGCAGGACACTGGGGCGCCAGAAAATCTGGTTTTGAGTGCTTCTTCCCCAACATGCACACAGCCTGAGCTTGCTGGCACTGCTCAACCTCTCCAGAACCCTTAGCAAACTCCACAGGGCACACAGAGCAGAGCTTGGCAGTGTCCCTTGCTCCATCCCATGAGGGAAGGACAGCAATGCCATCACATCTTCCTGAGAGTTTTCTTGTGCAGTTCCATTGCTGGATCTTGGGACTGTTTTCTCTCCGTGTTGAAACATCCATGAGTTATTAATTTACTAGATGCCGACCATCACGGCCTTGATTCTTTTGTTCAGCGAAGAGTGCCATAATTCAGTGTCCTTTTTTTATGACTGTAACACAACGACTTTTACCAGTGGCAATGCCTTTGGGCAGCGATATCTGCAAAACCTGCACTTTCCAGCCCACAGGCAGTGCAGGCAATTTGTCAGAAGTGGCAGTCAGCTCCATCCTGTCCTCCTTGGCTCCAGTTCCTGGGACACAAGTCCCATTCCTATCTCTGCTGACCAAGGGTAACCTCTAGGGTGGAGGTGATGAGTTGGGCTGGAGAGGCAGCACCTGCACATGAGTCAGCTGCCCAGGGTGGATCCTGCCTGCAGGTATGCGCCTGAACAGCAGTGGAGCAATGACCACAGGTTAACACCCACCTGGAGGCATCTCACAGCCAACAAACACCTGAGCAAATAGCTCAGGTCCCACCTTGTTCTTCAAAACAAGTCTAAATTCATGTTTGTGCAGCACCACCCAACACAAGACAGAAGAGGCACTATCTCAAAAAAATTGTAATTATTCTAACAGGTACAGCACCTATCCCAAAAAATCCACATTGCTTGTTTGCAATTCATGGCCTTGAGTTGCCCTGAGAGAGTAGCTCGGTGGGCAGAGCATGGATGTCCTGCTCTATCTTTCAGCTCAGGGAGAAAAGCACACCCTAAGCTGCTACTGCTGCTATCACTCTGCTCCTGCTCCTCAGACCACTGACAATTCCAGGTCTGCTGCCCTGATCTGCTACAAGATCTGCCAGCCAAAAGATGACACACATGTCTTGTTATGACAAATTGCTTAATTACAAGTTTGGCAATACGTAATGCTTTGTATTTTCTGCGACCGTTAAAGCTGAAGAAAATGAAAAAAAGTCCATTACCCTGAGAAAAAATTCTACTCTTACCATAAATTTCTGATAAAGAAATGAAGTAGGTTCAAGTTTAATCACACCAGTAGTAAATCAAATATCAAATTTAAAACAACGAATTACAAAGAGCCTCCTCACAGTCACTTAGCATTGATAAATTAGTAATGTAATATTAAATTATTCATATCTTTTTTTTTCCTTAGGACTATAATGATATACTGTACACAGCACTGATAATTTACTTAGGCTGAGTCCATTCATTTAATTATGCTGCTAAACTTGGTAGGCCAATTGGTCATCATGAGAGTTTCCAGGCAAGCTAATCACAAATATATAGAACATGTCCCTTATTGTCCCCAGCGGCTAAGTGCTAAAATGCTATTTAGTGCTCAGAAGGTTAATGTCCTGCTTATGTAAATTGTCCAATTTAACATTCAGCAGCAGTATCATAAATTCTGGCTCCAGGATTTCATTAAACGTATGTTCAAACTAGTTGACCTTAAAGGTTAACAAGCACAAGTTAAACAGGACAATTATTTAACTCGCTTCTTATCAAGAGACTGAAGCGCTCTAGCCATTTAATAGTTATGCATACTTCACAATTAGAATTCTTAAAAGGTCTCTGATAAAGCGGCAGGTCATGAATTTTCATAAGGATGTCAGATAATAACTATTTATCTGCACTTGTTTTTCTTTCTTATAAACTTAAACTTTGATCTTAACATTCAATTAGAAATGATTCCACAGAGAAAGACTAGGTGACTCAAGGAGCTTGTCTTCACATTAATTGGAATCTAAATTAAGCTTTAAAAACATTGCATCCATATTGTCTCCTACAGAAATTAATTCAGAAGTTAGCAACCTATTCTTCATGCAAAAACCACTCCAGCCTTTCAGCGTCAGGCGATCGAAAACCACTGAATGCCAAATTATTACATCAGGTTAACAACTGTATTTTAATGCAAATCGTAGGAAGAAAACTCTCCCTATACATCACGAAACAATTTGTATCATACACCAGCAGCTTGCCTTGTACTCTGTTAACCAACGATGAAGACAGATTAGCCGAGATCACTCCTTTTTCACGCTGCCCTATTTCTCACACAGCGTCTTTTCCGGAGGCTTTGGTGAAATATGAACAGCAGCAGCTCCTGAAAGCGGCTGCCACAGCCACCGCTACCTATGGCAGCAGTGATGCATTGGGAGCAGCTCCTCTGCTGACATTTCCAATCCCAAACACAACTTCTAAATGCAACAGGATCAAGTCATAGCTTCAGGTATACATTAAAACAGTAAACATACATAAGAAATCTCTGGAGCTGACAGTAACTATATTCCAAGGAAGTCATAAGAAACCTATTTTTGTTTTGTTTTTTTCCGAGCTCAAAGGTACAAGGTGATTTCGCTTTCAGATAAAACAGCAACTACGGTTTTATATTTATAAACCATGCAACTGCAACAGTATTTTAGAAAGAAAGGAAATGAAAGAGAAATTGAATGGTTACTCAAGAAAGAAAAAGTCTTTTTCCCTTTTCAATACGATTATGCTCTCACCTAGCTCATGAGGATTTTTTAGTACAAAATTTTGTTCCTGAGGGTGTCTTCCGTAAATAGGACTACAGGACATTTTAGACCTAGGGCCTAATTTTTTTTTCAGTAATACATATAAAAAAATGCAGGTCAGTTGGAGTAAGTCCATGAAGATGGGAAGTTGGCTTCCCATTTTCCAGTATTCTGTTTTAAAAGTTTTCTATCCCAAAAGAGATCAGAAAGCTACACACTTTGGCAGTCAGGACAAACAGTCAAGAATAAAGTTACATCATCTAAGCCTTGAGGGGAAGGGACTAAGACTCAGAGCTGCTACCTGCAGCACATTTAAACAGCCCAAGGAAGTGTGATATATTCTAATTTTGTGAAATTAGCAGATTACTTTGGCTTGCTTCACTAGAGTTTTGTTTCCTAAAAGCACTGTAATTTAATGATGGCAAAGTAGTACATGATGAATACTCATTTATCTTTCTAAAGGTTATTGAAAGCCTTGCAGAAAGAAAGGAATTTTCTAGCATCCTGAAAGTGACAGCTTTTTATGACCTCATGTGTGGCTCCTTTTCCAAATTTCATCTTTTGAATTCTGGCTTCAAATTCTTCCTGAAAGAGGACATAAATAAAACTGAATGGCTAATGGACTAAAAACACTTATGATCAGGTTTTCATAACGAACATTATTAACGGCTTCCTTTGCACATGCACTGACATATAGTGCAATACTCATTTCTAAAGTAAGATTTAGAGCCCTATTTGCAATAAAAAGCTAACAGATGCAAATAAAAAATGAGAGATTCCATTACATAGCTACACACAATGGATTTCTATTAAAAATAAACAGAAACATTTTCTTCTAAAGGCAGAGAGAGCTTCATTAGAAACTCCCACATGTATGTAAGATTCACATTTGTCTTCTCAGATAGACACAGGTATGTTTCTTTTATTGCTATCAACAGTACTAAAACCTTGGGTCTGGTTTTGAGTACCAATGGATACACACATCCTATTTTGGGTTTTCCTAGAGTGGTGAATCTTCACATCTGAAAAATCAGGTTGACAGAATAAAGATTATCTCCAACCAATGCAAAAACCACCACCAAACTCAACAAAAAAACCCCAAATCAATGCCCCCCTAAAACCCACAAAAACAGTCCCAAATAAATTTATATCCTTTGGCCAGGCTTCTAGTCTTTCTCCAACATCACCCCACCACCACTTTTTTCTTTTTAAAGAGACAGAAATGAAATCCAGAAAAGAAGGCAGGCAACTTGAAGAGTTACTCTTATACAAAACTCTGCAGTCTGTCCAATTATTGATCAAGATCACCACAAACCCTCTGCTCTGGCTCTTCACAAATCCCAGATTTAGGTAAATATTTTTGTCCCTATTTAGAAAGGCAACTTGTTTTTCCTGCTGCCACCATGGGACCCCAGGCAGCCACATTCCTGCAGAACAAATTAAGACCTTGCCAACATGGGGAGGTTCACTCAGGCAAGGAGGCTGAACAGCTCCATGAGCTTGACTTAGTCCATAGGACTTACTCTCACAACAAACCCAAGAACATTTACAGAACCAACTGCTTTTGAAATCTAAAGCAAACCTTATTTCTCTGACTTCATGTTCTATCAATGATTTCCTAAGATCCATTCCAAACATCCAAACTCATTGCATTTAAAAAAAAAAAAATATATATATATATATATATATATATGGATTTCATTTGCCATAATTATTTCCCTTGGGGCTACAGGGGAAAAAATTATTTGAGTTTAGTTAATGTCAGAATTCAGATGAAAGCTGAAAGACTACTTTTATAACAGGTTTGTCCATTAGCAATTCCATCATCAAGGTAAATCACTAGAAGTGTATATTAACAAACAATGACTAGTAATTATGGTTTTGCACAGGGAACAAAAATATGGTATGTAATTCAATTTTCCCTGAACACAGTGAATGATCTGCTTCTGGCTTTGGGGAAAGCAGGAATTTATTTACTTGTCTTTTATTAAAGATGAAAGACTCCTAAAACACTTTGAAAAATAATCCCAATGTTAATTGGGAGGGTGCCAGTTGTTAGAACACAGAAAGAGGGAAACTAGATGACGACAGATTGGATGATGAATCTCTTCCAGCAAGTTTTGTAACAGAATGGGCTTCTGGCTTGAGAGAGCCACCTCTTCCTTTAACTTAAATTAACATCCCTAAACATGCATTCACTGAAGAGTTTAGGTCCCTTTAAATATGTCCTAGGCCTCATAAGACTCTTGATAGATCTCACCTTGTTTAAATGAGTCTTACCTACGGTTGTCGGCCAAGTTCTCATTCAGCTGAAGAAGCATTAACTGAATTCACTGATTTGTAGATGATTTTCACTGTGAGGAGAAGGGAGTGGAAGAGGAGGAGAAGGAGGAATTGATTTCTAGGAATAAATTACTTTGCAGCAATAGATCTGAATGCAAAGTTTAGATTCCTATGTTTAAAGTGTTCTTGTGACCTTACTACTAGCAAAGCTCAGGTTCCTAAAAACATACCATTACTTGAAAATCTGAGAGTATGACAGGAGACCAGTTGTAAACCAATTCCCATTGTGCTTCAGTTGTCAGGAGGAAAAAAAATTAAAACTCAATCATTTTACAGAATATTTGCTGATATGAGAATTATGTTTTTTCAAAAGCAGATGGGTGCAAGCAGCACATCTCCAGTAATAGCTCATGTGCCTGCAACCTCGTGTATTCCGGCTTCATCAAAGTAATTACCCATAGGCTTAGTAACTATGTTTCAAGAACTCATGGAGAGATTTTCTGTGCTGAGAGGTTACAGGTATAGAAGTCTTGCTGAAGAGAGGTTTAGAAGCTTTTTGAAGCTGGATTTTATTTGGTTTATTTGGTTGTTTACTGATTGGTGCAGGATAACTTATGCGTCAGGTGGTATTGAAGGCAGGTGTATCAGAATCCGGTATTAAATGAAGGGCAAGAATTCATGCGCTTGCTACACTTGTGCAAAGAAGTTTGAAGTAAAGGTCAAGTCCAGCTAAAAAACAGAATTTTCCTGTCTTAGGGTTTAAAAAATATATTATGAAAATTTTAAGCTAGTTTAACATGATGTTTCTTTGGCTCTTATACCATTGCACAAGGGTATTATCTCATCCTCTTCAATTATCCCAGTACAGATTTTGCTTTGTTGTTACAATACTGTTTTTGGCTAACTCTTCTGCATCTCTATTTTATACTGACTTTTATGGCCCACATGAAATCACTGCAGCGAGGCTTCAAGCGGTTTTGTGAAGACTGTTATAATAATGAACAGAGTAGGCCTGGAAAATTTTACTATTTGAGGTAATAATTAAGCATAATATAAAAATATTTAGGTAACAAATATATAAACCTTTCAACTAAATACATATATAAACTTCCCTGCGACTATCCTGTAGTAGGAAATGACTCACAATTAGTCACCTTACACAATTATCTTTCTCTGCATTTTGCTGCTTTATAACTTGTGTCCCTGCACAACCCTCAGTGCATACAAGCAAAGTCGCTGTTCCAGTGCCTTTGTCCCCCTTGGAGGTTTAATTGTGACTTGGGTGTCAGCCATTTGGATTTTCTTCTACTACAGACAGGCTCAAGCCACAATTTCGTCCGTGATTCCCAGAGAGCAGGAGACAACTTTCTGAGCTTACCTAAGCTTTTCTGATTTTTCATATATGCAAGTTTGTTCTTCTCTTTACTAATGATTACGGAGAGTTCTTTAAAATTTTCAGCCATAATGAACACAGCTAACAATAATTTAAATGTAAAAAAACCCATCCCTAAAGCCTTAAAGATGTGGATACCATATTCATCGACCATCTTGTTCTCCCACCTGCCCTCCTTGACAAGTCCTTAAACAATTAAAATCTACTCAGGACATAAACCCACATTTTTGGGCACAAGCTCACTTTCTCATTTGCTCATCGTAGCTCCAGCCAACTCCTGTGATGCAGGTATTGATAAAATGAAGAAAATCTAACATGAATTCCTAAAATTCCAGTCACTGGTTCATGTTTTGAACCTGATTATGTCAGGTAATACATCACTACCATAATTAATTCCTATGGAATAAGAATGATTATTGAGCGTGAATAAATGAATGAATGGAGTTAGGGAAGAAGAAACATGGAAGAATTTAAGATTCAGGTACATATTAGGAAAATTAATTCATTTTATCTCTTTTTCATTTTCTCATATTGATAAGGGAGAAAATAATAATTTCTCCTCAACATGACACATAAACTCACATATCTCTTAAATCAGGAAGCTGCTTTTCAAATGGCACTATAGTGTTGGTTGAAAGCTGATCCTTAATAATCAACAACTGCATGCAGAATAAATTGTGTCAAATAATAGGGATAGTTGCAAACTCAAGTACTTTAAGTTTGGAAAACACGGATTTAAGATTACCCAGCATCACTTCATGCATACACAACATGCAAACCTGTTGCATTCAATGGGCAAGATTTCAAAATTTCTTTTTACAATCATTTTTCAGTCTCTGATTCTGAGCTTGGGGTTTTTTTATGTACACAAGAGTTCTTGTCTTTTCTATGCTTTTCATTGCTGAGGTAGCTAACAGTTGCACAAGCATTCAGCTAAGCCTACAAACATGCTTATGTTTAAAACTACAGGCATAAAGGTTTGCAATTTTGGAATTATCATTCTGTGTCTCCCTCCTAAAAACGTTAAGATTTGCTGCCCTGGTGTTTGTGAGGCTCAGGGATCAAATGCATTCACATGGAAAGAAATAGAAAGTTTCCACCTGACCTTGCTGGGAGCTGGACTAGAACTTTCATAAGGTAAAACATTTGCAGAGGACCAGGTAGTACTTTACTATGATTTATTAAATGTCAGTTTATATGAGTTTTATTGAATATGAGATTAGAGCAGTAGTTATTATATGACAGCACAGTATTCTGTGATTTACCCATGAACTGCTTTTTTTCTTCATCTGCAAATACCCTGCTGAGCTGAGGGGAAAACACGGCATCAGCTAAACCAAAGAAATGGAAATGAGAATAAACATGTTTAAATCTTGGGGCACCGGAGAGCTTTATCATGCTCATCTCCTACTGGTGTTATTGATCTCTCTTAGTGCAGGAATCAGGCTATGAATATGACCTACAAAAGTGGCAAAGATTTTAAACTTTATTGCACTGGCTTGGAATTCAGTCTCCATTGGAACAGAAAGGGCAATTATTCGGGGGATACGTGTCAGTCAAGGCAATTTGTTCAGAACGGGAATAGGAAGAGAAAGGTAGCGGCCATAGGAGAAAGTTGGAAAAGAAAACACAGCTGGAAAGATCACAAACACCAAGCTGTTTATCTGGGATAATACAGGCTCAGCACTCAGGAAGCTGAGGATAATGGCACACCAACATGTGAGGGATGCTACAATGCTCCATTCTCACGGATGCCAGTAAGAATTTCTAGGAAAGGACAAGGGGCTACATTCATAATTACCATAATTACAGTATTTTAAGCATGAAGAACTTGATCCAAAGGCCAGGTCTCTACATTTACTTCCACTCCCATCCAAATAAGTCAAAACTGGAGTCCTATCTTAAAGGCTTTTGGTAGCCTGCACCCAGGATATTGAGAGGCTCCACTCTGGGATGAAGAGCACAGCTGATAACTACAGCACGACGGAACTTTTCCAGGAAGGGTAATCCTGTCTGCCTAGGCAAGAGTTCCTTTGCACAGAATGAGACAAGCCTGTGGAATACTTTCCCACAAGAGCTAAGGGTAGTGCAGAACTTTTACTGCCTTGCTTAAGCACAAGGTACGCTACTCTGACCTTGTTTTCCTTCATATAAACCCTGCCCATTTCACAAAGACTGCACATTTCCCTGTGAGTCTGTGCATTTGTGTTGAAGAACATCCTGCAAACTTCTTTCCTAGAGACAAACTGACAACAAACTTATGCAGATGTTGGTCACTTCGTTGCTGGGATCTACAAATTCATTGTAATTCTAGAATCCACGAGGACAGAGGAATTGTATAACTCCAAAGAGAAACCAAAGGGAAGTTTTGTCTTTATTTGTTCTGTCTTAGAAAGACAGACCAAGAGACCTAGGGGTTATTGAGCCCGGAAAAGAGAAGGCTCTGAGGAGACCTTATAGGACCTCTCAGTACCTAAAAGGCATTAGAAGAAAGTTGGAGAGGGACTTTTCACAAGGGCATGTAGTGATAGGACAAGAGATAGTATCTTCAAACTGACACAGGGCAGGTTTAGATGAGATATTGGGAAGAAATCCTCTACTGTGAGGGTGGTGAGGCACCAGTACAGGTTGCCCAGAGATGCTGTGGATGCCCCATCTCTGGGAGTATTCAAGGCCAGGTTGGATGGTGCTCTGAGTAACCTTGTCTAGTGGAAGGTGTCCCTGCCCATGGCAGGGGTCTGGAACTGGATGACCTTTAAGGTCCCTTCTAACCCAAGCCATTCTACAATTCTGTGAATTCACTGCTGCTATTTTTGTATTGAGGAACACACAGTAACTGCTTCAACTGAGCTGTATCCCAGTATAGCTGATACTTAAACTTCCAGCCAAAAAAAAGAAACAACCCCCAAAAAACCCCAAACTAACACACTTAAAATCTTAGAAGAAAAGATTAGGATTGCAAATTCCTGTGCCATCCTTTTTACACGTTTGAGTTGGTTTTTTCCTGATGCTGGCCCTGGTGCATGCACAGATCAAAGTTTTGTGCACTGTTTCATTAGCCAAGGTTTAACTACAGACCTGTACACGCAGAATGCCAGCTTGTGCCTCTGCTGCTCTTCAGCCACTGTTCATAATGATAAACTGGGATGTAACTGCTGCTTTGTCTGGTTTGGAAAGATGCTGTTGGCTGGTTATACCTCCAGCATTCCTCAGACCACAATTTCAACACAGAAAACATTCAGACCAGAGTGATGGGGGACAATGACAGCCATTTGAAATGAGGTTTGGCAACAAATTTTCTGACAAATGCTCTGGGATAATGCTCGCGGAGAGACGTGTGCTCTCGGAGACACGACTTGTTAATTCAATCTGAGGGAAGAAGACTCAGAGCCGTCATTTATTGGAACCTATTACACAACTTAATCTGAACATTTTGACATACTTCCTAGACAAATAGGCTACCACAAGTGAGACACGTTCAATAAGGTGTGTGTTCCGGGAAATGAGGACTGTAATTGCCATGCTGAGAGAGCTTGTTGTCTATGCAATTTAATGACCTTCTCCTAGCAGTGTCCCTTCTGACACAATATGATTCAGAGATACATCATGCCAAGCACATGGAAAGGGTCTTTATCATCACACAGCAGACTTGACCAAATGGTTACTGCTTATTATTGGCAGGCACCATAGGATTTGAGCCCCACAGAGTAAAACATTAGGAATTGCATCTCCTGTGATGCTTGGGCCTCTTCATTAAACATCATGGGAGTGTTCATAGTTTCCTTGTTACTCTGAAAATCACAGCACTGGCCCAAGTTTTTCAGCACAAGTTTTCTCTTTGCTTGTAACAGTGAGTTAGACTGAATTTTGTCCAAGATATCTCTCCTCAGCAGCACAGATTATAATAAAAACAAGAAGTTAAATCGTGTTTGTCCTTATCCAGCACTTAATGAAGACACACTTACTTAATCTTTTTAATCTTTCCTTGTGAAACAGTTTCCCCAGTCATATAAGAATATCTGTTTCCATTTTCTGACCTCTCTCCAACTTCTAATTTTCCCACCTGATACTGAGGCAGGAAAAGAAATTTGCTATCTTGGCTGCAATCCACATCAACGAGGAAAAAAATGTGGAATGACCGAAGTGCAAAGACATAGGTCACTTACTGTGCAAGGTTGTGACAACAAAAGAAATACTTACAAAAAATACAGGGTGTAGAAACTAAACAACCTTTTTAAGATTTTAAAACCTGCAAAATACTGAAGACTACACTACATGTAACAATTTCCTCCTTTTACTACCTATACTCATATCTACAGATGTACTTGGCAATGTCTGCGACTATTTCTGCTGCACTGCTTTGGGGCTCAAAGGACTCCTGGAGCTTCTGCCCCTCAGCACATTTTATTGTCACAAGAACAGCAGTTCCTTATAAGTAATTTTTGTTTGCTTAGTTTAGACTGCGTCTGTGTAAGAAGTTGCCAAAGATTTGCTTCTTTTACAGTTCTGGTGTTCTACGTAGTGCTGTTTTCAGGATATGCTTCCCACAGATGCATGGAGTAACTGGATGGCTGGTAGTGTTATAATCTCGTCTTAAAAATCTGTGTGTTTACTGGTTGTGAAGCGACAGAAAACTAGTGTTACTAAGATTTCTCTCACCTAAGGTAGGAGAAATGTTGTTTCTCTATACATGGTGGATGGTCTGCTCTTCTGACCAGCCAATGCTAACAACAAACACCGCCACTAAGAGAGAGGGATTTCAGTGTATCAGTTGGAGTTTACAAACATTTCCAGTCCCTCCTTTTGGGCCTTAAAGCAATGTTTGAAAGCGTGGCTAAGTTTTCTCGGGACACCAGCACTGCAAAGCCTTCAAACTCCTCTTTGCACCAGGTACCCTATATATACACAGCATTAATTTATTTTTATCGTTGCCATGTTCATCCACAGCAGCTCCCCAGGCTGGAAGCGAACACCCAGCCTGAGCTTTGCGGTGCCGGAGCTCTTCCCAGGGTACTTCCCACGCTCCGGGTGAGCGCAGCTTTCCCAGCACGCGGAGCCCCGGGAGCCCACGATCGGGACCTGGGCGTGGGTGACCCCACGACAGCTGGAACAGTCGAAGGCTCTGCCCACGGCTGGACGGAGAAGCAGCCAGAGCCTGGGGGGCAGGAGGTGCCCAGGCAGCCCTGCTTGCTTTATTTACGGGCCCATCTCAGCCCGGCCGGAGCGCCCTCAGCCCGCAGCGCCCCGGCGCCGCCGCGCCACCCCCGTCCCGGAAGCGCCGCTCGCCTGCCCGGAACCTTTGGAGCCGGAACGAAGGTTGGTGGCGCGGGGGCTTGGCCGGAGCGTGGTACTGGGTGGACCCTGGGGAAAGATGGCGGCGGCCGTGGCGGGCCCACGTGGGCGCGGGGCCGTGGACACGGACAGGGGCACGGACACGGACAGGGACACGGACACGGACAGGGACACGGACACAGACAGCGGTAACGCGAGCGGGAACGGGGTGGGGGCACTGTTGTCTTCTGAAACCTCTCTGGCCGCCGCTGTGGGCCATCCCTGACCTTGGAGGCCTTTCCTTTCTGCCCCGTCCGAGCCCGCCGGTGGTTCGTGGCCCTTCATCACCCCATCTCCGGACCCTGGACCCTCGGCGTGAGGAGTGGGAGCTCAGACCCCGGCCCGGCCACCCGCTGAGGTCGCTTTCCAGCGGCGTGTCCCGTGGGTGGCATTCGCGCGGTGCGTGGTGCTGTGGTTGGTCCTGCCCTGGCTGGCGCTTTGGGCTTTTCTCCGCTCAGCCCTGGGGGTACCGACAGCAGCTCCTTAATTCCCTAGGCCCACCAAAGTAGCTTTCACTGCACGAGTTCCGTGTCTGTGCGGGACCGGCATCTGCTTCTCTTCGAAGAAACCCCCTGGGACACTCTCGTTACAGTGATTTACTTTTAACGCACGGTTCTCCGCTCGTTCCCCGCCTCCTTGCGTGTTGTGAGGGTGTACCTAACTGGTTGTGATCACTTCTTAATTATATCCTGTAATTGGATTTTTTTTTTTTCCTTTATTCTGGGAGGAATCAAGGTTGTGGCCCTTTGGAGGTGTGGCTCGCAGTGGTTCTGTTTGGTTTGAGCGTCAGAACTGAACCCGACGGGAAGCGTTGTGTGGGAACTTCTTTCAGAGCTCATTGCTGAATGTTTGCTGTATTTCAGCTGTGTATCTACCCCTTGATCACTGAGCAAGTTCGAAAGAGTAAAGTACAGAGATGTGTATGTGTATTTCACACACACATAGAGAAATAATTAGTGCGTTTTGTATTGAATCTATGCCAGACAGCAGTCTCTTCAATTCAGTATAGAGCCCCAGGTCCTACTTCTGATGGAGTTAATCTGGTTTAAATTACTTTGAAATACCTCTTCCTTATCTTGTGGTGTTGACTGATACTCTGATGTATTAAAGAAGTTATGGCTGGTAGTGGAAACCTTGTTAATCTTTCTGTAGTTGTTGAAAGCAAAATGTTGGAATTATCCAGCACTATCCTATTTTATTGGCAGAAAATATTTTGTATAGGACGTTAATACATGCTTTTGCAAATTTCCTTTCTCCAAGTCTGATCTGTTTTTTATGGCTAACTGCAAAACTTGGTCCTAGGCAGTGTGGGGGATTCAGGTTTGGGCTTTTGGTAGTTCTTAGCTTTTGTGTGTGTAAAAGTCACAAGCAGGGGTTGATTCCTTGTTTAAAAGCTAAATAGTAATATCCTAGGATGGACAAGGCCCAGGGCTGAAAACTTGACGTTGTTTTATATGTAGGAACCAGGATGTGGTGATGCACCTATTTCTTCACAGGCAATGGTTTGAATTTATGTTTTATTTGAAACTCAGCATATGGATATGAATATCTAAAAGGATGTCTTTAAGCAGTTACTGAATGTGTTGAGAAAAATTGCCACTTCTAAATTTCCAGTTTGTAGTAAGGACCGTTGGAAATAAACCCCATAATTTGTCTTGAGTGGAGCGTGACACAAGACTGTTCACCTTGGTGGTAGTAAAAGTCATATTGGTACAGATAATGACCAATTATTCAGTGATTATTTTTCTCCCACGTTTGTTTTGTAACCATAGACTCTTACTTCTTTCCATGAGGATAGCTAAATGTTATCCAAGTCTCTAAACATGCCTGGGCATTAGAGGCTTTGTTTGAAATGGGTCACTGCCACTGTTTTGCTGCTATATTGTTTGTTAGGTTTATTTCTGGTTTAAACAGGCACGTGGAGAAGGCAGAATAATGAATTAGTGTGGCAACAGAGTATATGTGTATGTTTGCTAAGTAATTAAATAGACAGTTGATTGATGGGGAGTGTCATTAATAGCTGCCTGCATGATTGTATGGAGAACAGCTCTTGTGAAGCACTCCTTGCTTCATTCTCTTAATGGTTTGGTTGATAAAGGTAGTTCATGGAATACAGGAGTGCTTACGAAGTAAAGCACTTGGCCCAGTAGTACTGTGATTTTAAATTTAAATTCTCTTTTTAAAATAGTGTTGGAGTAGTAGGTAGATGAAAGTGAGTCCTTGCTAGTGGGACTGGGTGGGGTCAGAAACCAGGCTCCTTCTGTTCAGCACCTGATTTTGCAGCCTTGAAAGTTGTATATAAGATAATTAATTTAAAATTTCATGTGGTACAAATATTAGTGGAATAGTAGTTAATGGTGTCAGGACCTGTGTATGCTCTGCTCGTGGTTACGTGATGAAGTGAAATAACCAAACGTGTTTTAGCACACCCTAAACCTGCAGCCCATTTCATTCTAGTTAATCATCTGCACTGTTAAAGACTTTTATTTTTGCAGTTTGGCCCACTGAACAGAGTAATGAGGACTGATTCTTCATGTGTTTGTTGTGCCATCAATTTGTCTTGATGTTGCTTAATTCCAAACTTTGGTATTGTAACTTCAGTTCCTTCTTCTTTTATTTTGAAGGGTTCACAGGGGTAAGGAAACTTGACTTTGGGGGTTTTTTATTTGTGTAACTTGAGCAGTTACTTATCCCAGAAAAGCTCAGTGCCTCTGGTTTCTTTTGAGCTGCCTGAGGACTGTTCTGATTCTGTTTTTCACAAATCAGTCTCCCCTGGGTTCATTATGCTTAGGTAATTGTATTTTTGCTGGCGGTGTTCTCTCTGAGCAGGTTTTGCTTTCATGTAAGAAATGTCCCCCAGCTTCAGTGTAATCCCTGTGGCTGTTTGCACTCAAACACCAGATGTCACTGTTGCAGTTTGTCTGTGGGTGTGTACATATATACATACATATTTGTGTGTATAGGTATTTATAAGTTACACTTTTTTAACTGGAAAATAGATGGGTTTTCCCCCCACAGTTACCAGCCCTACATATAAAAAATAAATATCTAAGGCTGCCTTTTCCCTTTGGCCCAGCCTCTTTCTATCACTTTAAATCATCAATGAGATGAGCAAGCACTTGCATTGCATAGTTCCTAATAAATTCATTATAATGGTGTGTGCTTGCTTGAGGAATCAATTGTAAGAGTACATGTGCAGTAATACCTTGCTCTGAACTCAGATAACATTTACATATGGAGCAAAGTGAGTGATTCATACCAGAAACAATTCCTGATTGGGGTTTTTTTGCTTTTCTTTTATATCCCTAGGTTCTGAGTTAAGCTCAGAACTTCCAGAAGACAGCTACTCTTCGGGAGCTGAAGCCTTGGATGGTGATGATGAGGATGAAGCAGCTGCCCCTGGCAGCGTGGCTGAAGAGGCAACAAGCTCCAAAGATGGCCCAAGTTCAGGCTGGGCAGATGCCATGGCAAAAGTGCTCAACAAAAAGATTCCACAGAATAAGTCCACCATCTTGGCCAAGAATAAAAGCCTGGAGAAGGAGAAAGAGAGGAAAAAACAAGAAAGGCAAGAAAAGAAGATGAGGGTGAGAAAAAGATGCAGTATTCCATATGCAGTGATTGTCAGATGGGCCACATGCAAAATAGTCTCGAAGCACGGTCCCGAATCTCTGCTGAGGCCATCTCAGTTTTGGAATCTCTTCTTCACAGTGATCTTGAGTAGCTTAATTTTTTTTTACTTTCCAGTCATGCTGTGCAGGGTTTTTTCCCTTACTGCTTCTTCTGGGTCATCAGGCAGGCTGAACTTTGGCAGCAGGACTGTTCCAGTCTGTCAGCTTAAGGTGTTTTTGTTGTTGAAAGGGTGAAAGCAGCTGCTTTAAGCTTGGTTTTCTAATTGCTGTGGTTAATTTGGGGTGAAATTCACTCTGTTGGCATTATAAATTGAAATAGTTCTCTACCACAGAAAGTGAGAGAAAGAGAAGAAAACTGCTTTCATTTAAATTGTGCTGCAACTTCCAAAATCAAGGCCTCTGGGTTGAGGTTGCAGTAGTCATTGATGTGGTTGTGCATTGTTGTTTGCTCCCCTCAATCATTTTCCCAATTGAAGTTTCCTGTTATGGTGTCAGTGCCCTAAAAATTGCTTCTGGTTCTGAATCTGGTGTGAAGAAAGCAAAACCATGTTGGCACGTAAGTCATTTGTTTGTGCCTTCAGTGGAACATTTTAATTCCAGGCTCTGATTGATTTACCTTCAGGCTAGAAATACATTAATAGTTCCAGTGTCTCATCCTACCAGTTCTGTTTCAGTGGGATAACCAGGTTATTCACCTGACAGTTTGGGACATGCTGTGGTTGGGCCATGGCTTGCCTTTTAAATACAGAGAGCTTCAGTACAGTATCTGCCCAGTTATGGTTCTCCTCAATGTCTGCTCTCATCCAGTCAATATGTGAGAATACTGCAAAACAGAGATGGGCCACAGGTCCCCAGACTGACTCATTTTCTTTAGAAAAACTTGAAAGTAATTTGCCTTTCATTGATTTTTTGCTGATGAAAGGTAGGATAGGACAGTTCTTTTGGTCAAAGGCCAAAACATGGTCATAAACTCAGAAATTCATAGTAGTCTGCCTGGAATTATAAAGATAAGGACTCTGAAATTCCATTAGCGACTTCTTTCATAAAACAGATTTAATAGAACATCACCAGGCCTAAAACTCTGTTAAATTGTTCAGAGGGGAAGAAAAAATGTCATTACCTTACTCCTGAAGCAGAAGTCATGAAATACAGTGGTCTCCTATTGCAGCAGAAACAAAGTTGATGGTATTGTGTCTGCTGGTAATAGAAAAGTAGATCCGTTTGGTTTTGAAACAGAGAGCCTCCAAAAAAAATAAAAAGAGACAAAAACCAATATTGTACACATGACTTGTCTGGTGGAGACTTGGTGCCCTTCCTGTGCTTGAGTTCTGCCTGTTGGACTCTTTGCCGAGCATCACTTTGGTCACAAAGCTATACCAGGATCAATTCTGTGGGGGGAAGTCAAATTCCCAAGGCTCGAAATCTGACATGCCTTGATGGACCCAGGGTTTCATTTTGTATAATTTTTTCTGTGATCAGCTTGTGAAGTCTGGGATTTGAAGGCTGTCTTTGAATAATTTCCTTGCTCATGGCTGTCAGTGTGAAAGCATCTTTTTCCTGGACTTTTGTTACTGAAAGCAGATGACTCTCTGAGGTTTGAGTGTGGCCCCTGCTGTGTCAATGCAAGAGACCTGCTCAGACCTGTTGTCCAGCCCTATATTGGAGCTCCCTTTACTTTCAATCAGTCTGAATTTTGCAGATACTTTTTTTTCCTCCTGCTACATACTGTATCAGAGCATGCTGCATTCTCGAATGTCCATGTTTCACGTAACAATATTTATAATGCAGCTCGATAAAAAGCGGGAATGGGAAATGATGTGCCGAGTGAAGCCAGATGTTGTCAAAGACCGAGAGAAAGAAAGAAATCTTCAGAGAATTGCCACGAGGTAAAAGTCTTTCTGAATGCTTTCCTTAAATATATGTATATCAAAAAGAAGAGGAAAAGGCCTGTGCAGGTAATCTGTTTCCAATCAGATTGAACTCTTAAGAAGTGACTAGCAGGAGCCGAGAGATTTATAGACAGGTCTGCATTGTACAGTATCAAGTTCAACAAAAGATTTCAGAAGCTTTATGAAAGAGTAAAAATTTAGATGGGAATCTAATGTTTGCTTAACAGAAGTGCTTTGTTGGAACCCCCTCATTTTGTTAATTTAATGCTTTAAAAATGCAGAACACTTGTTTCTACCGTTCTGGTTTTTTGCTTCTCTGCAGAGGATTCCCCAGATCCACGGCTGTGGAGTTCAGCTGCTCGTTCCACACTGTGGTGGTTTGGTGTCACAGAACTAGTTGAACAAGTTGATGTGCTGCCTGTATCTGTCTCCTTACTGATTCCTCTGCCTTATCCCCCTACTTCATCTGCCATTAACAAACTTGCTTGAGTAATTTAATAACTGAATTTAGGACAAATAACATGCTCCCAAGGATGAAACATGCTCGATGATGAAACTGATCTCAGTGCCATGTTACCAAGCTTACTTCAGAGTCTGAATAGTTATTTGTGGATTTGTTTGTTACTGGTTCCTAGCAGTAAGTATGAAGGAGGAGTGAAAATTGGAAGTCTTCTATGTTGTAGTAAATGTTACTTCTTAACCGAATTAAGGTTCCAGGTAACCATTTTGGGGAACTAGAAGCCATCCAGCATCTGCACTGATTAGCTTTAGTAGGGGGTTCATTTCTGTGAAAGGAACTTGAGTTTAAAATTTTGCTTTGTTGTCTTTTTCCCTATCCCAGAGGTGTTGTACAATTATTCAATGCTGTCAGGATGCACCAGAAGAAAATGGAAGAGGAGGTGAAGAAAGCTGGGAGCTCTGAGAGGAAGCGTGCTAAACTGATGTCTTCTGTTTCAAAGAGAGATTTCATCGATGTTTTAAGAAACACGGACGGTGCTAAAGGAGGCAAGAAAGCTGCTGGAAAGGCCACAAAAAGTAAACAGGTAGGCTTCATCTGCGAGAAGAAAATGCGTACAAGGTACCTTCTCAGTATAATGACTCTGTTAATGTGCCTGCTCTTCATAAACCTGTGATCCAAATGGCTGGGATGTTTTGAGGCTTCTGGAAGAGAACAAGGAGCTCTTAGCCTGTTTTCCCTGTCTTTTGACTATCAAAGTACAAAACGCTGGAAACTCTTCTGAGAAGACATCAAGCCTTTTATGCAAATAACTTAGTTTAGCTGTGTGTTTAGAAAAAGATTATGAAGCATTGGATTTTATCTTGGATTTTGCACCAGGCATGGAACAAACTGCTAGATTATGGTGGGTTGTAACATTTGGAATTTGGCCAATAATTGTTAGCTCCTTGAAATTGTTAAAGACCTGGAGGCTGTTCATCTTACACGGTGTATTAGACTGTACTACTTGGGTGTCCCCATGGTTTGGTCATGTCAAACTCGCTTCCTTTGGGTGATTATGGTGTCTGAAACTGAAGGATTTGCCATACAAAATGAATACCACAACAGAAAGAAAAAGAGACATATTAAACCTTATATGTAGGCTTTTCTTTCCCTGATTCTCTGTGTGTGTTGGGCTGGTGTGGCTTCCTTGCTCTTGTGATGTTTTGGAAAGAAATACATTCCACATTTTCCAAACGTGTTTGAGACACAGTGTAGTTGGACTTGTCCAACTCTTCATCAGTTCTTTCAGCTCACCAAGTAGCTCAGGGTTGAAAACGAGTTGCTCAGACACACTCTTTCTCATATTTCAGAAGCTGCTTGTTTTTGAAGCGTGTTCGTGTTCAGGTTTGAATTCTGTGCTTGGTAGTGGGTGGAATACTGCAGTTGGCCCAGACACTTAAGTGATTTTCTGTGCCAGGAAGAGAGACTTTAATCAGCTGGGAGACAACAGTTTGTCATATGTTTTTTGTTTGTGTGCACTTGGGGAACATGCTGAAACACTGCCTGGCATGAAGTGCTCATACAATTTTCATGCAAGTGCAATATTGAAGTATTTTTAAAATTCTTCAGATAATGAGAACAATTTAGCTTGGTGCTGACACTTTATTTCTCCTTAAATAATTCCAGCTTGCTTGTTTGTGTGGGGGGGCATGTGCATGTGTGTGGTTCTACTTTTTTGGTTGGTTTTCCCCCCTTGGAATAGCAGAATATCGGAACAGTGGCAGTGCCAACTACTGTTGTAGTCAGCATTGAATCAGTTCTAGCTGAGCAAGAGCTAGGACCTTTTTCTTGGGACACATTGTAGCAGGGCAATTTTTTAATTACTAGGTCAAAAAATGCAGATTACAAATATTTCTATACTAAAAAAAAAAACCCAAAAGTTTTATTTTGGCAGCATCAGTAACAGCAGATTTCCATTCAAGACCTCTGGAGATGCTTTGGATGCTGGCTGGTTAGTGTTGGGTTTGAGTAATAATGTAGGTACTCCTTTCCCATTGCTTGTGCACAAAAGCTGGGGTGGGGATTGGGGCTTTTGGTTGGGTTTTTTAATTCCATGTCTGCCTAGATGGAATTCAAGCTAGATGTCTCCCTTCCTCTCTCTCTTCTTGCCTTTGCTTCAGTGATTCTCCATTCAATTTAGTACTGAATCAAAGTCTTCAATAACTCCTTTTCAAGCTGTTCTTAATCTGCCTTATTTTCTCTTGAGAACAAGTCTTGCTCATTGAGCAGGCTCCCCTCATGGTAGTTGTTGATGCTTGAGGTTGAGGCCAAAATCCGCTCTTCAGTCTCCTCCTCAGAATTACACAAATATTTAGCCACTGAACAGTTCTGCTGGCCTCCACTGTCATATCTCTGCTTCTTGGTCTTTGAGGGTGTTTCAAAGGGTAGGAAGCCTGGATGAGGCTTTTCAGTACTAAATTCCTTGCAGCAGATTGTTTGTGCCATCTGAAAGCTGTTGTTTGTTTGTTTTGTGGGTTTGTTTTTAGCAGTCAAGAGTATAGAGTGTGTTTCATTTTTAAAAAAGGGGGGAGAAATACATTTATTTATCTCAGCAAAAACAACGGAAGAGATGCCAATCCCAAAATCCAGGCACTCTGCCATCAATTAAAAGGCAGTCCAGAACAATAAAAACACTACCCCACCCACATAAAACAAGCAGTCAGCAGGAAAAATAGCAGAAAAAAGTTTTACCAGTGAAAGCAAACCTTTCTTGACTCGAGCCTTGTGCTGGGACATGAGACTTGACTGTATTTGTGAGAATGGGTGAAGGCATTTTCTTGCTCTGCAGGAGTTTTTGAATGCAAAACTTGCTTTGTATTTTTGAAAGTTTGGTGATTTCTTTCAAGTGTCAGGGGTTGTTGAAGAAACCCCTTATAAAGCTCTGCTGTGATTGACTATTTAGCCAACTATATTTATGTGTGAAAAAAAGAAATTAAATGCTCTCTAAAGGCCCATCTGCAGCAGTATGGTTTCAAAGTAGCATGACCACCACGATTTAAATTTTGTTCTCTATTTCCATCAGCTTCATGCATTCCTGGGAAGGACAGGTAACCTGTGCTCCACTAGAACATTGTTCATGGTCTTGTTTACTTTTAGCCATTGGCCCTAATGTTACTTGGCACATACCTACCAACATAACTATGAAGGAAAGACTGTAAGGCTGTGAAGGTTTTCCTGTGCCCTTCTTGTGAAACTGTAGCCCTTCTTGGAGTTTTGTGTGCCCAGCTGGGAGTAATTACTTTTCTGAGCTGGAGCCAAAAGCTTTGCCTTTCATATCATTTGCTGTTTATCAAGGTATTTCTTAATCCTTGCTGAGCCAGCTGACTTGTGTAATATTTTTTCCTGGTTTTTTTCCAAGTTACTGTGCATGATGCTTGCCTCTGGGTAAGGTCATCTAATTTCTCTCCCCTTACCACCTTGTCTGAAGCCTTGCAATGTGGGAGAAAAATGTAGTAACCAGAAAAAAAAATAAAAATCCCACTTGTTTGTGTTTGGGGGGGCTTTTTTTTAAGTTTTGGGGTGGGTTTTTCTAGGAATCTTTTACTGGGAGGTATGAGAGCTTTCAGTCAGCTTCAACACAATCCTTACAGACCAGCTTTTCATTTCAGTATGTGTTGGTCACATCTTCCAGTTTTCCACCTGTAAGACACGATAAGAAACATTGTCAAACTACAGGTTTAGAAAGGCTACATCTGAGAGATGCTGTTTTTTCAGGCCTGGAGGCTGAAGTCATTTTTATTTCTATAGAATAAATTAAAAAGTAGGTAGTGGCAGTAAAGGATTCCTTGCAGGAATCTTTTGTTTTCTTTAGGTCCTTAAGAAATCCTGGGTGCTCTTTGGAAGTACCTTTGCTTCCAGGGTTGCGTGAAGTTTCTGCTCTCTTAGAGTTGCACAGACATGTTGGCTGATGTAGTGAAATACATGAGGTCTTGAAATATTAATTGTAAGCAAACAAGGAAATTCAGAGTTGCCATTCTCACAGCAGCCTCAGCTCTCCTCCCTTGCTGTGTGTCAGTGACAGTTTCATCTTGACTTTCCGCTTGTCATTTGTACTGCTCCCTGTAAAGCATTACTGTGAGGTAGAACATTTTTTAGTGGCACATAAATAACTGGCATGAAAGTTACAGATGCTCTGTATGACAAGCATAACCTGCACTCAGGAACCTTTCATTTTTAATTAGGCCTTTGCAGCATGATTTTGCTTTAACTTTTAAGTGTTCTTACACCATGTCTGTTACAGAGCATTTCAGTGGTGGAAGTAAGAGCAGGATTTCCTGGTCTGCTTCAGTAACCATGATCCAAATTCTGCAAGGTAATCTTTCTGTTAAGCTAGGCTGACTGCATGACCTGGAGGTACAATTTGCTTCCTGTGTTGTGATGACATCTGGAAAAAATTGGTGTATTGGTCTCAAAATAGTACCTATTCTAAAATAATTTATTGATGGGAAGGAAGATGAGTGGAGAAGAATACAAATGCTATTTTGTAGCAGCTATTGCTCACATGGGACTTAAAATGAAGTGCTTTTCCAGAAAAGTTCCATCTACCTCAAGCATGTTTTAGAAATGCTCCAAGTATCTGCTAAGTCATTTGTAAGGACAGTGACTAGAGTCAGGCTTACTAGAGATTTTTCTTTGTTCATAAGACTTTAATTTTAAGCAGTAGTTTGAAGATTGTTCAAGGGCAGGAGGAGTCCTACATTTCTGACTTTGACTGCTGTTCTTACTGGGATACACAGAGTGGCATGGGGGCCTTCAATTTTTAAGCTAAGTGGGGGTATAAATTGTGCTTTTCAGCTTAAAAGTCAGATCAGTTTAAAAACTGTGAGAGCAACTGCCTTTTTTTTTCTTGCAGCTTCATGAGTACTGGCCATCAGCATGGTCTGCTTTTTTCCCACTGTTTCCACAGTGTAGAAATAGGGAAGGTGAAAAAAATAAAAGTTGTTTTCATTCATATACCTGTTTGGAGAGAGAATAGTCTGAACAGTTGCTTCAACCTGCGTTAGGAAATTGTTTCTGAAGTATGGATGAAGGCAGAGATGACTTCTGGAAATTTGGTAAGGTGTATCAACACCTCTTTTAATGTTATAAAGAGACTTCCTTAGGTGATAAAGGCATTGCAGAGTAGCAGAAGTTTATTACTACAGCTGTTGTGTGCTGCTTCTGCAGACCTAATTGAAGGAGTAACCAGGCATGCATGTATTGCAGCAGATTTGAGGGGGCAGCCAAGTATTAATTTAGTTCAGCTGTAGCCAGAGTAGATGTATTCTCCCAGTTTTAATAAATGTCTTCCCATCACGTGCACAAAAACTTATAATTTGGATTCCTTTGTATACTGCATTTGTGTCTGTTTTTCTCAATTGTGTGTACATTCTCTTGAAGGCCACCCCATATATGTTTGGAGTTGATGCTTTTAATGAAGTTTTTTTGTTTTGTGCCGGAAGGTTGCTGACTACCTAATTGTATGCTGTATTCTTAGGAATATCCTTAGAGATAAATGCAGTGCAACCTGCCACCAGTTTGCTATATCCTATATTCCTTATGTTCTTTAAGGTAAAGGGTGGTTGTGCAGTGTTAGAGGTTATTTGATGGTAACATTTTTACTGTAAATCTGATTAGAAGTTGTATTGATTTACACAGTTTGGGTCATCCACAGGGTTAGGATTTTAAGATGTACAAGCTCAGTTCACTGACTGTTGTCACAGCAGGCAATGCACATCTGTGTTAACATGGGAATGTAGGATTGTGTCAATATTTAAATGTCAATTTAAATTTGTCAGTGTTTAAGTATTTAAATTTGATTGATAGGTGTCAAGAACTTGACACTGTAAATTCAACTCCAGATAAGACAATTAAGGGTCATGTGATGGGCGGTATTTTACTAGGTTCCCCCTTTTTCCTGTGATTTTATACTCAGATATGCCTTTCTGTCCTCTTTTTCAGATATTTGATGAGGAAGGGAAAAGGCTGTGATTTTGCACTTTCTTCCCACCTACCTCTTTTTTTTATCCTCTTCCTGTTGTATGTCCCTGACAGGTTCTTTTTCCCCCTGCACCTGAGGGCCAAGCATGCAGCCCAGCATCCTGTGCCTAGTGCAGGAGCAGCCCTGACGGCTGTTCACACGGCAAGGCCAGTTCCCTGTGTGTCATCACGAGTCACTCACAGTTCAGCTTAATGCTGCCTGCTAAGATGCAGATAGTGTGTGATCAGTGAGGACAGATATCTTAGGAGAATTTGGATGCTAAACACCAAATGCATCTACTGAGGTGATGACCTGAGGTTTGGGGAGGGCGGTCTTCCAGATGTTTATAACTTGTCCAGATCCAAGCAAATGTTCATGGAGATAGCAAAAGATACGTTGCCGGCTCCAAAACAGATCCTTAACTGATTTTTAAGTTTAAAAGGAATGAATGATGCAAGGTTTTAATGGCTTCCTGTAGAAAATGTCTCTTTCTTCCTTAGAGCTGAAGACAAAATATTTTAAGTTTGTCTTTCTGTGAAAAGGAATGAAGTGGTTCTATTTGAAACACTGCAAAATCCTTCAGCATGAAGCAGTTGAAGTTTGGCAAATTTCTAAGTGAATATAAACAGGGACTTGTGATTGAAATGTCAGGCAATACTGAGACAGCTCCATCTGTCATATTTGAGAGTAACTTGCCTTGCTATTTGTTTATTAGTGCACAGGATACTATGATGATGTTCTGTTTTCCCAGAAGATGTTGCAAGGCTTTTTTTTCAGTAAAGCTATGTCTAAAACAACCACATTTGAAAAACTTGTGGCATACATCTTCTTTTCATCTTCCTGTGAGTATACAAAGCACAAAGAGTCCAATCCTATTAGACTTTTATCTGGTAAATCAAGTTGGAAGCCTTATAAAAGCAGCTCTCCACTTTTGGCTTTGTTCATAACTCTTATAGGCAGGGCACTGTACTAAGAGAAAAATACATTTAAACATTTCAAAAAGTTTTATAGAAAAATGTTCTCTGGAAGTAAGAAGGTTCGGGTGGAGCTTGTCTATGTGAATAAGTTTGTTTCCCCTATCTAAGCATTTGCTATAGGAGATTATCTTGAAAAGTGATTCCTTTACTTTGAAGTTTTATTAAGATATAAAATGTTCTGATTTCCAGAGTGTTGAACTGGTAGATGTGTGTTATAAATGACCTCTGTGGGTACCTACTCATCTGTTTATCTTGGTAGATAGACTTCAGGAGTGGTGGGTCAAACTGGTTCCAGCTTGCAATGGTTAAAGGGTCAGCAATGGCTGAGTTCAGTACATTTTTTTTTCAGTACTATGGGAAATCCTGGTCAGTTTTTAATGAGTGTTTCTGAAATTTTCTGAAAGATTAGAAAATGTACTTAAAAAAAAACCCAACAAAACCTGTTAGTATTACAAATTGTACTAAAACTGCCTCTTGGGAAGGTCTGACCTCTCTTTGGTTTGCTGCTGAACTTTGGACAATGTTCTGCAGGTGGTCTGTGTCATTTCTTTTCCACCTGCAGCTGTTGGGAAAGCCCATACAGAAATGTAGAAGGAGATGAAAAGGTCAGAAATGCAGAGAAAGGGTAGCCAGATGTTTAAGATAAGGAATTGGGATCATGGGCAGTTTACATTTTCCTTCATCAGGTTTAAACTGCTTTTAGAAAGCAGCCTGGGAGTGTTGAGAGGTATGGTCTCTTCCTTAGTGAGCTTGCCACTCACACATGACAGTTTGAGCAGAAATTACAGGAATATAAAATCAGAGAAATTTGGATTTGGAGACCTCTAGGATATGTCACAAAAGCCATTTAAGTAAAAGCAAGGGCAATGGCTGTAGGGAGGTTAAATCAGACAAGCTGCTTAGCAGACATGAAAACGTCATTATTTCATTATTTAGTAATAAAATTGCACAAAGGTTAGTTCCTTGTGGGGGTCTGGTGTTTGTTTTTTTCCTCGCCCTCCTACCTCAAAGTTTTTTGGATCTTTATACTTCTTCTGGGACTCAAATGTAAGTGGAAATCCTGAGTCAGGAAGAGGAGGCTTTTTGCTAGCCCCACTTCTTTCTCATCAGCTGTTCTGTGAGATGATTTCTTAAGTGCTAGAACTGATGGACACGGTCATTACTGTAGCCTTTATTGTTTGGGACAACCTTTTGGGACTCACTCCATTATGCCTCTTGCTGAATCATAATGAAAAACAGTGGATGATTTTAGCATCGTTTGTTGGAAATAATTTGAATGATATTATTCAAAAATTTGCAATCTGATAATTTATTTAAAAAAAAACTAATCAGAAATACTCCAAACAGCTGCAGGTCTGCATGTTTCCTCACTGGGCAAACAGGCAAGCTTTTATAAAACCTGCAGAAAATTTTAGGTACCCAGTTGAGATAGTGCATAAGTGTCTTTCATAAATGGGTGACACATGAGAAAAATCTGTTGTGGCTGGAAAATGTTTTTCTAAAGTAGACTGTTAAAAAACACGAGAATGAGACTTCTGACGGATAGCACAGTGAAGGCCTTAATCTTGACTGAATGCTTTTTACTAGGCATTCTTGCTGTATCTGTGTGTTTTCCAGGTACAGCTGGGTGGTTCAGCAGCTGTGCAACTTGTAACAAGGATCTGAGGTGATGTTTAGGTTCACCTTTACCATGTCTTCATTACTGTGGGTAATACACATTAAGAAATGTAGGACCAGCTGATGGAGAGGTTTTTTATTGCTTGTGAGAAGCCATGTGGCATTTATTTCAGGGTTGAAATGCTGCATATCTAGAAAAGTTCTTTATTCCTTCATTTTGAATCCCATCAAAACAGAAGAGTTCTCAGTTCATTATCTTCCTTTTTATAATAACCATGGAAACTGGTAAGGAGTTGCCCATATAAGATTGTTCTTAGTAATTATCCAGTATGCTTTTGGGATAAAGTGACTAATATTTTGCCTCAGATCCGAAAATCATGGCTAGCTAGCAAGAAAAGTTGGTTTTTTTCTGATGGACAGCACAGTCTTTTCCAAGTCAGGACTATGATTCAACTAGTTTGGTTACCATAATTTGCCATAGAGATTCTTGTCTGATAAGCAATGAAAGTGTAACACATTGCTTTAAATACAGAAGTCTTGATCGTGTGTTGTCTTCAACCACAGTACTCAGTGGGTCTTTATATCAAGCATTAATTGATGCTGATGCTGTGCAGTGCCAAGTACATGAAGCGTGGAAGCTGCGTAGAGATTTAGAGGTGAATAAAGGGTAGGAGTAACAGGTGAATACAGGCATAGGAGTGGCCAGTCTGGTAGGCAGGAATTTCACTGTCAGTAGTATGAGTGCTGATAAACAGGCATTGCAGATGTGAAGGTATAGATGAGGATGAAGATTTCTGTTCTTTCAGGAAACAAAAACCAGCAGGACTGAAGATGAGGAGCGATGGCATATCGAAAGAGTCTATAAACTTTCTGCTCTGATATGCTGCATGACAACCTCACAAAGGGAATGTATTAATCTATTCCTGTCTTTCCAGATACCTTCTCTAATAACTTGCAATCTACTCTGAACTAATGTTTACTTGGTGCCTACTTAAAAATGCTTATTTGTGGGCCTTCTCTTTCTTTATTTTGTCAGTGGAGTGTTTTGGCCTGGCAGTTGGAAAGATTGTGTGATTACTTCATATTTGCAACATTGTCATTTTGCCTTGCATTTCAGAGAGCCTAAATTACATTAGAGAGTGTATTCCACGAGGGGAACTGCTGGTATGGGTAAAGGTAACAGTTCATGCCTGTGTTGTAACTTAACTGTTGTTAAGTTTCATTGTTTCATTGGGTGAGTCTTGTTTTCAGGTGAGTTTTTATTGTCTGTGAGCAGCTCCCGGTGTAGCATGCTCATGCTATTCATCATGCTCATTAAAACATGGGAAGGGAGTCTTGATGCCAGTATGGCCAAACATGTCTTGCAGCAACATGTGGTGGAATTCCTTGTGCAGCACAAGGGTTTCTTGTGAGATGGCTGCTGTTCATGGCTAGAGTACAGCACAGGCTGAGGAGTTCCAGAGCGCGTCCTGTGCGCAGAAGGTCCTGGTGTTAAGCTTGAATTCTTAAAATATTTTTGCTTTTTCTGACAGAAATAACGATTTATGAGGTTTCTGGTGAACCAAGGCTGGGGAAATCTGTTCTCTCATAAGCTTTTTCTAAGATTCTTCTTTGCAACTGTGCATTTAATAGCAATGCTTACGAATTTTCTTCTTTGTTTAGGCCCAAATTAATGTTTGTTTTTAGAAATTCCGTAATTGAGTTCTGACCCCTCTAAAGCTGGGCCGTGTTTAAGCCTCTGTGTGCCAACTCAAAGCATTCCTTCTCATTCACACATCCTCAGTTGTAGTAAACCCTAGAGGAGGATGTGAGGATGGGGAGATTCCTCGTGCAGGTCATTAAGCTCTGGGTGGTCTTCTGGCTGTGCTCAAAAGGAAAATCAGTATTTGTTGTGCTTGTAGTAATAATTCTAGTGTTTTACTTTCGGAGAAGTTTGAACAGGAACAGCAGGTCTCAAAACACACCGTAAAAATTTTTTATTCTTAGATTTATTCACTAGAATTGCCAGAGGAGATTCTGGTGTGTGTGAGAGACCTTGTGATCTGAGTAAATCCCCTGTGCCAGTGTTGATGCCCCCAGTGTGGTGTCACTTCAAGTAAACCAGGGCAGTTTAGTTCAGTCACTGTAATTTCTCATTGAGAGAGAGATTGCAAATGGGTATTGAATAACTCTCACCCTAAGGAATAAACGATTGTGCAGAATTATACTGCAGCAGAATAGATTTCTGTTGTGCAGCTCACATGTTCTGCAAGCTTGAAAATGCTTCCCAGAGTGAGTTGCTATGAGAATTCAGCTCAGAAGTTCAAGATAATAGCGGTGTGGGTTGTATTCTCAGCTTGCAGATTTTGGGATCAGGCTTACATAGGAACCTTTCTTAGAGTCAAGATCTTGCTGCAATTCAAATCAGATAAAGTTGAAAGCAGCACTAATGATCAAACCCACATATCATTTTCCTGTTAAAAATCATTACATTTTGTTTTCTGCTTATATTTCTGCTTTAGATACTTTGGCTGCAGTTTTTTTTATTTCTTCTCAGCCTGAAAGAAATTTATTTTCTTAGCCTGTGAGCTCAAATACTGCTGAAAATGAACTTAGAAATTATTATGCTGGTGTTCTTTCTTTTTCATTCCCTCCCCTTCTTCTGCCAAGTGGGGGTTGTATTATTACTATTATTTTAAATTGAGATTTAACACACCTCAGTGTATGCCTGTGCTGTTTGTTTGGGGGTTTTTGAGCTCAGTTTAAACTGACTTGCTTGGGGATGAGAACCAGAATAGCAGCAGTCATTCAGAGCAAGATGCAGGCTGACAGGGAAGGTAATTGTCAGATGTATGTGAGAATGTGTTCTGGCAGTTATGCTTTTTAACTTCTCTGTCATGACAAAAGCTTCGTTGTGTCTCAAGGTCCTAAATGTTTGTATTGAGCAAAACAGAGGAACCTGGGGAGGCAGTTCAGATTAATTAGACACGTTAGAATTGTCTTCTCAGTGCTTAAAGTTGTTGCTTGAGAGATATTTATGTTAGAAATTCCTTCCCTGACAGGTACAAATAAACATTTATTGTAGGTGATGGTAAAGAGAGATGCCTCTGCAAGCTCTGGCATTTCATCTTTTACACAGAGCAAAGGCATGGGGGTCCAGTGTGCTGATTGTAATTTTTAAGTCTGAAAAACATTCCTTTGTTAGTACCCTGGAGTTCCTGTCTTCTGGACACAGGCTCTCAGAGAATCGCCACAGTGCTGTAGGTGTGTTTGCTGCTTTGCAGATGCAGAAGCTGGACAGTGCTCAGGTGACACGAGCTGGTGGACAGGGGAGTGAAATGCTGTCTTTTATCTCTGTGCCCTGATTTCAAGGCCTATCTTTTACTGCCATTACTTACCAGTAAGCACTATGGACTTTGGTCTGCTTGAGCGTAAGGTTCTGGAAAGCCCTGGCAGGTATCCTGCTTCAGAAGGGGCAGAGAGGATTGATCCCACACCTCGGTGGCAGTGCTGTCTGCCACAGCTCCAGTGCCGAGTTTGGCAGGTCTCAGTTGAAGATACTGTCATGTCATTTACCAAGAGCAAATCTTGTAGCTCTTGTTTTTTGTGGTGGTAAAGGAATGAACCAAATTGGGAAGATTTCTAACTTGATCGTATAGTTGCTGCTGCTACCATGAGGCTTTCATAGACCAGTTCCTTTGAAACCATCCAGGAGGCAGTTCCAGCCTGCATCCTGCAAGGGACAGCTGCTTTTTCTAACTGACAGAATTAAGCTTTGTTGGAGCTTAGTTTGGAGCTTTGTTTGGTGGTTTTGTTAGGACTTGGCCAGGAATTTCAGTTCATCTTGTCCTGGTGCAGATTTTAGAGGGTATGTCTTCAAATCAGAACTAGTTTAGGAAGTATGTCCCTACTACAGAGCCCTACTTGTCTGAGGCTTTAGCTAGTGCTGTGATAGTTTAGCAAGTAGGCAAGGTGGTTTTGGTTTGGTTTTTTTTTTATTTATATGAACTCTTTTCAACTGGACTATGAGTCCATCACAACAAGTAAGTATCAGCACTTGAGTAACCACAGTGCATGCCTTATTTTGGCTCGTGATAACAAGTCCATCGCCGGCAATTAGTAAAACACCAGTGACTCTTGAGGTATTTTACTAATTGCTGCCTCTCAGACCTTTTGAAATAGGTTGCCACACCCTTCTGGCAAAGAAAACCCAATTCCAATGAGTGTATAAAAGAGGAGAGGATAAAAAAGCAATACGAGAATTTTTCACTCCTTGCCTTAGTGAAGGATTCACATTATGTAGCATTACACTGTGTTGTTTATATAGCCTGCTTTGTTTTCATTTGGTGATGTTCAAAGGGGACTTCAGTGTTGTAGTGAGATGTGCATGAACAGCTGACTGGGAGTTCAAAAGCATTTGTGTAGATTGAAAGCTGGTTTATTTTCCATGTGCCAAGAATCAGTTTTGTTTTATTTAGATGAAATTAGATTATGGCATCGAAAACCCAACTGTATTAACATTCTTACATAAAGCAAGTTGGGAAGTGATGTTACAGTTGAACTGATTGTTAATTATACAAATAATCTTGCTGCATATTTTCTTAAGACTTTGGGAATGTTTTGTGATGCAGTAGATTTGGAGAGTTTTTATTCTGAGGGGAAAATAGAGTAGTAAGTGAGTTAGGAATGAAGATACTAAACAAGGCATTTTTTCCACTTGGAAGCATGCTTAAAATTGATTAAATATTTGCTTTCAAGCATCTAATCTTCATCTTTGAGGCACGAACATGCTACCTCTGTCTTTCTCCTTTGGGCTTGTTATAAAACTCTATTCAGGCCTTTGTGGTGCCTTACATAATGGGTAATGCTATGGAGGATCAGCATCCCTCTTTTGTTAGGGTCCTGCTTTTGTCCTGTTGTTCACTTGACATAGCCAGAAAGAAGGGCTAATGGTTGCTGAATAGTAGCTTGTGATGAATTTGAGGATTGGGCTTTTCAAACACTGAGCCTGCCACTGTCATTGCTGATAATAATCTACTCCTTCTGTGCTGTTTAAAAAACAAAATAAAGTAAGAAAAAAAAAAAAACCCGTCCTGCACATCTGGGAAAAAAAAGAATTCTGTTGGATTTTATAAGAAATATGGGATATTTCCATTTAGGTATTTCATATTTAACTCTCTTAAATTTCACGGTTCAAATAGTGATTTATGAAAGATCTGGGGTTAAAAAATAAAGAGCTTGGTGATTTTTGTGATTTTTTTAAACTGTTCTCTACTCTGCAAAAGTAAACATACAAACCAACTGCAATACAGTTAAATAGGAAGAAAAAAAATGTTACTCTCTCCTTGCATCCCAGAACAGACTACCCGTGTTTGCACTATTTTGATAATACAGATTAATCCCATGTGAATATTTTAAGGTCTGCCTAGGGACCTACCTTATCTGTAGCTCTTTAATTACAGGCAGTCGATTGCCCTGTCTGAGATGATTTTAGGTTTACTGGGTGTAGCACTTGAAGCAAATTGCTGCAAGAGTGGAAAGTGGTTAGGAGGCACTACCCTCGGGGAAAGGGGAATTGTTGGATGGGAGTAGCCATTAATGAGAGCAGCTGTGAAGACACAAAAGCAAGCCCCAAACCAAAACCCAGTGCAAACATTTTTAGGAACAGCTGTGGAGTTTGTTTTTTTTTTGAGCTGGGCCCTGGGAAATTCCTTTTGGGAAGGAAAGCGTTAAGACTTGTTATCCTATTTTTGTGAGGGCAGTGTTTGATAAAGAACTGCAGGTGAAGTCCCATGTAGCATTTCTGCTTTGATTACCGATTAAAAATACATGCTTTGTTTGGCAGACGTTTTGCACTCAGATAACTTGATGATGTGATAGGATGTATTTTATTTACAGTAATGGACCCGCATTCTTCATTTCTCTTTTCTCCTGCTATCAAATTCTGTATGCTGCTCTATCCCAAAGATTGATTCCCACAGGCTTCAGCTTAAATATGCAGTAGTATCACGTTCCTAGATGCATGTTAGAGAAGAGGCATGGACAGATGTCTACAGTGATCACACACTTACTGCAGGTTTTGCATCCAGTGGGCAAATCTTGTCCGCAGAGGATGCTGTAAGAGGTGACCCCACCCAGTGCACCCTGTCAGGAGGTGGTTGTCACCTAAACCTGGGTGAGTTAGCTGAGGTCCCCTCTTTGGAGAGGGGAGTGGGGAAAGCCTCCCTGGGGTGCCAGTGTTAACTTTGTTGCTAAGACCCTGCAGAACTAAATGAGTGTTTTCAGTGCCTGTAATACCACTTCGGTAGGACAATTTTTTTGTTTCCCTGTGGGACACTGAGCCATGTTGTTCCTCCGAAGTGTTTTGCTGCTAAGGCATAAACCACTGAAATAAATCCTTCCTCAGCACGTTGAGCAGCTTTTGGTATTTCCCTCTGGTAAGGAGGTAGGCAATAGCTTCAAGCTGTTGTTTGAAAGCGTTGCCACAGGATGGGGCTGTTGCACTGCCCAAATGTGATCTGTCACCTCCAAGAACTGCGACCAGGCGCTGTTTTCAGTGCTAACCTGAAACTACACTCCCGGCCCTTTTCCTTAGTATTCACCAGTCCGTGTAGTGGGCCTCGAGTTTACACACTTCCAAGAGGTAGGAAATTTGGAGTAAGGTGTTGTTGGCTTGCTAAGAGTAGATCAACTTTGTTTCTTTTAGAGGCAGCTTTGTACCATATGACAAGCCCAGGTAGTGAGGTAATAATTCACATAAAGGGGATTTGGTTCACATATCACTGAATATGTTAAATATTAAATTGGTGGTGGTGGGGGGGGGGGTTAAGCATTTATTAAATCCATATTTGTGTTTTAGAAATGTGCCAAGAAGTGTTCTAATGAAGCAGCACCTGGGGGTTAATAAATGATATCATGAATCCATTCTGATTGCCAAGAAAGATTTTAATAAAGGAAGCCATGCCCAGGGTTGACTGTTTCATCCATGAGGAATAATTGTTTTGTTTCCATATTTCTTTTATTGGTTGGTTAAAACAAGCTTGCTTTTTAGCATCAAGTCATTTTTGGTTGTTCTTCTGTCTGTTTCTGTACCATTTGCACAAAGAGCTGGCCCTCGGTCTGCCGATTGTAGGAGGTGTTATTTTGATTGCATGGAGACCTTCCATCTTTTATTGCGTTTCAAGTTTATCTCATGTTCCTCTGTTCTTTCTTCTCCTCCCCTCAAACATTTAGGGTGAAGTGAAGTCTGAAGAGGGGCCGGAATGGAATATACTGCGTGATGACTTCATGATGGGAGCATCTATGAAGGACTGGGACAAGGAAAGCGATGGAGAGGGCAACAGAGAAGAAGGAGGTGGTCTGAAACAAGAAGATGACAGTGACTGAATGAAACTGAAAACCATTCAAGATAATGTTTTATCTTCTTAAGTTTGTTTGGATAAAAAGTCAGCATTCTGTGAATGTACAACACTTGGAGGATACCTCTTTTAAAAGAAAAAAAAAAAAAAGACTTACACAACCTTGGAGTGTTTTCTCCTCCGTGTCAAACTTTTATTTAATATAGCTCCATTTGCTATACTGAAATCCTGAAATATTTTCCAAAACAAGTATAATTTTCAACATATTTCCAAAACATTTTGTACAGTCAAAATAGTGGCACTTGCCCAATGAAAGATAGATTTTGCCAAGGTCATTAAAAGTTTATACATTAGTCATGGCAATTGATATATTAGTGTGCCTGCATTTCCAAATCACTGTTGCACTTTGAAAAGTTGTTGCAATTTGCAATAGAAATGGCTTACAATAAACACAGAAATGCCGTCACCTTGTAAAGTTATCGGACTCCTATAGAGTCTTTACTACTTTGGCCAGAAAAGGTTCTCTAGATAATAAAGGAAAGTAACGATTAATGTGATAGTTCTGGTCTTGGAGCATTAGTTTGATTTGAGATAACTCTGGAAACATAATTATAAAAGGAGAGACTTGACCCCACTGACTTGGTTTAGTATTTATATATTTATATATATATGGTTTTTCCATTGCAAGCCTGAGATTGTATAAGCTAAGAGTCTGGTAGGAGAGGAAAGGACAGTCATTGCTAAATTGGGGAGGGAGAGCTTTTCTAGCAATACCACATAAAATTGTGTTCAGTGTTGTTTCATGTGCAGTTCTGGTGTTCTGGCCTTTTTCAGTGAGGAGCTGGAGCTCCGAGATTGATCCTGTCGATTTAGTCAGTTGTAATGCTAATTCCTCAGGTCTGCAAAGACGAGCCCTTCCTCTTAGGTGTGTGCCCTAACAGTAACAAATTTGGAAGTCATCTGTCAGGGTAACACAATTGGGTTATTTTAAGCTACGGCAATTTCTCCTCAAGTAGCTGTTGGTTGCAGAGGTGCAGAAGCTAATACACATAATAAGAATGTATTTTTTGTGAGCATATGCATACAGAAGGAATTGTGTGGCGATTAAGGTGTTCTAAATGAGAGGCTGGGGTTGAATTCTGCTGCCTTTGCTGTTCCAGACTGACTGTCTGATGCTGTGTCATTTGTTTAACTTTGCTATCACATTTCCCCATTTGCTATGTGAAGAAAAAGCCCTGGGGCCTATTAACTGATACTTAAAATACATAATACTGTTCTATCCATTTCTACTGATGCCTTACATACAAACCTTTCTTTGTACCTGCTTGTAGGCAAGATATGATTAGGAGCAACTTTGAAATTTTCAGTCTTCAGCATGGAAATATGCAGTAGGATTTAGATTTTCCTAACTAAGGCATTGTTTGAACTTAGTGTGTACTGCAGGATAGAAAATACAGGTAAAAAATGGCAGAGAAACCCATCCCAACAACTGGCAATCATTGTCTTATCCCTAGCCTATTCATCTGGTATATATTGTAGCATAATTCTTTGAGGAGAACTCAAAAGCTAACAGCAGAAATGTTTAGATTTTCAAGCTGTTTTGAGTGTTGAACATATTAGATATCTGAGGAGACATTAGTTTGTGGCCTGATATTTATTATCACAAATGAAGGCATACACCCAAAATACCAAGTGGCAAAACCACAGAAGTTTGACATATGGTTATCCCGGCTTCTGAAGGCTCAGCATCTGTACAGCTGTGCAGTGAGAGTCACCATCTCACTAGTGCAGTGCAAAAATGTGCTGCAGTGGGGTCTGAGTCTATGGAGCAGCATAACATTCTAACCTGACACTGCTTTCTTTCTACAGAGTTCAGCTGCCTTCTGTGGAAAAATTACATCAGCACCCTTAAATCTACAGTTGTTCTCTAGTTTCATATCAGTGGTTTCTTTCCATAATCAAACTCCTGGAAAATAATCTGTTTTTTTTAGGGACTGCGGCATCCTGAGGTGATTATTAAAAATTTCAGAATGCCTTCCAAATACTTTTAGAATACTTGGGTGTTTATTTGTGCATTTTTGGAGCAGTGTTTTGATTAAAGCACTGAAGTTTCTCTTGTGTGTTTAAGAAAAATGTGGAATCTATCAATATTTCTAAAGGTATTTTGAGCTTCCTTTTCATTTAGAGTGCATAGCCTGTATGTGGAGAGCATTTCTTGCCTTATAAGAAGCATAATATTTATATTTTTATGTATATGGCGTAGTTACTTAAATTTTATACTGTACCTTGTCTTTGCCTTGTCCTTTCTTTGTGCCATATGCCAGGAAGCTCCGAGAATTACTGAAATTGCTACCTATGTGTTTTGATTTTCAGCTGCTTTATTTCACAAGTTTTGTTTTTGTTGACTAGCAGTTCAAAAGATCTTGTTTGGCCCAGGCACCTTCCATTCTCTTCTCTGAGCTACCCTACCCCCTTTTTCAGTCATGTTCTTCCTCTTCAATAGCTACCAAGAACGACCTTCAGCAGCTTTTCCCAGCAGTCAGAGTGCTTGCTCTGTTTTTCCTGCTCCCATGAATATCTCTGCTCAAGCAGAGCTGTGCTGCTGCCCTTCATTCCAGAGAGCATGAATCATCTCAACTTTGTATATTTCTGTACCTATCTATATAAAGCCAATAAGGATGGGGTGGTTCCAGTTTTGTTAGGCTTCAGGCCAATTCCAGAGTATGTAAAGTTTAATATTCCTATGGATTGCACGCAAAGCAAGAGTTTTGTTTAATAAGAGAAGGCACAGGGTCAGCTCTTCCCCATGTCTCTTGTCCCATGGTCTAATTTCTCTTCACGTTAATTGTGCTAACTTTTTTTCAGCAAGGAAAGCATGAGTTGGCCTATGGAAAAAAATAACTGTCTTGTCCCTGCTTTTCTTCAGCCTCCTGTTAGGGAAACACTTGGAGAGTGGTGATGGAATATTCTTCTTGTGCCTGATGCCACTGTACCACAGCATCTTTGCTGCTAAAATCTGGAGGGAAGAGCTCCCACTTCTGCAGCTGTGAGGCAGGTTCTCCTGGGTTCACAAGTTGAGCAGAACAAAAGAGCTGGAAGCTGCTTCCTCGTGAAGATAGGGCTTTTTTGTCTGATTTGTTTTAAAGAGAGAAATTAATTGTTTGGAGGCTGTAAAAGTATTTTGACTATCTGATGCTTCCAGAAGAAGGTGGTCTGTGGAGCTGCATCTGTTTGGAGCTGGCTCAGTAGCTGTCTCCAGGGAGGAAGGCAGAAGTCATCTGGCACAAAACACTCTGCACAACTGAAAATGACAAACTTCTCATTCTTATGAAATGAGTCCTGGCACAGTTAATATACACACAGAGCAGTCATCAGTGTTGTTCACTTCCAATCCCTGCAAATTGCTCAATGATTTCTTCAAGACTTGCTGAGGTAAGGAGTGAAAGGGCCAGGACAAGGCTTGAGGTAGTGGAGACTCAGGATCATGTTACACAGATTGGGTCCTTGTGCTAAATAAGATGTTAAACTCGGGAGTCTAAGACCTCAGACGCTGGAGACTGAACAAGTTCTTGATTAACAGATGGTGGAAAACTGTAGATTTCATTTACTGCTGTTCTAAAGCAGTGGCTTCTAACCTCCTGCAGCATGTAAACCTCAAATGTTTCACCTCTGTAAGTGATCTAGCAGATAAGGGCTTTTTCTTAATAATTCTTTTTCAGACTCGTAGCAATGGCTGGTACTTAGACAAAGCATTTTGTTGCTTTTCACTTGCTTTTCTGTCTTAAGGAACTTGCTGAAAATGAAACTCCAGTCGAACTGAGTATCTTCAACATGAAAGATCCGTGTGTTTGTGTAATGCTTCATCCCTTCGGATGACTTATTTTTGTTTAAATCCATATGTTTAACCTGTTGGATTCGAAATTGTTAAATTAATTAGGGCACTTTCATCAAGCTTTTGGATGTGAACTCATGAGCATAAGTGGCTTCCAAGAGGCACTTTGGAAGGTGATTTTAGGAATACTCATAAAAAGCATTATTTCTTCACAGTGCCTCAGCTGATTCAATAGCCCATTCTCTCATGCCAGTGCATGAACTTCTGAAGCATTATTTTACAACATTTTCTCAGTGTTTCTTAACTTTGTTTTCCGTAAATGCGGTTAATTGTGCACTGCTAACCAGGATCAGGCTTGCATTGAGGTTTTGATACCACTAGGATTTCTTACAGACATAGTATTCTCAGAAGTAGCTGAATAATTAATAGAAACAGTTCACTTACAAGATAAACTGGTTATACTTCTTATCAGAAACTTCATGCGTAATTTAGAAATGGTTAAATATAAAACCTGCTGATGTTATGTTAATAGTTCTTTAAATCATGTGTTGTAGGCATGTGTGATCAGAAATAGAAGGTAACAGAGGGTTGTTTGCCATAGTTTTAGATTCTGAAGTACTTAAAGATTCCACCAGCCATTTATGAGCCCTTTGTAAAGTGCATTATGAATATAATCTTGGAGATTGTGACTAAAGGCCCTTGGCTATTCAATCACTCTGTTGCTTTGAACTCTGCTTTTCTGTCCTGATAAAGGAGGGCATTCCCATCTTGTTCAGAACAGAAAAACTTGCAAGCGTTGCTTGATTGTAGGAACAAGATAGTGCAAAGCTTTCTTGATTATGTGGGTTTTGCACTGCCTTTCAGGTTGAGTACAGTTTATGTCAAGAGGATTTTCTTCGGTTTTTTAAGTGGTCCATAAATTACAAGTTTCGTGGGCAATGAAAGAGCCTGTTACTTAGGGTACCCTATGTACCCTTCTTGTGCAGGGACAAGAACTGGCCTGTGTCCGTTTCAGGAAGGGTGCCTGAGGTCAGGCAGCTGAATGAAAACTGTCACTGGAGAGCCGAGTACCTGAGCCGTTGGTAATTGAGCCTTTGACATACCTGCCCTTAGGAACTTCACAGTCACACCTCGCAGGGCTGCTTGGAGGCAAAGGGCAATCAAACACACATTGTGGCCCTTTCCACCATGGGGCACCTCTGCATCCTCACTTGTAACCCCAATGAGTTTCAAAAGAGGTTCATATTGCGCAGTAGTGTAGTTTTGTACAAAAGGTAGCAACAGTGTGGTTTTGTGTATGGTGGCTTTTTTAGAGGAGTGAAGTATTTGACAGTACCGGCTGAAATTTGATACATGCTTATGAAAGAAATACTCGTTAATTAGGAAAAGACTTCATAAGATTATGAAGTGAGTGTCTCTTCATGATTAACAGAAAAAGACTGAAGATTTTTCAGAACCTTCAAACAAGATCCTCAATTTAAGGATGCATTACTCAGCCAAAACAATGTATTGGACTCAAGTATAAATACACTTCCAGTATGAACATTGATCAAACAAATCCAGCCTGGGAAGGTGATACATTGATACACATTCTTGTGGATTGCGTTAGAAAGGGACCGGTCAGGCCTTGCAAGATGCTGAACACCCTTCTGATGTTGTAGCACTGCAACCAGCAGGTCAGACCAGGATTGCCAGTGTTGTTCTCTCCATCTGCTAAGTTTTGCTTTTTTTTTTTTTTTTTCACTGCTGCAGTGTTCTTTTATTTTAAATTTTGGTGTCATTGTCTAGAATTAAAGAAGTGGAACACATTTTATGTGAAGAAGAGAAAAGTTCAAGTAAGAAGGGAAATGTGTGTCTTTCTGTGTCAATATTGTGCCTTGCAGACACAGATGCCTCGATTCTCATTCACTTCAGTTACTGCTGAAGCACATTGCTGGACTGTCTGCCTCGTGATGAATTAATTGCTTTTAATTTCCTAAGACTGCAGTGATGGGCTTGTGGACTCAGGTCCTTTGTGTGAGACACTTCTGGGTCTGATGCACATATTCAGCCAATATGAAGGCATTTTTACACTCTGATTTAACTGTTGATAAGGTGGATGTTCAAATGACACTGGAATTTGTGAGAGGAGGCATTTCAGCTGTCAGTCTGTATCCATAATGGTGAAGTTTAGAGACTGGTCCACAGATCCCAGGTAAAACCAGGGGAGTAGGTTACTTTAATTGCAATTCCATCTAAAAGATCATTGATTCAGGAGAAGCAGATACTGAACACCTTTGCTGCTCCACAGAGGTGGCCTGTTCAAGATCCAGCTCTAAAATAATCTGGATATGGATCAAAATTGCTACTAGCACAGAAATTGATCTTTCTGTTCTAATTCTAGACGGAGTCACCAAGCTGGGAGGATGTAGTTCCATCAGCCATTCAGGAATACTGCATTCATTGAGTTCAGCAGCCAGGCATAGAAAAAGGGTTTTAAAATGGGTAAGGCTGAGAGGCAAAGAGCTCTGCCCTAATCTGGTGAGTTCAGCACAGAAGCTTGGTACTGCATGAGGTTTGGTTTGGTTGTGGGTTTGGTTTTGTTTCATGAGGTAATATGAAACAATGCATTGCTTTCTGTAAGCTTTCTAGGATATTCTTGAACATGTGTTGTTTAAAAACCATTAGAAAAAAAAATATTTCTGAAGCCACGTTTGCTTATTAGAGCTTTTCATCTATGCGGACTGCACAGGAAGCTTGTGAAGAAGTCAGGATGCCAGACCCAGACCTGTTTGGTTTTTGTAGCTGCAGAATGTGATTTAAATATGGCATTACTGGCTGGCCCATTTTTTAAGTTGCTGCCAGTTAATCTTGCTATACACGTAATTTTCTTAAAACTTCAACACTGCAATCTGGGTGTGCATTCCAACTTGAGTTACATGGTTTTAATTTTTTGAATAAACTCCAGTAGATGCTCTGTAAGGAATACAATATTTACAGATATTTGTGTGTTACTTAATGAGGTATAACCCAAATCATCACCATGCAGTTCAGAAATAGAAGGCAACAGCTGTAATACTGAGAAGGAGATGCAGGTCACGAGTTCAAACCTTGAGATTAAAGGGATGACTTTTACCCTACTGTCTTTACTTTGTCATGCTTGCTATAAGTAGATGTCAAGGCCCTGGTTATAAACCACTGAGCTTGTATTTCTCTGTCTTATTTTAATTATTTTTATTTTTAGTTAGTGAATCTGATAATTTTCCTCTGCTGATATTTAAGTCTTACTGACTTAAGTGGAAACAGGATTTCCTGTGATGATTAAAACCACAGGTGCTAGGATTAAGGAAGGCCTTTTTTATCAGTGGCACATAGACTAGAACTGGAATGATACAGAGAAGATTCGTGTGGCATCCTCAAGGCAGACAAGCAGATACGGGAAGGCACATGAGGGGATCAAACTCCAGGAGATGTAACCATGGGGCAAACTTCTCTGGCAAAGTTTTTGTGAAGACTTGAATCTTAACTGATTCAAAGCTGGAAATTGGCTGTTGGAAGCAGAAACCTCTTTGGATGCAGCACTGATGTGTGCAGCCTTTATGGGAAATGTGTATGTTTGTAGGATAGGGGCTTTAGGCTATTGATGCTTCCCTAGACCCCCTAACGTCTGGCTGTACTCTTGGGGGACAGGGCGCAGCTTTACTGAAGAGAAGCTATTTTAGGAATTGTAAAATCCAAGGCATGTAAGATGTGAAGAATAATGTAGCACTGAAATACAGACTAATGGTGATGTTCCTTTCTGTCCCCTTTTTCCTTTTATCTGTAAGACTTTTTTTTTTTTTCTGGTGAGTGGGGAATTATTCTGAGGGTCAACCATAATATCTCAGCACTTCTTGAACATTCCCCTTTCCTTCAGATTTTAGTCATTCTAGTTTGAGGTGTCCTGTCTAAAGTTCCAGTGTTGTTTTGGGGTTTTTTTGGTGGTCTTTGGTAGAATTTTTTTGGAGTTAATTGCATTCTAGATGTCTTTTATTAAGGTGCAGTTTTAAACACAGACTATACACTGTTGTGTGGACATTACAGCTTTGTGTTCTTACTTGATGGTGGAGATGATGCCATTCCATAAGTTCACAGAGATGACACCTGAATGGCTTTTCAAATCAGATCCTGTTGACTACTCTTGTGACTGTTTTCCCTGAAATTATTAAATCTATTTGTAGGAATGAGATTTTTTTTTATATATATATAGATAAGTATGTATGAATACATATATTTATAAATACACAAAAATGTGTGTGTGTCTATAAATATATATAAAAATAAAAGTTCTTATTCTTGTTATATTTTACATTTGTTCTCTCTATATATATATGTAAAATAAGTTCTGGTTCACACAAATAAATTCTCTCTCTCTCTATATATATATATCAGAAACGTACCTTTGATTTGCAAGTTGACAAGTAGTTACATATGTATATATGGGTAGCAGTCTTGCGTGTCAAACAGCATGTTCTATAAAGTAGCCTTTATCTTCTGGAACATGAGTGCTGCAGGAACGGGCTGTGGTTGTGTGAAATGCAATCCTGGGCCAGTGGGGCTGCTTGTGTTAGTAAGGTCAGCAGGGTTTGCTCTCAAGTTCAGCCAGGCGTTACAGCGCACACTAATGAAATGTGCAGCACAGAGGTATGGACTTCTGCTTTGCTAAGGATAATAAACAGTAAAATCTAAGGTTTTATTATAGTATATATTACAATTTTCCATTATTTGTCATCTCCTCTTTGCCTCGCCTTTATTAGGTGCCACCTTGGCTCTCCAAGTTGAACCTTTATACGTGTGTTTTTATAAAAAGGAGAATTCAAAAGTTTTTTTCGCGAGCACCCTGCATCAGAATGACTGAGATTCTACACAACCGCAGTTATGGCTGCAGATTTCTGTGCGTGCCACAAAGAATTAATTGTGCAATCATCCTACACGCGTCATCAGTGTGAGAATTTACGAAAGTCACCTCTTAACTTTTAAAAGTTATTCCTCTTCCAACAATGTTCTTTAGTTCATGAAATGTGACCAGCCACCTTACTTAATGACCTGGTCGTCAGCAGTTTTAGAACGATTATTGCCTTTGTATTTTGCACAGCGCATTTGCGTATAACCAAAGCAATCTAAAAAGAAACCACAAATTGTAAAATCCCGACCACGTAATTTTTAACTTAATAGGAAACATGAAACCTTTACTTTTAGTGAAGTAACTTTCCAGGTGTCCCTGTTTTTCTAATAAACAGTTACTGTTTATTAGAAAAAATGAATATATAAAAAAGACAGTATTGTATTGAATTAAAAGCTCCAAAACAGATAAGTTCTGTTCTTTCCCCATATGCACGCTAAGGCCCCATTCCCACTTTTTGACTTACAAAGCTTCCACTGACAGCAGCCCCACAGGACAAGGCCATTTCATAGAGGCACAGGGAAGAGATAAGTGTAAGGTGAGTTAACTCCCAGTGTCTGATACTCCCAGCAGCTTTTGAAACTAACAGGTAGTCATCTATAAAAGCTATTTTGGAATAAAAACTATAAAGCTTTGCAAGATAAAATACAAAGCCATAATTGGGATAATATATCAGTGACAAAAATTAACAGTAGAATGTAGAAGCTGTGTAAAAGGTCATATTATAATTGAATTCTGATGATATAACACTTCATCTTGCATTATGGTTCTGTCATTTCTGACAATTTTTGATTGCCTCTTCTGTGTGTTCCTCACTTTAGCAAGGTAAAAATGACACCTGTTTGAGTCTAGTTTGCAGGACTTCTGTGGCAAAAAAAGGCCTCCTTAAATGTGCAGGGGGGAGATTTTAGAAATAAGATCAGGTCATCATGATGTATATGTTCCAGGTATTTTCCATTTAGATTACATAATGGAAAGTCGATGTTTATGAATGTGGATGTGTATTTGAGTGACTTGGCTAGCAGGTAGGTGTCTCTTCCTGGAGCAAACTGGAGCAGCTCAGGCATGTGTGGTGGGCTTCTGCAGCTGCTGGGGATTTAGCCCACATGGCCAGGGCTTTTGGGATGGAGTATGCATGCCCAGGAAGTTCTGCATAGGAAAAACATCACCACGGTGACATTGGGAAGTTAAAGGGGAATCCAGCTTTGTTGCAGTCTTAAGGCAAAATGGAGACGTGCACCTCGGTAAGCCTGACACCTTGTGTCACACTAAAAGGGTCAGAAGAGAAGCAAATGGTTTTTCTTGGGTTAGTTTATCTTAAGATTTATCTTATTTCTTTTTTTATTTTTTTCTAGATGGTCTAAAAGACACTGAGGCATCATTGCCAAATCGGAAGGAATCCCAGCAACTTTCAAAATCTAGTCGGACTGGTCTGCTGTCAGCCTGGCTGGATCTCTGGCAGCTCACATGGAGGGCTTCTCTGGAGCTAGGACCTCCTGCAGCTCTGTGGGCAGCCTAGCCAGCTGGGCACTGAACACATGGGGGTTGATGGCCTCCAGCAGGGCATCCCTGAGGCTTCAGGGTTGGTGAAAGACACTGCAAAGTTTGGGTTGGTTGGGTTTGGGTTTTTTCCCACCAATAATAAACTTTCAAGGATCAAAATACTTTGTAACCCAGAGGGTTGTATCTTCAGAGGGATCCTGAGAGATGGTGGGAAGTTTCCTGGATGAGGAGGGTGTCCAGGACAGTCCCAGTGACTGCCCCAGTGACTGCTCTGAAGCCCTCGAGGCGAGTGGCACGCAGAGCCAAGTGTTGCAGGGCCATAGCTGCTGTATAAGGAATTTCCTCATGGTTTCAGCTGTAGCTTTTGGAGGAAATAATTTAATAACCCTTTTCTTTAGAAGTATTTGCGGTTGAGGTACCTTGTGTAACAGAGCTGATTCCTCAGCTGGCTAGCAGCGGAGCTGTGAGATGTAACAGCTCGAGGAACTGTCCCCTTGGTTTTGTACAGGTGTGCTGCAGAAGTGAAACCAGCTGAGTCTACATGTTGAGCTTGCTTGTTTATTTGAGTAATTTTGGAAACACTGCCATTCCTGACACTGCAGCTGTGTTTCTGAGGTCAGTAGGAGCAGGACATTGACATGTACAGCAGTAAAAGAGTGATGTTGTGGCAGAGACGTTTAATCTGGCCTTGCAGGGATTCATGGATTTAAGTGGAAAGCACTGTTAACTCTTGCATCGTGAGGATGCAATCTTGGTTGTGTGTACAGGGCTGTACATACCCACATGCTGGTAAAGAATGAAGAGTAAGTTTACTTTCAGAGTCTGTGTGTGTACACATACCTGTCAAAAATATGTTTTCTTAGCTCCTCCATCTCTCGGACAGCGTCATCATTCCTGGTACCCACAGCAGTCCGAGGTTAGCTGGCCGTGTTGGTGCAAGATTCCCCTGGAGCAGAGCCCTGCCAAGGCAAACAGCACGTGGCAGCTCCGTGCTGCTGGGTGCCTCCATCACCCCAGCACACAGCCACAGCTGCTCGCAGGAAGCACTTTTCCTTGCTGGGAAGGAAAAAACTCACATTTAATTTGGGGACTGGCATTCTCCAGCTTTGGAAAACAGTTGAAAATTTTGCAGAAAGAAGATGGTTCCTGAGGTGTGGTTAGCTGGAGGAAGTCTTTGGTGGTGGTTGGCTGGTTTGTGTCTTACATGATTCTCAGTGTGCTGCCAGGTCCCAGTCAGGCTACCTCCTTTCTCTTGTGGGTGTTCACCCATAATACCACTGGCAATGGCCGAGCCGTTCTTGGGAACACCTATGGCCCTTTTGAGCACCTCTTCTACATCCTTCTTCATCTCTGAAAATAAAGTAGAGGTTCTTCAAAAACACTTGCCCCACTTAGGATGATGTTATTGGAAACTTCTGGCAAGTAAAACCTGTGATAACTTAATTCAGAAGGGAATATAGGGCTAAAATGGGTGACAGTAAAGAAAAAGGCTACTTGATCACTTTTTAAAGTTAATGTACAGCAGTGATAAATGAACTGTAAAGGAAAAGCTTTATGGCATTAAGTTGAGGGATGCCTAGTAAACTGTAGAGTGATTTCCCGAGGGCAGAGTAGGGTATGGATGGAGCCTGTGATGTTTGTTGTGGCCAAAAGAGGCAGCGGAAAAATTGAATTACAGGCATAGCCAAAGCACTTGGGGCTTGAGAGTTTCTGTCAAGTGCAGATGAGGATGTATTTGCACGCTTCTGACAGGAAAGGAGACCTCGGCGAAGGAGCAAATCCTCCTCATCTGTCGTCTCTGCCTCCTTGGCCGGTAGTGCCGATTACTAAGGTGTCCGGGGAGCAGCGAGAGTTGCCCAAAACACATTTGGAAGTGAAACTGAGGGGCAGTGCCGAGGAGCGTTCTGTGACAGAGCATCGGGCAGAGCTGCCCCGCAACCTTAAACAGGAACGAGTCTGAGCGGTGTCCAAGAGGCGTGTTATTCTTACTCTACCGCCAGAGTGCTATTTGGCCCAATTACTTTAATAATAGGTGCAAGAAGCACTAAAGCCTTTATTTTAAAAAGAACTAAAATAAAAGCCTGGCAGGACTTGGTTTTTCTTCTCGGCTCCGGGCTGCCTCCCCTCTCCTCGCCCCGGGGTGAGGCACCTCGGCAGCGGCCCGGCTGCGGCGAGTCCCTCGCCGGTGGCGCGGAGGGGAATAAATAGCGGGGCGGCGGCGCGGAGCCCTCCGCTCCCGCAGCCCCTCCACGTCACTTCGCAGCGAGGCGAGCACGTGGGGCGGGGAGATCGTATAAATCTCCCTCTCCCTGCGCGGCCGTGATGTTATCTGCTGGCACCCGTCCCCTCCGCGCAGGGAGAGCCGAGGGGCCGGGGGCGGCAGGCGGGGGGCGCCGGGTGGAGCGCTAGAGCCGCCGGGGACGGGGCCGGCCCCAGCCCCGCGAGGGAGGCCGGCGGGGGGGG
>VZRR01000831.1:230387-429790 GCA_013398015.1 Oreocharis arfaki | reverse complement strand
CGTCGGGCGCCGCGGGCGCACGGCGGGGCTCAGCGCCGCGCCGGCACCCTCTCTCTGCCGGCTGCGGCAGCGCCCTGTGATACCCATCACTGCGCCTTCTCGCCCTCCTTCCTTTTTTTTTTTTTTTTTTTTTTTTTTTGCTAAAGGAGCCCTGGGCTGATGTGACAGAAGAGACAAAGTATCGGGAGAAAAATGGTGCTTAAGGAGCATCAGTCATAAAATCACTAATATGAAATGGAATATGAGAAATATAGATAATGTGTACACGTTCCTACAGCTAATAGATGCACAGGACTCACGTACAGCTGATCTTTGGGTTTAGCAACAGTTAGAATATAAAAATGATTTCAACCCGTGAAGTGTAACCTTTTGGATGAACATTNCATTTATTTGATTTGCAGGTTCGTTGTATCTATTTGGGGGCTTTTTTCCTCCTCCTTTTTTTGCTGTCCGGCTCACTCCACCCCCGAATTTTATCTAGTTGTAGCAACTTGCTGCTTTTTCTTTTTTTTTTTTTTTTTCCCCGTATTATTATTACTGGTGTTTTTTTCACTGGCGCCTCCCGTGCGTTTTCCGATTGCGAGCCGCCCTCGCAGCCCGGTTTTTAAGAGCATTTTGTCTGCAGATCTCCCCCTTGTTTGCACAGATCCCCTTTTTATTTTTTGATTATTTTTTTCCTTGTTGCCGTTCGTTGTTAAAGTCACTTTTTTTTTTTTTCCGGGAGGGGGGGGCGCTGTATTTAAACACTTAAAATGCACTGCTATCTCCTGAGCGTGCTCCTCACCGTGGATCTGGCCACCGTGGCTCTCAGCCTGTCTACCTGCAGCACCCTCGACATGGATCAGTTTATGCGCAAGAGGATCGAGGCAATCCGGGGGCAGATCTTGAGCAAACTGAAGCTCACCAGCCCCCCGGACGAGTACCCCGAGCCCGAGGAGGTGCCCCCGGAGGTCATCTCCATCTACAACAGCACCAGGGACCTGCTGCAGGAGAAAGCCAACCACAGAGCCGCCACTTGCGAGAGGGAGAGGAGCGACGAGGAGTATTATGCCAAAGAAGTTTACAAAATAGACATGCAGCCTTTTTACCCCGAAAGTAAGTCCTCTGTGTTTGTGCATGTGTGCGTAATTTCGCCCTCGAGGCTTAGCGGTGCTCAGCACCTTTAAATAGCACCCCCAAGCATCGTAATCTGCCTTCTTTGCTCGGCGTGCTTGTCATCCTCAGCATCGCTTAGGTGGAGGCTCCTAGTTTAGACGAGGGGGTATATATGACTGGGTGGGTGTGTTGGGGGGGGTCACCTGTTGCCCCAGACTCGCGAGGTTTCCAGACCCCTTTGAAGTCACCCAGGAATCCCTAAGGGTGCCTCTTGCGCCCACCACCCGTACCTGAGCAGAGCTCCCCCCTCCCGGGATCCCAGTCCCTCCCCAGCACCGGATTTAGCTCCCCGGCAGCCCCGTGTACAGCCTCCAGAAAGAGCCAATATCTTTCCACTGCTCTTGTTTCCCTTGGAGTGTCTGGAACGGGCAGGTTTCCATCTCTCCATAACTGAAAAGAAAAGGAGGTCTTTAGAAAAAAAAAAAAAAAAAGTCGCCAGCTCGTCTTGTCTGTGTCCCTCCAGAACATTGTCCCGCAGACTGCTATTCACATTGGTGCTTAGACAGGACAGAGACCTCCTCCCTCCTGTTCCCACTTTAACTAGCCTCCCCTTTGGGTTCGTGGGCACTTTTCATTTCAGGTACAGAAAAACTTTTCCCTTCTGGGTAGCCTCGGTTCTTGGAACCTGTCTCAGCCCGTCTGCCTTCTGCTGTTTTTAACGACCTTCTGGTGATCCGTGCCACGTTTTGCACAAAAAAAAAGAGGGTACAAATGCTCTGTGCTGACCAAATCCACTTAGAGTGATTAATAATCTTAACGACGTGCCTTTTTGTTTTGTTAGAGAAGCTTAAGTGCATAGAAAAAAAAAAAAAAAAGAGAAAGAAAAAGCACCGCACTGCCTTAAAAGAATCTAGATCATCATCATACCGAGGAAAGTGAAATACCAGAAGCAGAAAATAACTTCACCGTTCACATAACCAAACCCTAGTCCCTAGTCATTTCATTTAGCTCGCTTCCCTCCCCCACCACTTGATGCCCTATATACTTGCTGTCTGTTTCTCAAAAGCACATAGCTCTTGCTTAAATAGATAATTCAGCCATCTTGGTAACTTTATCCTAGAGTTTCTAATTGCATTTTCCCCTTATTTATTTTTAGTTTAGCAAGTTGTAGCTTTGGGGCTTGCTCCGTCTTGCATGTGATAGTCCTAGGATGCCAGCCAAGGTAGCTGAACCCCACGCTCTGTGCAGCTGCCTCCCTTTCTTCCTTTAGTCTTAAATGACAACATCAGGTACAGGACATCCTGGCAGTCAGAGCCATTTTATTATTGTAATTATGGCACCATCCTTAATAGCCATGATAAATACACTCCACCCTTGTTACCCTTGGGGAAGAAATACTTTCTTTTTTAAAAAAAGCCCCACGTATTTGGAGCCAAGTGGGTATGAGCGGAGCAGTTCAGTGTAATTCATAGCCGTGGCAAGAACACAGAAGTCCTGCTTGTTTTCCACATTGATGTACTGTATTATTTTGCTAGTGGTTTTGGTAGAAGTTTGCACTTCTTTTTGAGACCTATTAGATCATACCCAGGGCAGAGGAGCACCTACGGGCAAAGGTTAGGAAGACCTATAGCAGTGCCTTGGCTTGGGGAGTTGACCTTGTAGCAGAGAGTCTCTGAGAATTGTAAAGTGCATCCGTCCTGAGCACATCTGTCCTCTCTCCTTGCTTCAGCAAACTACAGAGAACCAATAGTCCAAGAGGCAGCTGCATACCTTCCAGAAAATTAAAATGTCTGTGGTGTGTGACTTGGATGGTATTGACAAAGGAGGATCTATTTTTAAAACATTGTCAGACGCCAGATTTGTTCTGAAGTATCGATAGAGGCTTTGGAAGAGCGAAGGAGATTGCAGGTATCTACCAACAGAGTGCATCAGACGTTTGGGATCCGAGGGCCAGCTAGCAGCAGATCCAGCACTACTGTGCGAGGGCTGTCGCTAACATCACAGTAAGTAGGTTAACTGTTTTTCCACTGCTCTCTAGTTATGCTGGATGGAGCGAACCTTTCCAAAAAAGACAGCAAGGAAGAAATCACTCCACCATATTTTAAAGGAAGAAATTGAAAGTGCAGCTCTGGCGGCCACAGGCACTTTCTCCTTGGCATTTCAGAGTGGATTTTTTTAACTCTACAGTGTCTGCTGTGTTGGAGAGAGGCAGGAGGGAGAAGGGGATCAGTGTGAATGCACTGGAGGTCAAAAGCTGCTGGAAGGCAGGCATGGGAAAGATCAGTGGTTCAGTTTTTACCACAAGTTGTTAGCGTTCAGTAACTGACTACAACCCAAGTATTACAAATATGCTCTAATTATACTCATAGTCAGCAATATATCACTACAGATCGCTGATAGGTCTTCGTGGGGCATTTTGTAAAGTTCAGACCAAATATTTTTAGCAATGAGGAGATTTAAAAGGAAAACTATAAGAGATATTGTATATACCCTGAGGCATATTTTGTCTTAAATATTATCCTTGGCCAACTGTACTGTATAAATACAGTAAATATGAATAGAACTGGCAAGTTGCCAATCTCCTGGGATGAATTTTAGTCAAGAAGGTATTTATAGGATATAAATAATACTGTGTCAACATTTAAAGAAGGGATCTGATTAGTTTTGAAATTATTCATATTAATCTTTTCACATGCTGTTAGTTTAAGGCTCAAACTAAAGTTGTGCTAAGGTTTACTGATGGTTTGCGCTGAGGAAGTAAGGGGGCATCTGGCTTGAGAGTCCACTTGAGGTTAAGGACACATCAGGATATAGGTGGAAATTCAGCGAGTCAGGGACTGCCTGACCTAAAAGCAACAGATGTGAAAGAAGTGACAGAAAAAAATACTACAAAGACGTTTGGAAAAAACAGAAAGCTTTTGTCTGTCAGGCATGCCTTGTGCTCAGGACAGTATCTGTATGAGTCTGAATCTCTCCTAAGTCCAGGTGGCAGTCAGAATTTGAGGTTTTTCAGAGCAGTCTAAAGAGGGAGGTTGGATATGGTGCTCTCTGAGCACAACATCAGAGTGTTCTTGGGAATTTTGTACCTAGGCAAAGTTACCTGAGTAAATGCTTAAAATTGGTTACTGTGCATGCTGGGTCACATTAGAAGCTTACTACTTACCAGTTCTTCTTGAATATCTAGGGCCTGATACTTAAGCTAGGTGATGATTGCCACTGCACTGAGAGTAAACAGAAATTTATTGCCAACACAATTAAGGATTGTGCATTGTAGCGCTAGTGAATAACTGGCATACTTGAGAAAAACAGGCAGCACATGTATCTGGAGGCAGGGGCCCATTCTATCATCTTCATTCAAAGCAGTTTTTACCACAGCCAGTGAACTGGTGTGATGGCTTAGGGCCAATGTAGATAAATTTTCAAGTTTTCTGCATTCTTGAAGATAGGTTTATAAGTACTCATTAGCCTAAGAAATCACAGTTCTTCTGGGTTTGGGCCTGGTTTTTCATGAGTTTTAAGCTACCTTAGTGTGAAGGAGCCTCCACGGGTTCCATCCTGCACTGGTTGTTAGGATTACTCAGGAGCTCTGTCCCATGAATATTGCTTTACATAGGCCATCATTCTGCTGAATATTTGCCCCATGAAAGACAACATTATAAGCTGTCAGGGCACAATGACATGCTTCTACTTTATCAACAAGGACTCGATTTACCAGCAATTACAGGTATGTGGGTTCCTTGTCTTCAGGGCACCAGAACTGCTCCTGCAGACGGCTCGCAGCACTGACTGCATCATTACCGCAGTGTTAACAGCGCACGTGTGTTTGCATTTAGCACAACACAGAGCCTAATCTGTCAGGTTTTCCCACGTTATTAATGATATGGAAACAGGCTCAGGAGGAACAAGTTATTTTAAAACTTTCTAGCTATGCTGGACCTATGGTTGTGCTCTGGAGCACCTCTTGGAGGAGGAGGTGTTTGCCAGGCATACTCTTTGCGTTACAGAGAGGAGCTGAAGCAGTGTGGAGGCTTTCCCGAGGAGAGACATGGGGGGAACTGTTCCTTATTCCTTGTTCATGAATGACACTTAATGCAATCTTTGTAGGTGGAAAACCCCAGGAAATTGCAAATGGCTTTAGAAAGGCAAAGGGTGATTTTCTAGACAGTAGTCCTCCACATACTGAGAGGGATAATAAAATAACATGCTCTGGTGCACTAATGAAGGGCAGCACCACATGTGTTTCCTGCCTGGTTTCTGAATCACCAGCCACTTTTACTGTAAGCAGGGTGCCAAGCTGGGAAGCAGGGGGGAAGGTCCAAGAATGGAATGATGCATGGTCCTTGAGTTTCTTCCAGAGGAGAAAGCCTGCTGAAAAACTAAATGACCCCCATCTTTAACACTGCAAGGTCAGATGAGCTACAAGACAGAAATACAGGGCTATATTCCCAGCTCCTTTCCATGACCCTCCCAGAATTTCTCTCTTGTGTCTGTTTTAAAGAGGCACTTTTCACTGTAGATTGGTGACTGAGAAGGTTTGATAGAATCATGGAATCATTTAGGTTGGAAAAGACTTATAACATCATCTGAGTACAACTGTTAACCTAGCACTGTGAAGTTCACCACTAAGCCTTGTCCCTAAGTGCCACATCTATGCTTCGAAATACCTCCAGGGATGGTGACTCAACCACTTCCCTGGGCAGCCTGTTCCAGTGCTTAAAAGCCATTTTGGTGAATATACAGCAGTGCCCTTGCAGTTCCACACCTTCCAGCCATTGACAGTGTGAATGTTTTATAGTCCCAGAGACCTTTCTGGAAATGTGCCCTTGTCTTGTGCTTGTGGCTGGAGATGTGCAGGGAGTGCCCAGAGCTTGTGCTGCTCTTGCTGGCTCTACTTGCAAGACTAGTGTGAGTAGGTGATTGAATGAAGAAAGCACAGCATCATCTTCCTTAGATACTGGTTTTAGCCTTGCTCCTCTTTGGTGCTCTGCATGAGAACTGCAGTGGTCATCAGGATGGCTGTGTTACTTTGAAGTTACTACTTCCAGCATTTTGCTGTCAGCTTGAGATTCCTGTCTACACCAGAGCTGAGCAAAAGGATGAATGAGAGAGAACTGGCTGTCATTCTCAGTGAGCTTCTTCAGCACATCCCTGAAACACGCACGGAGCTTCACACACATGAACAGACTCATTAGCATTAACGCTCTGTGTATGCCTAATTAGCTTCCTGAGTTGGGGCCCGGTTTATGGCGCATTTGCAGGGATGAACAAAGCCAGACAGTTCAAATCCTTCTCACTGTGTTGAAATCTGTCATTTGGGCATGGGAGCCCAGTGAGAAGGAAATGCTTTACAGCATGTTTTAGAGAGGAAAGAAGAAACTCTTCAGTGATCCTGAAGAAGGCTGACCCTGTTGGGCAGCTGGCTTCTTTTGCCTTTGCGCTGATGTGCCAGACTGCTCCTGTATTACAGACAAAGAGAGGAACCCCAGGGTATGGTGACAAAACGAGTCATGAGTGCAGACACACAAATGTTTCTGTTCCTGTTGTGAAACCACATGCAGCACATTTTCAAGCAGGCAGTTTTTAGCTTGAGGATGATACACTCCCCAGGTATTATTTAATGTAATAACGTGTTACGGATGTTTCTGCTGATTTGTTTAGATTAAAAGGATTGGTTTGGTCATTTGTTTAGGGAAAGCTTGCACCCTGCCTTCCACCACAGGCTGTTGCTTGCTTCTGCATCAGTCTGTGGTGTGGATAGTTGGTGCCTAGCTCCAGCATCACTGTCAGCTGGCTCCTGTAGTAGTCAATCTGAAGCAGCAATGTTTCTTCTTAAAACATCTCCCCCGTGCTTGTCCTTGCTGTCTGTGCTGTGTTAAGTGATTGCAGCTGGGCACCCGACTGTACAAGACATCCAGCTGCAAGGTATAGAGGAGAAACTCAAAGATTTGTCTGTAACAAGACAATAAAATGTTGGGAAAAAAACACTTAGTGTCAAGGGTTGTGTTTTATCTCCTTCCAGTGTGACCAGTTGTGTTTGAATTACTCACGAGGCAGTTCAGTCTTGTGGTTCTCTTAGCTCAAATGGCACAGGACTGGCTTTGCAGAAATGAAGGGCTAGACCTGGCTTTGTTAGACCTGTCTGGTCTTTATAGATTTTTACATGTTTTTGGTGCTCTGCGAGTTGGTCCACAGTAGAGAAGTTGCTTCTTTGGGTAAAATAGCATTCTTTAAAACAACCAGGTTTTCCGAAGGGAACGTGGCAGTTCATGCCACTTGGAAAGCTTCTGGTTCCTTGTGTTGGAGGTCATGTTAGGGAGACTGCTCACTCACTGTGAAGAGACAGGCTCTGCTGAAGTACATCTTGTGTTGTTGTTTGGGCTCTCTGGCATCCACATTCAGTTTCCAGGAGATGCTGGACCTCACAGGCATCCCTGCAGCAGATTTGTGGCAGAAAGCATGGAGAGGGTCTTCAGAACATCTCTCCCTTGTTCAGGTTTTGCTTTGGACAATGAGGAGTGCTTCTCAGTCCGTGTGTGATGCTCATTGATATATTCAGGATCTTCGTTGCAGAGCTGAGCTTTTCCCCTCTGAATCCCCCTTAGGGAGGGAGCCTCTTTTTGTTGTTACATAATACTTAGTACAGTGTGATGCTGACTTGAGGTTTTTAAAAATAACTGTATAAATTATAAAACATAAGTTGACCTCATAGCTGACCCTGCTTTGAGCTGGAGGTTGGACTTCCAACACGATTTAACCTGTAATCCTTGTAATACTACGTTTTAATGGAAGGAAAACAATGCATTGTATTTCAGCTTCCACAGGGTGGTCTTGATTCGAGTATCACCACATTTCTAAAGATGTGCTGTCTTCTGCCAGTCTTGGATCTGTCCCTCTGCTGTAGCTTTCTTGCATCAAAATGTTCCTATTCTTCTCTCCCTCTGCACACGGTTTTACTTTGCTTTTCTTGCTTGAATGTTGCTTTTCAAATAGGCATGGTAAGTTGCATGAAAATAGGCTACTGTATTGGACTGCTGTGGCATAGTTTTAGGCAAACTGAGGAGGGGCGGAGAAGGAAAATGTTGTGATACTGACCTTTCACTTTGCTTGTTTGGCTCCATCCCATCGTATCTAACCCACACTGCACTGACAAATACCGCATCTGTCTTGACAGGCAAGTTCACAAATAACCATTCATTCATAACTTGGAGCTGCTGTAAGACTCCTTATGGGTTGCTTAATCTGACAGTTGTGCATTTGAGCAGCGACTTTGAAGCAAAGACTTTGTAGAATGACCGTGAGTTCAGTCTGACTTTGTGAAAACTAAGAGGGAGGTCTTGCGTGAAAGAGGACAGTGTACTTGAGGGTGTGTTGCGTGTGTGCATGCGTGCACACGCGCGCGTGCATACATTTCGGAGTATTGAAACAGCTGGTGTTGCCAAAGCCCAAATTGGAATGTTCTGGGAAAGATAATTTAATTTTTAGCTTCTGGATTCATTTCAGTGATGGTAATTTCAACACTTCCTGGGGAGAGTCTATCAGTGGTTATGTGCATCAAATGCAGCAGTAAATCTGTCATTCTTTCCGTTTCAGTTTTTCAGGCTTACAACTTCGTTATTTTTCCCTGTTTGGCTGGTGTTAGTATCCAATGTTTTCCCTGGCTTCATCTCTTTTAAACCCCTGCTTTGAATTTTAGAAGGCAAGCTAAGCCTGTTGAAGTTCCTTCTCTTACTTGTTTTTGTTTACTTACAGCATTTGAAATTCAGCAGCTAGCTCAGCTGAAATAGTGATGGTAATATATCTTTACCATAGTGATGATTGAAAGATAGGAATCAGAACATGTTGGTTTTCATTCCTTGGGGTGGAAAAAAACCTAATCCACAAAATCCCCCAACCCTGTGCATGAACTTTGTACTCACAAGGCTGAAAAACTAATAGGTGTTAGCAACACTGATTCTTTTGAAGTGGTCAGAGAGTACCTCGCAATCACGTATTTGGTGAAGGCTTCTGCATAATAATACTTATTAATCCTGAGCCTGCTGTTGTGTTTACAGCTGATCTCCAGTACCCCAAACTGAGAGACTGGTCCTTGCTTGTTTGAGTGGGCTTTGTCCAGTATGTATAAAATTACTTCTTTTGGGCTTTGGGAAAGCAGTCGTAATGATCTCTAGGACTGCCAAGATGTACACTTGGAAGAACACCTGCAAAACCTTCCCTCTTCCAAATGGCGTGTAAAAATAATGCTGCAAATTTAGCCTCTTCTGATGCAGCAGTGGTTTGAAACAAGGGCACAAGTGGCCATGAGAGCCTGGTGCTCACCAGAGCCTGGGACAGGCTGCTGCTCCTTGTCCCGCCTCTGCTCAGTCTCATGGGTGGCCCAGACTTGCAAAGCTGAGAGACATCGCTGTTCTCTGTGACTATAGAGGGACAGCTCTGCCCTTTGCGTCACAGTTCCTGGCCTTTGTGCTTTGAGGCTTTGGTGCAGGAATTGATCCAGCTGACTGGAGAGTAGTTAAACAGAGCACTTAATGAATGCCTAGTAAGCAAGATTTGTGGATGCCGAGGTTCAGGTCCACTGACACATGCAGTTCATTTCTTCCTTCAAATGCCTGCAGGGGGTATAAGGGATACTTGCCTTCAGGGAAGGATAAATGATATATTGTGTTTTCCAACATGATAGGACATTGTAAACAGTCTGGAGATGTGTTGGATCTATGCAGATCCTTGATGTTCTCATTCTCACCCAATCTCCAAGAGATCCAACCCAGTTTTCTTGGCTGTTGCAGTTGGCTCCGGGCCTCCCTGGCAGAGCAAGGGCTGTGTATGTCTTGTGCCAATCACTGCTTTATGCTCAGATTTTTCTTGATGCAGGCTTTGGAAGTGAAGTAGCCCCGTTTCAACATTGAGGTTTGCTGAAAGATGTCTGTATGTCTCGCTTGTTGTGCCTGTTGCGTGTTTATCCAGCCTACAATGGCAGGCTATTGCAGCAGACACACATCTCTAGGTCTGTGAGTGAGGAACAAGTTCCAGCTTTCTTGAAAATCAATCTGCTGTTCTGATCTGGTGGTGTGATAGGAACTGAGAGGCTCCCTGCCAGGATACACAGTTTGCAAAGCAAGGGAGCTAAATGAGCAGCTTTGGCCCAGTTTGGATGGACTCAGACCAGATTGTTGGGGGCCTGACCTTTCTCTCTCTCTTTGAATCTGGATTCCCCCATTCCAGCTTGCCTTTCTCCCTGGCTAGGAGCCATGTGTTTGGAAGTTTCACATTCCCATTGCTTATCAGGGAAGAAAAGAGCCCCAAAAGAATCTAGAAAAAGAGCTCTTGATGAAGGTGGCCATACTCTGAGTAACAACAATATTGTGTGTCTGATGGAACTTGCCTCCTTCCAAGCTGCAGTCCCATTATTTACCTACTTTATTGGGAGACCTAATTTTCTCTGGCTGGAAGTGTATTTGTTGAGGTCGAGTCTGGAAAGGAATCTGCCTCATGCACACTTGCCACTGGGCCAGCTATACATGTGATACGGTCAAACCTTTCCATTTCTCTGCCTTTTGAGAATATGTTCCCCAGATTAAGGGCCCTGATCCAAAGCCTGCTGAAAATGCTGGAAGTCTTTCCAGTGGCTGCAGAAGTATTTGGTCAGGTATTAAGTGTCATTCCTTTGGTTCAGGGAATGGCCACATCTCCAAGATATATGGGGGTGTATTACCATGATGTGGTGCTTTCCCCTTTATTGAGTTGCCACTGGAGACATTCTTCTGCATAAGGCCCTGAAAAACAAAGACCATGTTTGAAAATAAACACCTTAGTTTGCTTTATTAATGGAATCATTTGTTGGCAGATGTCATGTGGGATCAGCATATGGTGGCAATATGGCAAGAACTGCAGAATGCAGAGGAGGAGGAATGAGTTAAGGTCCTGTACTTCTTAGGTATTCCACGTCTTCCCCTGTCTGAAATAAATGACCATCTGACTGCAAAGGTCTTGGCAAATAAACATGCCATAATACATCTTTATCATCCTCCCTGCAGTGAGATTTTGTCTAGAAGTTCATCGCTTCACATCCAGAGGCTTCTTAGAAACGTGCAAAATCAGACCTCAGCGCCCAGAGCAGGGAAGAATCCAAAGGCTTTGAATAAGAATGTGGCAAATCTCTTTGCAGTGGACTCTTAAGAAAGGTCAGGGCTAAGCCAACAAGGTGTTTTTATGTTATCAATAAAATCTTAAAAGTCAGTTCTGCATAGAGCTGGAGCCAGGAGGACCATTTCTGAAAGTCGGTTTGCTACGTGATATATGCTGAGTTTACAAGCTGGAAAGCCAAGTAGTTTGGGAACAGGAGCTGTGCTTCTAGCATGAAGGTGCATGTGGTCTTACATAAAGCCTCTCTGACTTCATGTGTCTCTAAGTGCCTCACAAAATAACGAGTTAACTTTCGAGATACATTTTTTTTTTGCATGGATGAAGAGCTGGAGCAATTTAATTTGAGTCAGTAAAGTCAGGCCAGATTTTTTCCTGCAGTGTTGAACCTGGATTCTGTGCAGCCATTGTTTAGGCAAGCAGAAGAGTCATTGTGGCCAGGGTTTTAAGCAGCACCTAAAGGAGTGGTTCCTTTGTAGCCTTTGAGAATCCCAGCCTTTTGTTCAGATGAAGACTGAGCCAGTTAAATCTGCTTTGCTGATAAGAAATGTCGCAAATGCTGTTTTGTATCGTATTTGTACTACTACTTATCAAAGCCTGAAAAGACTCAACATCCACCACAGGTTGTTGGAAATTTGTGTTGGGGTTTTTTTTTTTTTAAAAAAGCAAAGAAAAAAGCTCGGTTCGTATTCTATCTGTGTCCTGGTGGGATGAGATTTCATTTGATTCAGCATTTGAAACCGAATGGTTTGGTTCTTGTTTAATATAAGGCAATATTTTAATGTCATGGGTTATAAAGTTCCTTAATGTAATGGCAGCCAGACCTGCAGGCAGCTTTCTGATTGAGCCTGTATGATGCCTGGCAACTGAAGGAGCTGCTCATCTCAGCAAGGGTGAGATGTTCTTCTCAGGGTATAACGTTCCAGGTCTGTTCACACTCATGGCTAATCAATAGTTGATATCATGCTTTAGAAAGGATGAGACTGATTCTGCTGTAGGAAGCTTTGAGTTATGGTAGAATGGACAGGTTAAAAAAGCTGGAAGCCCTCATTATGGCTGGTCTCTCTACCTGAATATTCCTGGCCACTGTGTTTTGAATTAATTCCTTTTTGGAAGGGAGTTCACATCACACTTGATATTCCAGTGATAAATTACACGGACTAGAAATGAGTATCTTTGTGGTTCAAGTTGTTTAGCTTCAAGTTCTAGCATTTCAGTCTTGTTTAAACTTTCACTTGCTATTTTGAAGACCCATTGTCAGATCTGTGGGCTTTCTGTAGATACTCCCAGGAAATGGAAGTTTTGGAGAGGGGAACTGTTTTGGCTAAGAGTAAGCTGGTGTGGCTGCTGGATGACCCTGTAATTAGCAGCCAGGAGCTTGGCATGGGCTGCTTTATCCAATTTCAAGTGTCTTTCAGATCTGTGGACTGTGATCAAGCCACATGTCTTTAAGGTTAAATGTGCTGTGCTCCTTGAGATATTTCCTAGCCTTTTCAGTTATTCTCATGGTTCCCCTCTGAAACTCCTCTGCTTTATTTATATTCTGCTGAGACTGTGGACAGCAGTATTGGACGCAGTATTTCAAGAGTGGCTGTGCCATTATCAAGTGACGTGCATGGTGCAGACCCTGCTCTAATTCATTACTACACAGTTTACACAGCTGCCTTTGGCAGTAACTTTGCCAGGAGCTCTACAAGGAGAAGTTAAAATTCATGCTTGGGTAATTATCCACCAGGGTATCTCTCAAGTTCTTTTCAGAGGTGCGGACTGTCAGGATGGAGCCTCCTAGTTTGTGAGTATGGTCCGGTTTCTCTGTCCTACAGCTATATTTCCGTACTGATTACATACATACAGGATTCAAGTCACTGTATTTTTGGTGCATCTTCTTCATTATTTGACACGTCCATATCATTATTTAATCTGCACTTGGTTAGTAATGGTTTAGTTTCCTTCCAGATGATGGATAAAAATATTAGATAGTAGAGTACAGTAAAATGGGACCTTTGTACATGCTTTCATCTCAATAATGGTTTGCTGTCTACCACTGTATTTTAAGTCTCATGAGAATGAGAGGCTTTGATTCATTTACTGCCTTGCCCTGTTGGTGTCCTGTTGTTCCTGTTTCCTAATGAAGCCATTATGCAGCACCAGCTTAAATGTCTTAAATGCAGCTACCCAAGTACATTATATTAAAACAGTTGTCTTACCTACCCATGTCACTCACTAAGGTACAGACCAGTGGGATCTGTTTTCCTGGAGCTGGTGTGGATTATACTCCCTTAGTTCCTCTGAGCTCATTCTCATTCCCGCACTTCACGTATTTTTTCTGGGATCAGTAAAGGCTGACTATGTAAGTGCGATGTCACAGATTGCCTGTTTAGCATTGTGTATGAACAATTATGTTCTGCCTCCAATCTTTAAGGTATTTTTCAGTGCTTAGGATTTATTGAAAGCTAGTTTTAATAATTTACATTCTTCCTTGGACAGCTCTTTAAAAAGTTCTTATGCAAGTTATCCGGTCTTACTTGTTTTACAATGTTGTTTTAAGACCTTCTGAGTTGCTGCTGGAATAAAACAATAATCTGTTCATCTTGTACTTGCCTGGCCTTTTTATCTACAGAAGTATATTTCATATTTCTGTACTACTATTTCAACAGGTTTTATGTAACAGAGGAATGTCACTGTTAAGCTTCCTTGCAGACACTTAAGTAAATCTCATCTCTAAGTTGCTTGGCCATGGAGCTGGTGCACCCATTTATTTTTTCTCATTTGTTATCTGCAGTTCTTATTTTCTGATGTTGTAATAGTTCTCAGCAGCTTTTAGTTTTAGGGGTTTTTTTGTAATTCATAGTTGCATTTTTAAGCTTTATCTTCTTAGGGTAGCATTCTTATAGTTTCATTATGGTTCACAGGCAGTTTTCTAACCTGAGTGGTCTTGTTTGTTTATTATGTATTATTTCTACTTGTCCAGCAAGTGTCAGTCCATTGTCCTGTCCATTTTTCTCTGTAAACACTTCCGTCCAGTTGATTCAGTTCGTCATTGTATCATCTTTGTATGATTGTCCCCCTCATAATCCTAAACTCGTATGTGTTCAGTTCTTTGGGACTTCCTGATTTTGTGCAGAACACGAGGTGATCACTTCTACCTAAGCTTTGAATCTTGCCTGTCAAGCACCTCACTTCTGTCTTAAAAATAAATCAGTACTTGCATCTGGCCCTTTGAAATTGCTTAGTTGTTGAAGTGCCAGCAGCCTAAAACCAGGGTTCTGTAGAAACCAGCTCGTCAGAGAGTCACCATATCTCCTCAGGAACCAGATGTGAAGATGTGGCCTGGCAGAGTTTGGTGGCCCTTGCGCTGGTGAAAGCGATGCCACTCGCTGCTCCAAACTGCAGAGTGGGTGGTGATGAGTTATCTGGGGCTCGTACCATTGGCAGCTCTTCCCTCAGAGAAGCAAGGGGCCAGACACTCCAGCTGTGAGGTTAGTTCTCTTGCCAGAAACCGTAATTTTGGAAGGCAAATAATACTTTTGGGTTTCTTTTCCATGTTGAATAGCACAAGACATGGGAGACCTCCAAGTCACTGACTCAGTTGGTGATTCCATGTGCAAAGCAGTTTAGTGGATGTGTTCTTCCTACCCCACCCAGAGGTCTGAGCCCTTAACCTGTAAAGGAATTTCACTTGTGTTAAAAGATAGTATGGAGGGCATAATGGATCATAAGTCATCCTAGTAATTGTGACTTAGTAAAAGGACCTGGGCATTAGGGTTATCTGTACTTAAATAATTTGATACTCTAATTGAATCCATCTTCTTAGCACTAGATTGGAGCTAACTCTGGCAAGTATCTTCATGGAACAATCTGGTTTGGTTTTTTTTTTTACAAGTTACTCTATAAAAGAGAATGACCAGATACTCTGCATTAATCCTCTCTGTGATAGCAGGATTTGTGGCTAGCTGTACATGAAGATGTGCAGATGAGTTTCTCCAAGGTTTGTTGTACTGTATTGTCCTGTCTGTGCTGCACCTTCTGATCCTTCCATTATGATAGTTTCTGGGCTCAGCAAGCAGACATGTTTCCCAAGCAGTACGTGAAGCATTTTAGGGATCTTCAGAAGTGGCCTGGGAGCTTCCTGGGCCAGCTGCAGTGAAAAGTAGAGGAAGGAGTTGAAAGCTGAGCACCTTTGCATGGGCAGGCAGGTGTGTGTTCCCTGCATGCAGGCAGCTAGTGGCACTTCTAGTGGCTGCAGAGATTTCCTAAGAGAGGCTTAAAGTCTCTGTGCTTTTCTGTTCCTGATTTGCACTGCACTAGGGTGTAAATCATTTTAATTGTAATTACTGCTACAAAGCAGGAAAGATTGAAAATTTTAATGTGGTTTAAAATTTTCACTTCCCTCTGTCTCTAGCATTCATCTGTTGTCTGCTGTCTTTATCTTAATCATTTAAAGATGTGTTGCCTGTGCTTTGAGTCGGTGAATCTTGACTTCTCTGCAATGAAAAAAAAAAAATCCAACGTAATTTTCTTCTGCTTTTCCTTCTTCATTACACTTTTATGTCTTGTACAATTCTTTTTTTTTCTTTATTTTTTTCTCTCCAGAGTGAAAGGGTTGGACAATCCAATCCGCTTTTCTTGAAAATATCTTGCTTTCATTTCCTCCTCCAGCCAGGGAATAGTTTGGAAAGGCTGTTCTCTGGACCCTTGGCCGAGCAGGAGAAGGCAGCCAGCTGTGCTGCTTGCCAGGGGAACAGGAGCGCTTCCTGGCAGAGGTGGGGCGAGAGGAATGGAGCCTGTGCCGTGGGACTTGCTTTCATCTCCTCCACTCTCTGCAAGGCAGTCCTGAAATTTCCTGACCACTGTTAGGTCTTCCAGTTAGAATAGCTGACTAGTGAGGCCCACTTGTATAGAAAAAAGGCTATAAAGGAAGAAAATCCAGCTTGCTCTTACAAACAGCAATAGGTTAAAAATACTAGTCTGTGCTGGGCACTCCAGCACAAGTTTCTGTGTGCAATTTTGAATACGCAGTAAGGCAAGATGGGTGCTCTCACGTGTCTGGTCACCATCTCTGTACAGCTGGTGCGAGTGCTCTTTTTGTATAATCATCCACATATGTTTCTTCTGTTCAAAATAGGGTCTAAGTCCATGGTTTATCCTATTCCATTTTATTTAGCATGTTTAGGTTTGGATGTGCTGGAATATTCTGATTCCCTTTTTTAATTTTCTTTTCTTTTCCAAATTTCTTGGTGTGTTTGGATTTATGGGTTTGGTTTTGGGGCTCTGAGTGTTGCAGAGTACCTCAGCCCTGTTGCTGAGATGAAGTCTTGGGCAGGAGGAGTGCATTGCATTCTGGCTTTGAGCTCCTGCAGACAAGTTGCTGTCAGCAGCATTGCAAATGCTTTAACTTCTTGGAGTATTCTCTGAAGTGAAATGTTGCAGGTTTCCTGGTAAAATCTAATTAAATTAAATTCCTTGGTCTTCATTGCTGGGCCCTTTATCAGAAATACTCAAGCGAGAGGGCTTCTCTTTTAAGCGTCTGGGGAAAAGTTTGGAAGTATCTATCCCCTTTTATGGTTTCATCACAGACGTGTTTCAGAAGAGGTCCCAGTGTGAAAATCACTCCTGTGGAGAAGCCTTTCTTTTATTTGCCTCCAAGTCTGACTTTCCTAAATCTGTAACCGTTTGCTTGCCTTCTTCCTGAGGCACTTCAGTGATACCTGGAGATGCCGTGGGCTTCTCATGCCACCTTTGTAAGTGATACATTCCTCTGTATCTGTACTGGTTCAGCTTTCTCCATGAACCTTAAGTGAAGTCAGCAAACGGTGAGGGGTTCGTGGCTTGCCTTGAAGTCACAACTGACCTACCACTGGTGACAAAGCTCCTGAGGAGCTGATTCCTGCACTGGCACCAACAGTGATGGGAAATCTCAAAGCGGTACAAAGCCTCAGCGTCATGAGGAAACCTCGCTCATGTTCCCGCGTGTTTTCAAAGGTGGAAGAAACAATTTGTTTGAGACTTTGTTTTATCCACTTTTGTGGAAGTCTGGGTACGGTGGGATGAGCCTTCTGGTTTGGGTGGTTGCAATTCCTCATCCTGCAGTTGGATGCAGAAACTGCTGATGGCTGACTTGACAAAAAGCAGCCAGTGCCATCAAGAGCAAATACATCTCGTGTGCTGTGCAAATGGCATTTGCTCCACCAAAATCTCTCTGCTAAAAATTTGTGTCCCTGACTGGAATTTGGAAACCCTGTGAGAGCCTGGGATCCTTCTGCCTTAGAGATTTTGTTAACCTTGACTAAATATCCATCTTACTTTCAGCATTATGAAGCAGTAGTAGTGTTTTTGGGTGACAGCTGAGCAGGTGGGGATGAGCACTCAGTTCAAGGCATTGGCCACTATTCTATGCTGTTTGTAACCTTTTCATTGCTTTTGACAAGGAGCTTTAAACTTTCATTGATGCCACCAAAGGAAAAAAAATCTACGTGAAAGCAGTCTTGTTCTTCTATGCTGGAAAAAGTGAAAAATAGAGAAAGAAGTTCACTATGGATATTACTTTTTTTTTTTCCCTTTCGTGTTATTGAGAGGTGCTAAGTAAAACATCCATGGGTAGGAATGGTCCAGCTGGGGAGGCTATAACTGCCCATGTTTAGTGAGTCAGGGCTCTCCACAGCTCCTGTAACAGAGATCCTTTTCTTTGCTCCCATTCTGGTCCTTCTAGTGCATCAGCCAACTTTCACCCCATATTGCAGCTGCTGACAGAGAGGTTTTCTGATGTGTGGAGCCAAGGGCCAACCACAATTTGTCCATGTATTTACAGGGATCATTTCACTCCCCTAGAAGCGCAGCCAAGTATTTCTTGATAGAAACATGCTGCATCCATCTAACAACACTATCCAATTGAGGCAAAGTGGAGAATGCTGTAATACTTGTATTACAGTAGTTGCTGAAGTCCCAGCGAGAGATCAGGGCCCTGGTGCGTGAGGCACTCTTGATCTCACAGTACTTTTCCCAGACCTACAGACCTTCCCATTTAAGCTGACAAGTCAGATAATGATGCTCTGTGGTATTATCAGTTACACTGCAAAAGGCATGTGTGCTTGAAACCAGAGATTTTCATGTGATCTCAAATATTTCTTCATGTGAGAGTGTTCATCATCTCATCCAGATTGCTTATCTAGGAAGTGATTGTACATGAGAAATGTAGAAACTTCATGCATTCATTCATTCAGTGCTACTGGTCGTTTTTTTGTTTTGGTTTGGGGTTGTTTTTTTTATTCAGGGCCAGACATTAATCTTGGCCTTACAGCCCCAATAACTATTATTTCTCATCAGCAGCATGGTGAGTCTGAGAAGAGAAATAAAAGTCAAGAGGATATTTTCCCAGAAGATTACAGCAGTTATAATGGAGGTCAAACTTTTGGCTTCAGCTATTGGACTGTTTCTCTTTAAACTTGAAATGCACATCAACGAAAGGAGCAAGTTCAAAGTTTAGCATGAAATAATGCCAAAGACTAAGGGGGAAAAAAAGCATATCATAGTGATTTTACAAAAATCCGCCATCACTCTTCACACTGAATATAATTTTTCAAGCAATATAACAAGCAGTCCCAAGATAATGAATCACCAGTGGAGGAAAGTGTTGTACAGCATATCGTCCTAGTTTGGGGAATTCACAGCCGGGGGATAGAGTATCAGTTATAATTATTTACTGTGTTAAGCATGAACTTGGTTTTAATACCTCAGAGGATTTACTCATTACACTTGCATTATTATACATGTCATGTATCCTGGTATAAATTCCTTGAACACAAGGCTTATCTCTTTAACTGAAGGAGCTGTTATGATTTATTAGTTATTTCTAGGATAGTTGCAGCAGACTTCCAAATGCATTACCCAGGAAACAGAATGCTTCGAAGAAACATTGTCAAATTTTTAAGTTAGCTGGTATGTATGTGTGTAATTAGTGTCCTGTAAAAATCATTCCCACGGGAAGCATTTTAGAAGCCTGCCACTCCACTCTGGCTGCAGTGGGAGCTTTCTGTGCATGGCAGCTGCAGCCCCGTGCTCCCAGCTGTTCTTACCTTGTAGCACACTGGGCACAACAGGAGAGGAGTCTCTTGGTCTCAGGAGAGTTCCTGTGTTGATCTGCACCCTCTGGGGCCTGACCTAATGACATACACTCCGGAATTACTTTGCATAAGTATATCTGACACACAGAGGTATCAGTAGGTGTATTCCTAAAGCTTGTTCCAGAACATGAGCTGTTTGCCAGCTCTTATCTCAGCCAACAGTTATCACAGGAGAAACAAAGAGCTGGAGGGACTTGAAGAGGCTACTCCACTGGTCCTGCATTACTAAAGGGTGTAGACTGTAGCCATGATATTCCAGATAGGTATTTGTGTAACCTTTCCCTTAAAGGCTTCCAGTTGCCACCACAGCTTCCCTGTGCAGCCTTATGCATCATCGTTACCTTGTCCAAAGGTTTTCATGGTGCCTAGAATAAACCTTCCTTGCTGCAGCTCAGAGCTACTCAGGATTTATCCCTCATGGACATGGAAAATGGATCATCCCCCTGCTTTCTGTGGCAGCTGTTCAGATACCTGGGGGCTGTTTTTACATAACACCCTCAGTAGTCTCTTCTTGGCTGAGCACCCCAACTCGTTAGTCCATGTTTGATAGCTCAGTAGTAATCTCATTCCTCTGCAGCACCTAGGTGGGTAGAGCTTCTGTTTTAACTAGGAACCCCTGATAACTGCTGGCTCAAGGCAGTTTTCCAGTTTCGCAGCCTACCCACTGTCTGTTTTTGTCTAGACCCCATTTCTCTCATTTGCTTATGGGCTTGTCAGTGTCCAGACTTACTGAAGTCAAGATAAATGTCATCTGTGGTTTTTCCTCTATTTGTAAAGTCTTTTATCCAGTCCTGAAGGCACTTCAGGTTGTTTGGACACTAATTGGATCTGACAAGGCCATGTGAGCAGTTACTCAACTCCTTGTTTTCTTCCAGGTGCTAACAAATTGTTTGTATGAATATTTTTCCACTCTCATTCTGTCTTTTACTTCTCACTACCCCTTACTTCCTTCACCTCCCGTTTTATTTTATTTTTTTAATAGATATCATAGCTTGCTCCCTTCCAGTCTTCTGGTACTTGACGCTGTATTTAAAATTATCTTTTCTTAATTGTAAGAGTAGTGTATTAATTTTTGGCAGGTATTTTCAGAAGGTTAGGTAACTGTAGAAAAATGTGCAGGTGTCTGTCCATAGTCCCTTGCACGCAAGGCTGTGCACTAAAGCTGCATTGCTTGTATGAGAAAGGTAAAAGAAAGAGGGACTGAATGTCTGTGTCAGAGAGGCTGTGCCTGGATCTCTGCCTCTAATCAAGGTCTGTGTCTGGGGTTTCTTACACTGTGCTGTGGCCTTGGTTCACCAACTGGATTTTTTAATTGGTTTGTAGCTTGCTATGTACTTAGAGAAGTACATAGAAGGTTTGGGAATCCTCTTGAAGTATATTGCAAACAGCCAATAGTTGCTGGTTTTATGTTAAGGTCACTTACCCAGTTTGAACAGTGTCATGATCATACCTTTTTTTGTTTTCAAAATCAGTCAGGAATGATGAGTAGTATCTGTAGTATGTACAGTAGTATTCTCCAGTATCTTTTACTCAAGTGCCTACAGCAGGCTATCAGCTGAGAAGAATAGTGCTCAGCTGTGACTCTCCCATTATTACTTTGGTTCATTTTTTTAGATGGAATTAGGATTTGATGCCCTTTCAAAAAAATGGAAGCTATGAAAAGAATGGAGAAAATAACTTCTAAGCATTTTCTCTCAGGCCTCTTTTGAGGTAACTGAATGAATTAAGAAGTAACTTTTCCATACTCTTTTCAAGAAATCAAAATAAAGCTGTATCATCTTTCTGACTGAGAGCACAGTGTTGGCTAGGTTTGCTATCCCAGAGCATACAATTGATATTTATGAGAAACATAATTTTCTACATTCTTTGGGCTTTTGTTCTTTGGATGGGGACTGCTCAAGTTTCATGCTAGCGCAGAACCTTGCCCAGGTCTCCAGGACAATGGTGTTTCATCTCCTCTGATTAATAGAGATTTCCAAGCATCATTTTTTTCCATTGGCCTGTATTTGATGCCATGGATTATGTTACTTTGCACATGAGTTTATCCTCTTTTACGTTTCCTTTTTTCTTTTTTGCTCCAAGTCTCAGTGCCTCCCTTGCTGTATCCAGGTGCCTTTCCCTCCACCCTTGGGGTAGTTGGCAAGGAAGAAGGAGGCATTATGTGTTTGCAGTGCTTTAGGCAGGTGGTGTCACAGATTAACTGGAGATGTGGTTTATCATATGTAGGTGCTATTCACCTAATAGTTAGATTAGCACTTTCATAACTTATTTCCAAAATGAACTCTTCAGTCTTTGTTTTCTTTCCTTACACTCTGGAGCCACTAGATCTCCTTGCTTAGCTCTGACTTCTCTCCATTTCGACACTATCCTATTGGAAAGAGATGTGCAGCACTGAAAGGAAAAATTTTGTATGTGTGTGTGATCCCAGTTAATTTCTGTAGTGAAAGACTTAATTCACTTTTTCTTGCAGTCTGAGAGCACATTACTTTTGCTGCAGTGATGTAGGGAGAACTCATTTATCTGCTGTACACCATCAACCCTTCTCTTGCTGTGTCCTTGAAGCTGATCCATTTTTTAAAATTATTTTTCACAGTCATTTGAATATTTATGATTACTTCTTCCTATGGTTTTGTGCCTTCTAGTAATACTTTCCTGTGTGTAAAATAACCTATTGTGGTGTAAACTTGAAAATGGCAAAAAATTGTTCTTTGTTGCTTGGTGTGACAGTAGGGTGGTTAGCTGGTGTCCCATCCTTCTCATTTGTGTCTGTGATCCTGAGGTGCTGGTACTACCTGTGTGTCGAGAATACAGAGCCAGGACAAAGATGTCACCTCATTATTGGTGTAATTCATGTGTACATTTTGAAGAAAAATTCCTTTTGAAGTTTCACCTCTGAAATGTGGAGCTTTTCCTTTTGGTGGAGGGTCAGCCTTGGCTTGAGGAGAGCTAGAATAGTCCTGAAGCATTCTGTGTCTTGTGTAAATAGGTGTGGCATTTCACTGTCGCGTGTTCTTTTGTATTAGTGTTGAGGAGGACTCTGCCTCCAGGGTATGCAACCAGTACTTCAAACAAAACACCCAACTCAACAACAAACTCTTCGGACAGTTCCCTGTTTGACAGCCACTTCCCAGCACGATTTTCCCTCTGAATGTGGTCCTTAAGCTGAAGTATCCTGTGTAATTTGTGTCAGTGTCATATGACTGGAGCAGTAAAGACTTACTCCTGGAGCCCTGCTTCTGCAGGCTCAGGTCAGCTGAATACCTGCAGAGCCCCACCAGTAGGAAGTATGACTAATAATGCATGTAGAGCAGAAAATTTAAAACTTGCCGTGAAGAGCCACCGTGGTTTTCATGCTCCTTTGAACTAATGTGTTTTCAAATCATTCTTTAGCTTATTCCAAGAAGCTGCTGAGGCATTCCTAGTCTGTTTTGATCCTTAAGAAATGCAGACATTGACCCTGTAGTTGCTATCCATATTCATTATCGCAGTCATGGTGTTGTATGATGCAATTTGTGGAGCTCTTTCGCTGAATGTGATCTCTGTCTGGAGTCTGCGTTAGTTTTGGATTCTTCTGAATCATAAATGGTCAGAACATCTTTTTCTAATATTTAGTTGGATGTCATTTTGTTAGTCTGAAACATATTCTTTTATATATTTTGTTTCTTTGTGAGCATGTAAGTGTGTCTGTTTGTGTGCACGCCTCCTTCTCTAGAGAATTTTGTCTCAAACATTTATGCGTGCCCAAAAAAGCAGAAAGTAGAGTTGCTTGCCAATATGAAGCCAATTTTGGGGGGTATTATTGTAAAAGTTTAAAACAATATAGGTGAGACTTCGGGTGGAGGCAAAGAGTTAAAATTAATTGAGCAAAACCTGTTGTTAAAATAGGAGGCAATAAGCAATCTCTTGTTGAGCTGGGGTGTGTAGTTCCATTGTCTTGGTGATACCATGGACCTGCTGGAGGTGTGTGTCCACACCCCAGTCACTCAGGTGCCTCTGGTGCACAACTGTCCTGCACCACAGCTTTGTGGTTATGGTGTCTCCTCTGGAGTGTGATAAAGCTCACCAAGGAAAAAGGAATCAGGAACTCAAGTCTTGGTGATGTCTGCCTAAAAGCCAGTTCTCTGCAGATGAATCCCAGGCAGGTGGCGGCTCCAGGAGTGATTGATATTTGTAGTGTTTCGGGGAAAGACGTTTATCTTGCCCTTTGGAAAGTCCAACTGGATCAATCTAGCTGTTTTATTTGGACACAGGAGCGCTAGTCTAGCCCTGTAAACCTGAACACTCAGCTATGAATAGCACAGATGAGAACTGAGTGCCCACTATGATACAAACTGCTGCCATTTCCTCGTGTGTTAACCTGTCACAAGGAGGGGCCACGCTATAAAATGACATTTTCGTGTCTGTAATGCCCCGTGTTACCTTGTGCAATGCAAAAAGAGAGTCCATACCTGCAGCACCCTTGCAGGGAACCATGCCCTTCCCCATTCTCCTTACTCCCAACTCTCCCAATTCTCTTCCATCTCAGACACTAGAAGGTTAAAATAGAAAAAGTGCATATATTGTAACAAAAAAACCATAATCCTTTTTCAATCTGTGTATGATTTCACTCCAGACAAGGCAACTTTCCAGATTTACATAAACCAACATTTGAAATGGGATGGTTTTAAGACTCAGAAAACTGTCTAGGGCATCTTACTATGTTAACTTGAAATTATTCAGAAAAAACAATCTCTTTTTTTAATCTTTTATTTTTCTCCTTATTTTTCTGTCTTTTTGTTTCCTTTTTTCTTGTTTTTCCTTCATATTTTCTTCTTTGTTGTCTTTGTTTTCTTCTTTTGATTCATCTTTCTGATTCTTTCTTCCTTCTCCTTTCCTTCTTTTTGTTCTCTTTTTTTAAGTACGTTGGAAAAAGCCAATTTTTGTAATAGGAGTAAGAAATATTAGAACTCAAAAGGCTCAAACTCTCGACTAGGTTTGCCTGGCAATAAGTTTTGAGAATGTTTTAGAATTTTTAAAATTGTATCACCGTTCTGGTGCGATCTGGGGAGGCTCTCACCTGCTCAGAACGGCCATTGTTTACTCACTGTGCTTGGACCGGTAAACACTGGAGACCACAGTTTAGATCAGATTGGAAAAAGCTGGTTTTGAGTAAAAAGCAGACTGTTGGAATAAAATATTTTTCGTCATAAGTATCTAGAACATTTCCAGCATTGGATTTTAAAAGAAGTTCCAAGTTGGAACAACAGGGTCTGAGAAGCCATGGTCTTCCCACACCTTGCTACAAGTCAGAGGTTCTTGCATAAATGTCTGTGATGAGTACTGGTGCCTTTTTAGATTCAAGGGCATTTTGTTTGTTTCTGCTTTGAATTTTGACAGGTAGAACCTGCATTTTGGTCCAAGGCTTCTGAGGATTAGGCTAGCAAGGCATAACTTTCTGCCCCAAGGTCAAGCAGACCTGTAGCCTGAATGTAAATTAGTCAAGTCACACCATTCAGAGCTTGTACCTGTTGGGTTGGCCAGCTGTTGCATCCCCATGGGAGAGAAGCTGGGAATGCTGTCTCTTTCTGACTTCTTGTGCTGACGCAAAGCATCTAATCCATACAGTTAATTAGTAGAAACAAATGTTGCATTCAGAAGAGCTCTTCCAGACTTAGGGGGTCTTGCAGTTCTGAACAGAGCACTTGGAAGTTGGCATTAGTCAAGACTGAGCCTGTATGGACACAGCCCTAGGTTAGAAGGTGAGAAATGCTTGGAGTTTATCCTTGCCAAGCTATGCTGCATGGTGCCAATCAATAAGGCTTGATTATAAAGAGAATTTGAACTTAGTTGTTGCTTTATGACTGTTCTTACTCTTCAATATCAGCTGGCTCTCAGTGCTATTCTATAAACCCAGTTATAGAATGACAGAAGTTGGCCCAGGTTGGTCCTTGCTGTTGTGCAGTTCATAATGTGACAGGCAAGGATCCTACAGGACAAAGCATGGCAAGCCAGCCATTATCTTCTTTCTCTTGGCTTTAATTTATGAAGGATGATAATAAAAATGTAAGTGCATATTCCAGATGGAAAGGTCTATTTGAGGTGCTGCTCTTTTCAGGGACTCTAAAAAGGCATGTAGCACTTGTATCTTCTCTCAGTGGCATTTCTTAGAAGGCATTTCTCGTAACTGTGGTTTTGATTTTTAAGGGGTTTGTACAGTCCTGGGATTCAGTATCTCTATTTGAATTGAATAAAGCCAGTCGAATACTGTTTGGCAGTAGGCAACAAGGTACATATGAGATGCCAAGAAGAGACTCTGCTGAGCTCTAGATGCTTCACATTCCAGACCTGTTACCTTGCAAGTGTAATATTTACTGAATTTCATTTCAGCAGGAGATGAAGAGCAAGCCTGTGAAGGAAAGGGAATTAGGGGGATTTTAAGCTTGAGGAAGAAAAGCTTGACTCAACTGGTACAGCAGGCTAAATTCTCCCTGGGTAATTGACTCACATGAAGACATGTAAAGAACAGTCACCCATGGGCAGTTTGCTCAGGCTAAAATCAACATGCATTACAGTAAGAGGAGAACAAGAAAAAGAAGGAGGGAAAAAAGAAAGGCTTGCTCTAGCTGTGAATGAAAAGCAACAAGCTTTTGTGTTTGCAGACGTGAATGGATTCTTGAAAGGGCGCAAGAGTGGTTCCAGCACTTCTGCTCCTCTGCACGCTTTGATTGATTCTTAGATGGCTTTATCAACTCAGAGGACTTCTCCTGTAGAGAACATCATGGTCCATGGTTCAATTGGTGCCTGAAATCTTGTTTACAAACAGTTAATGAATGAACAAAGCTTAAAAACTGAAAGTCATAGACTTTTTTAATGGATGCAAATCACAAAATCCAAAGCCTAAGTGAGGAAGCTTTGCAAAATCACCCTGATGTTGCATGTTTCAGTCTTTCACGGGAGTGCTGCTGGAGAATGATTTCAGATTTTTGTCTACCAAGTTAAGTATCAAGGAGAACTTGGATCTAGTTCAGTTGGACTTTATTAGGTTATGCCTTCATGGTCTTGTAGCTGAAAAAAAAGGCTGTGATTCCAAATACGATGTGTAACAATTGTGCAAATTCCTTAATCCTGTTTTCCATTCATTTATATAGTAATTAAAACCATAAACCTGGAAACTATTTTCACAGGCAACTTTCATTTGCAGAGACCTATTTGATTTCCTCTGGTTTTTGTCTGTATATTCAGTTTTACTCTCTCTCCCTTCCAGAAGGGGGTGAAACCTGATGATATTACCTTCATTATCAGTTTGTTCCTTGGCTTGGTTTCTTACAAGTTGTTCAGAACATGACAGTGTAATTGTGGAGGGAAAGAGGCTTATTTCATTTTGCTCTCTTTAGAGAGCACCACAAAATGCACTAATGAAAGAATAATCATAAGCTTAAAGAGGAAGGAAGGTTTTAAGGGACTAATTGAAGAGGGAAAATGCCTGAGTGGTTTAAAGGAATGAAGTGGTGGGAGAGCTCCAAGTGAGATGAGGCAGCAAAAGTAAAAGAGCTACCACCAACTGTGATGAATGACAGATGTGCACCTAAAAACTGTGGTCCTGGGGCTGCATAAATACACAGATAGAAGGAGGGAAAGGAGAGTTCACAGTTTGTTCAGGAGACGACAGTTCAAAGGTACATTGCCTTATGTGCAGTAACCTGCGGCCATAGAACCAGCAGGACTTGGCACTCCAGGCCTTTAGCAGTAGGACACTGCTCTTCCTAGGTCCATCTTAAAAGGACAGCTTAGGACAGCTTGGTTTATGGTATATTCTTACTCAGTAGTCATCCATGATGGAGCAAAGACTGCTGCCCTGCTGGGTTCTGTGGGATGCGCTGTTTAATTTAATCTCTGTGCAAGGGACCTGCCTTGACCAGCTTCTGTCAGTTGAAAGTGTACTCTCTTCCCATGTTAAAACCAAAAAAAAATCTGGGGAGACTGGATGACTGGATGGAATGTAACCCAGGCTGGGTAGGCCTGGAGAGTGTTAGTAGGAGGTGACTGCCCACAGACCAGCGTGAGAAGAGTGGAATGAGCAATCTCTGCAGAAGGTTGATGCTCATTTTCATCTCTCTCACCAGGAGTGTGAGCTGCAAGGGCACCAACAGCATAGGCAGGAAAGCTGTTACCTATTCCTGCTCCTGCTAAGAGGAGGCCTTTACAAAATGCAGGTTGGTTAGGTTGGGAAAGCAGTAACAAAAATCACATTCCAAGTGTGAGCTGCGTGGAGGATTTGGTCCTATAGGCTCTCCTCAGTCTGAAGAGCATCACAAGGACTGGGTTCAGCCTGTGCTCCCTCATGGCTATGGACTCTGAGGCAGGAAATTAAGCACGTGGCTGCATAAAAAGCTCAGAGGATGACTTAGACAGGACTGTGTTTAAGGGGAAGCCGATGCCTTTGCTCTCTCTCTGAAGCAGAGTGGTAGGGTTCTTGCGCTGTTAACTCTGCTGAATACTCATACTGGTTTTAGCACTTACATCACATATATTGAATTCCAGCTGATTGAATTGCCTGCCCTGCAGATGTATAAGAGGAGAAATAAAACACTGGACTTGAGAACAAGAGAAGTGATATTTGGATTATTCTGTGCTAAGGTAGAGAGGCACATAAACACAGCAGCTTAAACTGAATTGTGAAATAGCCTGAGAATATCTTTTTGCTGCCATTTCCTTGATTTCAACACCACTGAGTCTGTCATGTATGACGGCTTTGTGGTTGTTGTGACACTGTTGGAGAAAATTGGATTTGGGGAAAGTTTTCTTAGTTCTTTAAATAATTCAGAATGTTTTCCAGTTCTGTTTTTTTCTCTCCAGTGCAGCTTTGTTCTGCAGCAGTACATTTTTTGTAAAGTAGATTTTTGTATAGTTGCATTGCCCTGGCATAATATAATCCTTAGGACATATCCAAGAGATTTCCTGCCGTCCTCGTGGATTTCGTAACAATGCTTTTTTGATTAGAAGCCCTTCTATATGGAAGATTAAAATGGAGATGGCATTCATGGGCATAAAAGGCAGCTCAAGTCATCCAGCACTAAAGGCACAGGTTGGAGCCTGTGAGGAGTGTGTTTGCTGTCAGAGTGCAGCAGCCTGATTTTACAGACAGAGGCAGACACTGGGTAACCACAGCTTGCCTTAAAGGAAGTAGAGTCCATCTCCTTGGAGAGGTTAGTCTTGGAAACCCTGATTTCTAGCACTGAGGGTATATGCCTGTGCTTCTGTCCAAGGATCAGGGTTAATCATGACCCTCCTCACTGGAGCTGCTTTCAGGGGCCCCCACAAGACCACCCTGGTCCCCAGGTCTGGGAGCACCTGACTGGGCTGGCCCTGCAGGAGCAATGTCCTGTGGCTCTTGCGACCAGCCTGACCCTGTGGGCTGGTTGACCTCTCTGCCTTGGGCGCTGCTGAGGGAGTGCAGCTTTCTCACCTTACCATGGATGGCAGCTCCCCCCAGGGCAGCAGGATGCTGCTGCCTTGGCCTCGTGCCTGTGGAAACCCTGGAGCTGGGAGGAGGGAGAGATGCAGAGCATGCAGAGCTGCGTGCAGGCATGCCAAGCTCCTCTTGTAGGCTGACAGGGAAGATAGATTTATAACAGAAGTAATTTTTTGTGTGAATCTGAGCGATTCAATAAAAGTATGTCTAAACAAAGCATGTTTTTTTAAATATAGTTCATTAGTAAAATGGCACTGTGATAACACTGTGAAGCCAGTTTTAATCCTGCTGGCTGAGCTGTGAGTGCAAGTGAAATTCATCAGAAAGGTGCCAGGAAGAGGAAGGATTTTAAAAAAATAATAAACATATAAAGACTCTCTCAAACACACACACACATAAATCAAACCTTTCACCTTATCTGCTGTTGAGGAGGTAAAATGTTTTTCTTAGATAAAAATTATTCAAAGTGACTTGGGTTTGGGGGGGGTTGGAGTATTGATGGCTGCTTAGGGGGTTTAAGGCACTGCAGTCAGCATCCCCGTGTCTGTGTAAAGCAGGGGGATACACAGCAGTGCAGCTGGGCTTGTGATTGTGTCTGCCTCTTCACCCTGCCAGCAGAGAGGTCTCTTGGTACAGGTTGCTTCTGGAGGTATCACTTCAGTATCATGCAAGCAGAAGGAGATTGGGAAATGGAAGAGAAAAAAGGTCTTTGTTACAGAGAAGACTCTTGGTCAGTCTTGTGAATGGCGGAAGGTTGGTTTGCTCTGTTTTCACTCGCTGAGGTCATTGCAGCCATAAAACCTCAGCTGAACTGTGCCAGCAAGCCGAGTCTTACTTTGCCTGTGAGAAAGGTTTGTGTTCCCTGGTGAGCTTTTTCTTTTTGCCCCACCTTTTTTCTTTTCTTTTTTTTTTTTCTTTAAGATGAGATAGGCAATTGTACTTGGAATTCTTCCTTATGATTCCTAGCTGAAAGAGGAGCAGCCTTTCATGGAGGGAGATGAAAGACACTAGGAGTATTTTTCTTACATTCCAGTGTAAGTCGAATAGCAAAGTACATACCTGAGACGTTTCCAAACACAACACACATCTATTTACATATTTGATTTCAGTGGTGATACATGATAACCTGGGATTTCATTCAAAGGATCCTGATGGGGGTTTGAAAGGAGTTCTTCTTCCCTGAATGTTCATGAAATAACTGCTGAAAGCTGAAGGGCCTTTTGTTGGCAGATAAATTCACAGAGAAGCTGGAGACAGTTTCCTTGTGCTGAAAATTTCTGTGCTTGCAATTGTGGGGGTAAATTCTTGGCCCTTTTGAAAGTGTTGAGAATGTTTGGTGAGTGACTTCAGTGGGACCAAAACTTTACTCAGGTTTTGGAGAGGCTCTGGTATCATTATAACTTGTTCTAATGCCTGTTGACAGACACAGCAGCTGTCCTGTTAGCTCGTCATGCACCTTCCCTGCAGAAAAGGATCAGTCCAAGCTTCCCTTGGGAATGCATAGTCATGGGCTTGCTGTGATGGCATCCAGTGCAGAAATGAGGGACACATCTGAAAATGTGTTTTTCTCTCTCACTATTAAAATTGCAGTGTTGTATGCGTGGCAGTGAGATTAGAGGGGGTTTATGTGTGAGAGAGCGAGCAGTTGTGCTGTTCCTTTACCCCATATGTTTTAACTTGCCACAAGATTAAGACTTCTTTGTTGAGAAACAAAGATAGCAGTAGGGTTTGTGTTTGCATTCCGTCTCTGGCTCCTCTGCATGACAGGTGATGTGTAAAGAGGACTTTGAGAAGAGGAGAATTGAGGTCAGACCTTTCAGACTTGCTAAAATGCCTGGAGGTTTGTATATGTGAAAGATGGCCTGGAATGGAAAATTCAGCATTTGCTGTTCTCCAGAATAATCCCAAATAATTTAGTTACCCCAATTAAGCGTTGCTCAGATGGCTCAAAATTTAGACCTGAAAACAGCTCTCATGTGATGCATCAGTGTTGTTTGCATTACCCCACCCCTGTGTTTCAGCATGGACAAAGGAAAGCAAGCCAACAGCCTGGAAAGCTTTGAAGGCAGGCAGAGAGTGGAGGGTCTGGTGAGTTCACATGGTGGAATTTTTCTTCAGGAAATTCACATTCAAACAGTCATAAAGGCAGGGGTAGGTGTCTGTTGGGCACCGTGCAGGTGTTGTTGTGTGAGGTGCTGGTTTTACTCGTTTCCATCTACTCCAGATTTTGCAAATAGGGAAAGGAAATACCAGGTGTGGGGCAGTACTGTGTGTGCTACTTTGTCTCTAGAGGGTCTGTCCTCTGGGAGGTACTCCGTGCTCCTAAGAAGTAGGAGTATTTGGCAGTGGTCACACCAGTATGCCTGGGTTGGAGTTCTGGTCTTGTGTTCCTGAAAGGGACTGGACAGTTTTCCCGTTCATCTTAGCCAGAGGATTCATTGATTTCAACTTTTGATTCTCCTCCAGCTTCAGAAGTTTGGATTCAGGCGGTTGATTCAAGGCTCAGTGTTTAGTCGGACTCTTCTATGAGTTAATACTCAGTTTTGTTTTATAGCAGAAGTGGTCTTCTGGGCAGCCTGTGCTTTCTTCAGAGTTGCGGAAGAAAAGTGCACTTTCCTAAATGAATTCTCTCAGCAGAACACACTCTCAGAGCAGGAGACTTTGTAAAGGACCAGGATTGTGTCTCGTAGTTGCCTCAGGTCTGCCCTGTAAAGTAGTTAGAAGTTTTTGCAACCTCTGCTGATTTACGTCACCATTATCTGAAGATGTAAACTCATACATGCCATCTGTAGTCCTTAGTTCCAGGTGTCTTCCTGTGTGTTCCACAGGTGTTACCTTTTTGCTCCAGACATCCAGCACAAACAACTGATTTGCTCCAAAATAAATTGTCTAGCTTGTTGGGAAGGACTATGTACGCTTTCCTTAAGTATTTTTCTCCCGTTGCTGAAACACATTCAGATTTTCTAATCTCTGCAAGGAGCAGTGATGGGGGACAGGTTTTTTTCTGAGGCAGGCTGCACCCACCTGACCTCTGTCCCCTTGCAGCAGGAGTGTGTGAGGCAGCAGGGCCTCCCTGTCATTCACAGGAGAATGATCCTGGGGATTTGGTCTGATGCTTTTGGTCGTCTCCTCAGATAAAGCAGAATGCTCCTGCAGCTTTTCTCTTTGGTATTAAATTTGACTCTCCTTTGCCTTTTGGTTGATGGAATAGCTGGGAACCTTTTTCAAAAAGGTTCATTTGAGCATCTGCTGTAGCCCAGACTCTTGGTGTTGCACCTCATAGGAGATGAACAAACAAACATATGTAATGTTGGCCTGGTTTTTATTTTCGTATAAGAGAAGGAAGAGAGAAGAAGCCATCACTGATTGTTTAGGATAGATATTTTCTCTTCCTTCTTTCTGGCTGGTGTGAGTAGTATGGATTTTTTCATGCTGAATAGTGTTTTGGACTGAGTGTACAAAGACTAGTAGCTTGAAAATAGTTGTGGAAGGATGACAGAGAGAGAAAGTCCAGTGGAAAAAAGGATCTAAATAAGGGCTTTCTGGCTGATAAGAAACACTTAAATCAGAGGAAAATTAGAGCCCCTCTTACAATGGTCTGCATCCCAAATTAACATCCAAAGCAGTCGGTTTCAGCTGCAGCATTTAAACATGGTTGAGATTAAACTTGCAACATGATTTCACCCAGCCCAGGGNGGGTTTCAAGGCATCTTAAGGCCACGTTTCTTGATTCTTGAGTTCTTGTCCTAAGAATCTGATTCAAGCAGAAAAAAAAAAAAAAAAAAAAAAAAAGAGTTGTATTGTTAGAACCTTAAAACAGAAATGGTAGCTTTTCTAGGAAAGGTTTGTTGCCCCCTGTAAGACTCACATCCAGCTCCAAGTGCTGATAGGGATGAAGTGACACAAATTAGGGAGTATGTAATAAGGTGCCCTTCTCTTTGCATCTCTATGGTGACCCACAAAGCCAAGACTTAAACCTGTTTTGTACAAGAATCCTATGCAGAAGCTTTGCTACACCACTAACAATTACTTGAGTTTTATTTTACTACTTGTCTCTGTGAGAACTTTAAACCTAAACTTAAACTTAATCCTTTGGTTCTCCAGGGGATGATTACAGTGTCTCAAAATCCCATGCCAGTTGCATTTTGACCTAAAGATGACTGCAGGATGTTTTTCACCATTACAAAATTTGAAAGTACAAAAGACAATTATGTAGAAGTGTTTTCAGAGTCCATCAAACTCCAGAGCAATAGGAGTACCTTGAGAGAATGAATTATTTGGGTAACTGGAAACCAGACTACCAGATCACTTTGCTGTTGAGGTCATTGCTTTGGCTAGTCATCTTTTGATTCAGACTTGGTGAAGCAATGAGGAAGTAGCAGCAGAACCAGAAGGCTCTTGTCAGATTTTAAGTAAGGAACACATAATTTCACAAATGTGTCTTCTGAAAATTCCTTCTGCCTCATTTTGCCTGTCTTTTCAATCTGGAACTCCCTGGGGTTGTTTACTTTTCATACTGTTTCACTTGTCATACATCTTAAGTGTGCTTCAGAAGAGGAATAGCAAGTGGTTTGACAGTGAAAAATATGTCACAAAATCTGGTAATTAGGTAGTTATTCTTTTCTAAACCCACTGTATTCCCAGTGGGTTTTTTTGACTTTCAGTGCACTGTCCCTCCTCAGCAGCAAATGGTTGATGACAGATAAAGGCAATACCTCAGAGGCAGCTTTGTAGATAAAAACTGGAATATTGGAGTAAGTCCCTTGCACTGCTTCTGCACTGTCTGACTTTGAAACCTTGCTGCAAGAGCCTATAAGCGGTGCCTGAGGGAAGAATGGCACAAGTGTTCTGTCCAAGAGCACTGGTCAGCTCGTGGATGTGCTCCTAGCTTAGTGTCATGGTAGGACAGAGCTTCGGAGCTGATGGGAAGCTGATGTGGCTGATTTACCCGGCAGGGGCCAGTCCCAATTCCTGGATATGACCTGTGGCTTCCGTTATTTGGTCCCCTTTGATTGCAGAGAGGCTGTTTCCAGCAGGATTTTGCAGTCACATCAGGGTCAGGAGGGGTGAGCAGAGTGATTATTATGGGCTTTGGGAGCCCAGATGCATAAAACAAGCTTTTAATTTCTTGGAGAGACTTTCCCTGGAAAAGAGGAGAGGATTTGTGACCCAAGCGTGCCTGACAGGAAGGATGGGATCCTGCTGGAAAGATGTGCTGTCACAGCTGACAAGCTGTTCATCCTTCCAGCGCATGCTGCTTCACTTACCGTGTCTGCATGTCCTTGGAGGCAGCCTGACCCAGCTCCTGGCAGGGACCCCAAAGCTGAGCAGGGAGAGAAATTCACACAGAGTGAGGAACGATGTCACGTTCTGATGCTTGTTAGGAAAAAAAAAACCCCATAGAATTTGCTATCAGTGAGCTGAAATCTAAACAGCCTAAATGGTTCTAATAGTTAGAGAGGTTAGGGAAGCTTGCCAGAGCGTGGAAAGCATAACAACTGCATTTAATAACAATCAAGCTACTCTTATAAATATTTGCATGTGCTGCTTCAAAGCCTACTACACGGTCATTCATGTACTGCAGTTAGAAAGATGAGGAGGGGAAAAAAAAAGAGAGCGAAAAGAAAAGGGCACTCCGTGTTTTGTAGCTGCCATAATAAAGAATGGGCAAAGCACCAGAAAGAAAAGAAAAAGGAAAAGAAACCCTCCAAAGTTTAATAAACACAAAAAGGAATAAAAATAAATCTTTGGAGCATTTATTACAAGCCCTTGATGGAAGGATTAGATTGAAGCTCTCAGCCTTTCCAGTGTGGGTGTATGTGTGAAGGCAGCCTGTCTGGCCTCTTCCAACGAGAAAAGAAAAGTTGTTTACATTTCCTAACTTGGGCTGTGCATGTAATTGATTTCTTTCTGTTTCAATAGCAGAAATGAAAATTCAGAGGGGGGAAAAAAGCCTCATTTGGATACAATTGAATTTAGGTCTTTTTCCTCGCCAGAACGAAAGCACAACTCTCAGAAGAGCTGTGTCAAGCAGAGTGTTTTGTTTCTCCTGAAATGTCAGTACATGCAGTACTTGTGAGGAAAGCTGTGGAAATGCAGGGCTTAGTTCATCAAACACAACTGCACAAGGCAAATGTGTCATCTTTTTATGCAGATTGTGCCTGATTTGGGGAATATCTTCAGCACGAAACAAACTTTCTATCCCCGGTTTCAGTTTCAGGGTGCTTGACTACATCTTGCTCTCCTCTCAAGCGCTCCTGGGGGCCTGTGGGCTGTTTTGGGTGGTTGGTCAGAGAATGTGCTCAGTCTCTCCCGTTGACAGTGCTCCAACCTGGAGCAATACTGAAGACTGTGTTGGGATAGGTCTCCTGCACCACTCCCATTGGTGCTTTTCTGCTTCGTCAGAGCCGGGCTGCTTTCTGTCCAGGCTGCTGGCACAGAAGCCTGGAGAATGCTGGATATCGAACGAAGTCAGTAGGAGGCACAGAAACCACAGTGTCCTTACGCACTTAATCACTCGCATACCAGAGTACATTTTAACCTGGCAGTTCAGACTGTCCCGTGTAAAGCAGCTGATGAAGTTTCAGTTTGTTCAAGACAGAAAAAAAAATCCAAAAAGTAAAAGGGTAAACTTGTGATGCTCGGTGTGTAGCAGCCTAAAGAGAGGAGAAGGATAGGTGCTGCCTTCACCTTCTCCAACTGTGTTGTGTAACTCTTGTCTCAACTGTGATGATTGTGATTATTACAGCTGGAAGTCTTCAGGTTTTTTTGAGGGTTGATTTAATGAGTAATTTTAAAATGATAAAAATGGAACTTTTCATTGCATTTACTATTTTCTCTCCCACCAAAACAAAAGAAATCTGTGTTTTCCTAACTACAGGAAACATATTGATTTAATTCCACTCATTAATGATAATAGTTCAAAGAATACTTCAGGAGTCTAGTCTGCAGCAGGGTAGCTGTATTTGTAGACTAGCTTGGTCAGAGTCGTCCTGGCGTCTGCTGGAGTCATGGGGCCAAAACCAGAGGGGAGTGCAGAGGTATCCAGCTGAGTCTGAATTGATACAACTGTCAGGTTAAGGTGGAGTCACAAAGAGAGATAGATTGCAGCATCTGAGATCACTTAAAGGCTAATCCAAATCCTTGTAGACTTATAGGGTTCTTACCATTCCTTTAAAGAGAGTTGCAAGTCTCATTTCTCAGTCCTAATGTTGATTAATTTTCAAATAAACCCCAATTCTGCAGTCAGCCATTCCTTCTTTTTTTTTCATCTGTCCACGAATGTGCCTTTTCCTCAACTGACTTCCTGTGGATACTGTCATGAATGATAGAGTAAAGAAATCAAATTTCTTATGTGGGTTTTTGCATATAAAGATGTAAAACTATCTTACAAGAGAGATGAAACTTCTGTAAGACAAGGATTCCTTCTTACTCATAGAGGGTGTCCCATGCCTGCCTTCCAGTGGAAGGCAAATACTTGCTTGCAGTATGTACAAATGCACATATGCAAAGACAAAAACAGGCACACTGAAAGAGTATTCATTCTCTGTCTTCCTTATGTATGAAAGAGAGAAAAAATGTAAATGCAGGAACGGCTCAGGAATAACCACTTGGATACGTATTCAGAGATTTGTAATATATGGTATCTAAAATAAAGAAACTGGAAAGAAGGCCTACAAATATAGCACAAGAAAGTTCTAGGAATAAGAAGCTAAATATAAAACAAACTGACAGTTAAATAGGACTTTTCAATCTAAAATAAAGTCAAGATGAACAGGGTTTGTCTGTGCCAGGGCAAGCGAATGCTGCTAGTTTGGCTTGTCCACAGTGAACAAAATGGTAGGTTGATGCCTCAAACAAATGACAGGGAAGGACAACTTACAACTCATCCTGGAAGCATCAATCTTATATACACATATTATTATGCCAAATTATATTCCTAGTAGGATTAGGTTTGGCTGAAGAACGAGTAGTAGTCTCGGAGTTTCCTACAGCAGGAAAAAGAAATTGAAGATACTGTTTCTCTCTTAAAGGAAGGTATGATCTCTGAACCAAGGAGCTTTTATAAAGATTTGAAAAATGTATCAAGGTCAAACTCATAGTTGCTATACAGTTAAGCTCTGCTCAGAAGCCGTTCGTTTGGTATTTTGAGAGACTCCAGCACTGATGTGTTGCTGATGGGAGAGAGGAGCACCTTTGGTGTAGGAGTAATTTGCATCCGTTTGCCTTTGAGTTCTCACTGTGAGATTGTAGCAGTTTCCTGTCAATAAGCACAGTAGCCAAGAATAGTGATTATGATGCCTGGGGGGTTATTTTCAAGCACTGCAGATGTGAAAATCTGAGAACCGGTTTTTTTGTGTTTTAATTAAATGGAATACTAAGGAAGTCTGGGGCTTGCTGTTCATAGTTGTACCTGTTTGATCATACTGAGAGTCTGCTTTGGGAAGTACTCTTTCAGAGGATTTTTAAAGTGTTTTGAGAACTTGTAATCTCTTGCTTATAATGCATCTGCCGTGGAGGCTGAGATTATTTCTTTATCATCAAAGATTTTCTCATAGCTAAATATTATTAAGTCGTCAGTTTGAACTTACTCAAAGAACTACAAGTGGGTTATTAAATGTGTAAATGTGAGAACACCTGTGCTTCCTCAGCTGAAAATGCCTCCCCAACCCCCAAATACAGTTTTCCTCTTTCTTCTTTTATTATTTATCCACTTCAGTTTTCACACTGTAAGAGAAGAAACCGTTCCCTCGGTTTGAACAAAGATTTTTATGAGGCCTTAAAGTAATTTCATCTCCCCTCTCAGGAGTGTGATCTTCCTCTCCGAGGAGTTTGGGTGTCAGGCAGGGGTGCTGCAGGAAAATTTCTCCTGGTGCTGCTGCTCTGGACAGTGTGGAAGGGCCTCAGGTGATGACTGAAGCCCTTAGGGTTACCTGGGTTGTGCAAAAGTGCCTTGCTGCTTACCCTTAGTCGGGGTTTACCACTGGGAAGGAGAAGCATTGTTTTGAAACCTGAACTGAGGTGTCTAACACTGCTGTTGAAGACTTGAGTCCATTTTTCTGGGTTTTTTTCTGCTTTTCCCAATATATAGTAAGGGGTGGTTAGGTTTATGGCTTTTATTGCTTCCAAGTGGTCAAAATTCATGTAATCCTGTTTACAATGTCTACTGTCTGCTTGCCTTTTCCCTTTGTTTTTCCTTCCTCTTCTCTTCCAGCCCTCATCACTATAATCAGAATGACTATTTTGTTCCAAAAATTTCGTTTAATAACTAGGTATGGAACAAAATCTGAAGCTGGCTAATTCATGCTCCGTATTCTGGGGGGAAGTGGGTTTCAGAGAACATATAGATTAGATGAGCTGCTGTTACTTGTTTTCTTAGCAGATCCCTGTGAGCTCTCTGCAAGCCCGAAGGCATTTACCATATACCAGCTGCTATGTTTTTTTCTCAGTTCATAAATATTCATGATTTTCCACCACTAGGCTAAAAGAGGGGAGGTTTAAATGCATGACCTGAAATAGAGTTGAAAGCAGTTGTTAATCTCTATTAATATGGCAGTCTTGTAAAAAACACGTGGGGTTGATTTTTTTTTTTTTTAGATTTTTATTAAATTGCTAACAGTACTAAATTGACCGTTGGAAACTGAACCGTGCTTCAGGTATTTCCCTGACTGAGGCTGTCTTGTATTAAAACCTTTGAAGGAACAACATTGTTTTATCATCACGAAAAGTAATAAAAGCACACTGCTTTCTTGCAGACGCCATCCCGCCGAGCTATTACAGCCTTTACTTCCGAATCGTCAGATTTGACGTCTCGGCGATGGAGAAGAACGCCTCCAACCTGGTGAAGGCCGAGTTCAGGGTCTTCCGCCTGCAGAACTCAAAGGCGCGCGTCTCGGAGCAGCGGATAGAGCTGTACCAGGTACGGCGGCGCCTCGGACGTGTCAGCTCCCCCCTCCTTGCCACTGCAAACCCATCCAGCAGGCGGAACAAACTGTGGGGAGAAGCAGTTGAGTCCCCTCTCTCCAAAGCAGCCTCTTATTTCAGTGCTTTCCCTAGAAAGGGCTTCACTCAGAGTCATACGAAGCTGAAATGTGCTAATTTTTTCTAGCAGCTAAGCCTCAGGACTCCAGAGTTTTGAGCCAGCAGCGTGCCCAGGTGGCCAAGCGGGACACTGGCATCCTGGCTTGTATCAGCAATAGTGTGGACAGCAGGACCAGGACAGGGATTTTCCCTCTCTACTCAGCCCTGCTGAGGCCACATCTCAAATCCTGTGTCCAGTTCTGGGCCCCTCGCTGCAACGAAGACATTGAGGTGCTGGAGCGTGTCCAGGGTAGGGCAGTGGAGCTGGGCAAGGGTTTAGAGAGGGGCAGCTGAGGGAGATGGGGGTATTTATCCTGGAGAAAAGGAGTCTCAGGGCAAACCTTCCTGTTCTTTACAACTGCAGGATTGGAGGGTGCAGCCAGGTGGGGATTGGCCTCTCCTCCTGTGCAATCAGCAACAGGACAAGAGGAAATGGTGTGTTCAGGTTGGACATGCACCATGGTGTGTTCAGGTTGGACATCAGGAAGAATTCCTTCACTGAAAGGGTTGTCAAGTGTTGGAACAGGCTTCCCAGGGAAGTGGTAGAGTCACCATCCCTGGAAGAGTTCAGTAAATGACTGGACATGGCACTTAGTGCCATGGTCCAGTTGACATGGTGGTGTTTGGTTGAAGGTTGGACTCCGTGATCTTGGAGGGCTTTTCCAACCTTAGTGATTCTGTGATTCTATGTTTCACAGCATATAAAAAAAAGTGAGAGAGCAAGACATCAAAAAAGCTAGCCAGGATCTCTGTCTCCAAACACCTGACCTGAACTGTAGTTTACATAGAAGTCAAATTCCTCTTTCTGGCCTGGGTTTAGGAGAAGCTTTTTAAGCTTTCCTTGTAGAAATGGCATGAATAACTGAATTGCGAAGCTTAGCAGTTTCAAACCTGGCTTCTGTATAGTAGTCCAGCAGTTGAAGCAAGGGAGCAGACAATTCAGGGATTGTGGAGTGAGTAAGAAAATGCCCCATGACTCTTTCACTCCTGAGTGTTGACAAGATTTATGTCATTTAATCTTTAAGGGCTTTAGAGCCTTTAACCTCACTTAACATAGAGTCTGTGCATTTCTGCAAATACTGTCTAGAGCATATTTCATCTAAAGCATAGTTCACTTCTCTGAGAAGCACAGCAACTAAAAGGGGCCCAGCTCCCAGCAGTTTTATACTGAATAAAACTCGTGGTTGTTCCAGCAACCTGTGACATGCTCTGCTGAAAACCTTGGTGGATAGGATACCACCTTGTAAAAGGGTATGGAGACCCTCTTTAGCTCTGTTCTTGCTGCCTGTATTAGCTGTGCTTGGGCACTGTCCTGGGCCTGCAGCACTGTAGAGTCCCACTCGGATCCAGTGGGTGCAAATTTGAGTGTGTCTTCTCCCTCACTTTGAATGTTCACCTTTTCCTGCCTGGTGTGGTTAAGTGGAAACCAAATGTGGAGTAGAGAGCCAGGGCAGTTTGGGTTCATGTGCTCAGAAGTGACAGTAAGAGGCAGTCATGGAGGCTGACAGCAGGAAAAGTGCATTGGTCTGTTTAGATGTTGTTTATATGTAGGAAAAGCTTAATGTAGGAAAAGCTTAATTCCCATTTGAATGCGGTTCAGGTCCACAGGTGGTCACTGGGGGCTGCGACCTGACTGCCTTCTGCGGAGGCGAAATAACGGGACAACACGCAACGATCAGTATGATCATGTGAAGCCATTTATTATTACAGAATATGCATCCATGTAGCATTTTTAGTTCCGTATACGTGATGATTCGAACATCGTGCGGTCAAAAGCAGTATAATGATTGGATGCTTGCTACTGTTCGCATACTGCGTCTAAACTTCTGATTGGACACTTGCTGTGACTACTGTTCACCATATTTCAGCATCTCACATCTTCTCTGTTCAGCATAATGTAGCAATCTTTTTGAACTAACTTATTGTTTCAGCAGTTCCTAAACTATACTTCTTTCATGCTGCTGAACTATCTTATTATTTCAGCAATTCCTAAACTATGTTTCTTTTGTGCTGCGGTCAATACATCCTTGTTTCATATCCTTGGGTTGTTTCTTTTCTTTCTTCCGTGGTGTTATCAAAGATAGTGTATCCTTTACTCAGCTTGATTCAATGCTGGGAAAGCTGGGTTGTGCATTCCCAGTGTCCGTTCTCGCGCAAAAATTCTTCAACATGTCCATTCTCCTGCAAAAATTCTTCAACAGCCTTCCTCTCCAAGAACAGGATGGCAGAAAAGTTGAGCAGATATGTTTTTTGTTAAAAAGGAAAACTAAGAACATCTATTAAGAATCACTGGTGTTGCCTGTATAGAGCAGCCATCCCAGAGGAATGCACTATGAGTCCCAGTGATGCTGCCACAGCAGCCTGCTGAAACAATTGTGTATTCTGGCTTGACCTCACTGTTCAGACATCCTAAAAGCAGTTGATGGCATCTCTGGGCTTTCTGTTGTTCTACTTTTGAGAGCTGTTAGTCAGCCACCTGAAAAGAATACAGCTGTGGTTGCCTGAGCTCAGTTCATTGCCTTTCCGTGTTTGAGGAACGTGGGACACAAAGGGTTCAGCAGAGGTATGGAAGAAAGGGCCTTTGCTTGGCTGGGATTTTGCCTTGTGATGAGAAACAGCTGGGGCTTACTTGAAAGAGCCTGACTCCAGCAAGGCTGTGCCCATGGAAATGGCTGACACCTGCATCCAGGGCAGGTACTTGGGTCCCTGGATAAATATATGGCTAGTGAGTAAGGCAGTTTCTTTTTTAGGCTGGGTGGAGCATACTAAGTGAAGTGTTAGGTGAGTAATGAGTGCAGGTTATTGTAGGATTAGATCTTTTCTCCACCAAGTAACAGGCGAGCCAAAGGCAGCATGCCCTGTGTGTTTGTGTCAGGCATATTTTAGGCATGTTACTTTGTTCCTTTGCTTGTAGAGAGGCAAGCTGTCTCTGGATCATTTCCCTTTGGTCATGTTTATTTCTTGCGATCTTGTATGTAGCTCTTCCTAAAACCATGTACGGGGGTATTTCAGCTCTGTGGTGGGCAGTCTGAACTGCATGGGTTCCTTGGCAGCAGCTCTTCTGCAGGAGTGTGAGAGTCCTCAAATGTTGCTGCAACTCATCTCCGTCATAGCACGTGAGGCTAGGATGCAGTGTTTAACAGGAAAAGCAAAAGCAGGGAGAAATTGGAGAGAAGGGACCCAAAATGCTTTTGGGTTCCCTCCAACTTGAGTTATTCTATGATTCTACGGTGTTTTGTATAACAGTGCTATAGAAAGCATCCTGAAACTTATTATATGAATTCTGGAGATTAGAAAGAAGAAAATCTATGCAGATCAAGGTGAAGAAGGACGGGTAGGAGGCATTGGTGCCACAGTGGTGCTGGAGGAGCTTCAGGGCTGTGTATTGATGTATTGAGAATGCAGATAGGGTTGTCTAGCGGTGAACGAAGGTACGAACGTGGGAGGTAAAAGGAGAGAGTGAGGAAGATTCCTCCTTTCAGTCAGAGAGGCAAATATGTTCTGTAAGGGCTGAAGACTTAGTCAGATATCTGACTCCAGCATGAAAAGCCATGCATGGAGAGTAAACCTTGCAGAGGAGACTGCTAGTGAAGTTGGCATGCGCAGCTGCCGCTCCTCCTCTGTGCATGAGCTTTGCTTCCTGTCTTGTGACATACATGCTGGGCTTGCCAGGGCTGTTGTGCCCAGAAGGAACAGTGTGGTTTTTCATCTTGCATGAGCAACATTTAATTATTAGGGGTTTTTTTTCTCCTCCAACCAAGTTTCAGGTTGCCTAGTGTTTTGCTTTGTTGTCGAGCTCTTCTTGATGAGGGTTTTTGAAATTCCTCTCATACCTGCAGTTTCAAAGAATGGTTGTTCCTTTGTCCCCTTGTCTTTCTCAGTCAAGCAGGAGGGGAGGGGAAGAAGTCTTCTGGATAGTATCTGAGCTCTCTTGCGGTTCATGAAGATAGCTGTCCCTGAACATATGCACCTCTCCTAACTGCCCTCCAAGAGCTTTCTGATTTAGTCCAGTGGCAGCTTAGTAGTAGCATATGTACCACTGGTGCAGAAGGGACAACATTACTCTAAAGGACTATTTTAGGAACAGCTAGAGACAGATGTGCAGGGTATATTGAAAAAATAAGCAAGCAGAATATAAATATTTTGTTTCTCCGTCTGATTCTTTCTTTGTGTGGTCCTCTGACCTTACAGATCTACCCCTTAAAATGAAAGAAGAAATGCAAAACTGCACCTTTTCAGCTAAGCTTTCCTCAGGCTGTACTTGGCTCCCATTTCCAAACCACATCAGAAAGGGACTTTGTGTTTTCCTACAGCCCTTGTTTGCACTGACTCCGGGAAGGCAGTCTGGGGCTGTTTGGCATGGTGAGCCAGGGCTGTGGCCCCTTGTTTCTGGCCCCTGGCACCGCAGCAGCAGCAGGACCCAGTCCCCACCTCAGAGGCTGAGTTGGAGCAGAGAGCGCCCCATCGTATTTATGCTGGGAGTGAGTGGTTATGAATCTGTTTGCCAGGTTTTCTGACATCTGGATTTCTCCAGGCAGTGAGTCCTAGAGATTAATTCTCATGGCGGTGCCCTGGATGCATCTGCAAAGCCAATGGACAAGTAGTAATCCCTGTGTGCAGAAAATGTCTGTTTTCACCCAGAATACTTCTCCTGGTATTTAAGGATTAGTCAGCCACATCTGTGTGTTCCTACACAGATGGGAAGTGCAGTGCACATACTAAGTAGTCTTAGGATGGAAAATAATAAAACTCACAGAAGTAGGAATTAAGTTACTTTTATAAGGCTGGTGTAAAAGCTTCTGTCTCTCCTTGGCTCCCGTTGAGTGAAGCCGCAGAGAATTAAATTCTTTCAAGGCGCTATCTTTTCTGTTGTTTCTTCTGCCTGAAAGGGAGGCTTAATCTGGTGGTTATACTGCTGATCATCAGCACGCTGGCGAGTGGGAAGCCGGAGGGGAGGAAGGAAGCGCCGTGACCTCAGACAAGGCGCGCTTCTCCCGTCCTTCCACTGCGCCGTGCTCGCTCAATGCGCTCCCCAGCGCGCACCAAGACTTCGGAAAATATTAAGAGGATAAAGTGCTTTTGGGGAAGGGAGGAGGAATAATATTAAATAAACAAGTTTTAGCATCCTCCAGTGACCCTTGCTATGTTTTTAAAGATTTATGCCAAATGCAGGCTTTATTGGAATTTGATCAGATAAAGCTCAGTTGTTATGGGAATGTCTTTGTTCATCAGTTTTCTTGCCTGCTTTGAAGACTTCATCACATCTTTCTTTTATTAAGGTGCTTCTGTATTTATGAATAAAGTCCCTTCACCCTTCAAAAAAACCCCTTGTCTTTTATGAATAAGCATTCCAAAAAATAAATAGGCACCACTGCAAAGCAGAACTAGTGGAAACCCTTACAGGGTGAAAAGACATCCTTCAGAGAGTATTGTGGTATTGGGTTTAAGGTATTTTTATTACGTACAGGCAGTCAAACAATAACAAGTAATAATTACTTCCTATGGAAGCGGTGCCATGTTTTGTTAACACATCATAAAGCATCACAAAAAATGCAGCTGAAGCGCTGTGTTTTATTGTCATCGTTGTCTGAGGCTGCTCTGGGTTGGGGGTACCTGAGAGGCTGTGGATGGGAGGGATGTCCCACAGGATGTATCAGAGCACAGGGTTGGGGCAAATGAACAGTGCCAGGTTAAAGCTGGGGGGGACACATCAGATTGCAGTGAAGAATTTGAAGCAAACAGGAGCAGAGCTTTGGTCGTTCCATGTTGGGGAGAGCCCGGTCCATGTCAAGAGCTCCTGTGGAGCTTGCTCAGGGTCTAGGAAGAGCTGTCTGTCCTCTAGGCGGTGGTAACCCGCGGTTATAACAGGGCTTCTCTCCCTGCTTGGAGGTATGAGAGGAAGATGCTGTGGAACATATTACCCCATTATGAGTCAGATTTAAATTTAAACCACAGTTGGTTGTTCAAATACTTTCAATTCAGACAGTGTTTTGTCTTGTTTTTCAGTTGAGGAATATGTTTAGAGTGAGCTACTATAGATTTGGGCCAAATCTCTGTGGTGCAAATCTGAGGCAATTTACACTGACTGCAACAGAGATCCTTCAGGCTGATCTCCGTATAATCAGGAGCAGAGGGGCCTTGCTCTCTTTTCTTGCCAAAAAGTGCCGTCTCTAATGCCACGGAAGAAAATACCATGAAGCAGGATTTGTGGCTGTGAGCTGGTGCAGGATATCTGTATTACAGATGTCACCTGGGGCACTTGGTTATAATTGCCTGCCATCGCTGTGACCCACATCTAAAGTAGTGCATTTGGATCTCACAGTTTATGTATCACTGTCCTGAAACCAGACGCTTGCATTCTGAAAGGTTATAAGGTTTTGTTGAATGGCAAATGTACAGTGTTCTTTGAAGTGCCAAACTCAGTATGAAGCGTGGGGGTAGTAACTTTCTACTCTACCAACCTCCTTCTCTTTCCCTCAGCAACTGCTCAGGACCAGAGGAAGTTAATTTGTGGTATATTTCAGTTGAATTGCTGTTTTCTTCTGGTTCCAGAATTCCTTTTTCTGGTTCCAAATACTGTATGCTCTGCAAAAATATGTCAGTACACTGGAGGTAGTGTCTAGAGTACCTTCAGAAAATACTCTGTGAGCGTGAGGGAAGTATTTATGGCTGCATCAACCTTCACTGCAATTTAAGAGCGTATCTCGGCGGCAGCCACCCTTTGCCAGGAGCAGAGCAGTTACTGAAGACGACTTGAAGTAATCTATAATATCCCCATCAGCTCCTGGCAAGGGCCAGCGTGTGCTTCCCAGCAGGACACTGCCACATGTGGGCCACGGGTGGCTGTATTGCCATTTGTGGTGTATGTTCGTTGTCAGAGGCGTGGGAATGTGGGCCGTGGGTCAGAAAACAACCACTAGGTTTGAGTTCCTGCTCTTTGGGCTCGGGTTTGTTGGAGTAGCCAAGCCTCCATTACCCTGGGACACAAGCAAGTTTGAACCAAGCAGCTCAGAGTGGTGGTCACTGGGCTGAGGAACATCAGGTTGGCTTGATGGCAGTGTGCTAGAGAGCCTGTTGGAGGGGGAAAGGTGGTGTTCTGTTCTGGGGAGGTGTAGGAAACAATGTGAAGCTTTGCTGGAGAGAAGCCTACATGAAGAAGAATAGATGATGGGAGAAAATGAAGGCAGATGGGAGTGGTTTGGGTGGAAGCCTGTAGGTGGTGGGAAGAGAATACCACAAAGAGAACTGTGAGTTCCAGGGAACGATGCAGGCAAGAGGAAGAGAAGAAAGAGGAGGAACTTGTGGAAGGAGACGACATCTTAGAAGTACTATGTCCAAATATTCATTTAGCCAAGAAAGCTGCATGCCAAAATGTTGTAGTAAAATGCACATGAAGATGAGATGTGACTGTCAGGGACAGGACTGAGGAAGAGAAAAGGGCTTAGGAGACCTGTGCATAAAGGGGACATGAACACAGGAGTACCCTGCAGAATCTAGGAGATTTGGCTAGAAGACAGGAGAACCCACTCTGTTTCTGTTGACTTTGGCTCCTCTTTGTTGATACTTTAATAAAACATAATGTGCCTCTGGCAAGTTAAAGCTAAATGCTAGATAAGTTTACGGGATTTTTTTGTTTTGCTTCATTTTATATAAAATCTTTCTTTGGAGCTATCTTAAAATCTCCCAAATGGCAGGAAATTGCCCTCAATATTTCAGAATCTTCCAGGAGAAGGACCCCAGACCCTCCGTTCTTGTTTATTGCTTATACAATGCAGAGTCTTCCTGCCTGCTTAAACATAAATCAGACCGGACAGCCTCAGGGCTCTGTCCCCGACTTACACTGCACATGTATCTTCAGTATCAGGAGGAAGGCCCTGCTTGGGGAACAAATGGAGAGGAAATCCCTTCCCAGGATCCATTCTCTTCCCAGAGCTCATCCCCTCACCGCAGGGTGATGCAATGAGTCAGTCACAGTGATTCCATGACATACTTGAGTTCCCCTCCCTTTCTGACCTGCCTGAAGTGCTCATCTCTTTATCCCCCTCACGCTTCACCTTCTTTTACCTTTAAGTGAGCACCAGCCAACACTGTAAGAGAATACTTCTGCAGCTGTAGCCCATCCAGATATAAAAGAGTTGGGTTATGTGCGCAATATGTTCTTTTTATTTGCAAGTTTGCATGAAGAACGTGTCTGGCAAGTTCTGAGCAGATGGATCAGAGAGCTATGGGTTTTTTACAAACTTTGGCAAGTACTCCATACCTTTCTCTGTATTTTGGCAGGAGCTCTGCATCTCATATACTAGTCTCTGAAGATTCTGCCCTCAGTTTGAGCCTGGTTCGGAGACCGCTGCAAGTAATGGAAAGACTTCATTGATAAGCAGGGGGACTGTAAAGCCCTTTTAACTCCGTAGCACTGAAGGCGGAGTCTGAATTACTCCTTTGCAGGAGTGGCTACAAGAAGAGCTTGAAAACTCACACTGACAATTTTTTAAAAAGTACGCAGCCAGTCTCTTGCACTTAGAAGCAAGAGTTTGCACTAAGATTTTGATAGCCAGTAGATTCTGAGTTATCTGGCAAAAGGTACTCTATGGAAGCTTTGCACTTTACACCATATGTTTTCACATATAATGAGTAAGAAACTGGAGAGGTTCACAGCAGAGTCAAGGATTTGCTTTTCCTTGTGTCCAAGATAGGATCAAAGGCCTCAGATTTAACCAGGGAATAAGAAAGGATTGATAATTAGCATGGTCATTTTTTAACTTTAGGTTTCAGAAAGAGCTGGCTGAAGTCCCTGAGAGCTGTTCGAGGGGACCTTTGAAATCTTGAACCAGGCAGTGAGTGAATCTTTCAGTAGGGTGAATAGTATGTAAGAATTTAGAAACAACATCTGTGTATGCAGACCTTGGGAATCTGGTCATTCCAGTGTAGAGAGTTAGGCTGGAGTCCCCTGCAGTTTCTTCTAGTTCAGGAAAGGTTTTCCTAAATGGCAGTTTTCAGCCACGGTGTGCACAGCTGAACTTATCTCTGCTCTCATGTTAACCAGCATAAGCACATCATTTACCACTGGATCTCATTGTTTGGGCTTATTTACTTTGAGCTTACAAATACATGTCAGGTTATTTCCATTATTTTTCAAAAGGGCTGTGAAGTTCCAGTGGAAATCATGGATAATGACTGATAAGTAAGAGAAAGAGCAGCGAGCCTGCCAAGATGTTGTAATACACAAGAACGTACAGGAGTCTGAAATGACAGAGAAGGGAAGGGAAAGAAGGAAGTTATCAGGGGGCCAGCAGCATCTGGAGGGAGAAGATCAGACAGTCCAGAATGAATGGACAGGAAAGACAGATTAATAGCAGTTTTTCACAAGATAATGCCATATTTACTGCTATTCAGTGACTGCAGAACCCTCACTGGCTGACAGCAGTGACCATTTCAAGTTCCAAGGAGACAGGATAGGTATTTTTAAGTGGCCATGTGATCTTACTACTATGTTTGGGAAGTTCATCAACTTGTTTTAAGAAACTGTAAGTCACCAAAAATATTTCCGAAGAGTTGGTGACTATAATTCTCAAACCCAGCTATAAAATGCTCTTCTTGTTGCTGAAGCTTGGCCTCTGATGGGTGCCCAGGGTTTTCTTGGCTGCAGCAGATATATGTCATTGATGCATCAGCCTGTGTATCATCACTGCTGAACCATATTCAGTCTTTGGTTTGTTTGCTTGCTGAGGAGGTGGTGAATTTATTGGCCAAAACTATTCCACTGTAAATTATACTTAATTGTAATTTTCCTATTCTTCTGCATCTGACTGTGGTGACAGTAGAAGACTAGAAGTAGTTACTGGCCAGAACACCAAATCTGAAATGAACTAAGCAAGTTGCTGTTCTGGAGCTCTAGTTATTTGAAAGAACCAGTGTATCTTTATGTCAAATTTTTTCCTTTTAGCTGTGTAATGAGTCATGAAGACAGGCTGTTCTGGTGTCTGCTGTCAGTGGTTATTGTCTAGAATACATACACTAATGTGTTGATTCAGTTATCCCCTGCTTTAGCTGCCTAAATATATGAGCGGAGGAGTAGGCAAAGGAAACTTTGAGCAAAGTAATTATGTTTCTTTTAACAGAGTCGTGGGGTTAGCAGTCTTTTCAGTTTTGTTTTTGAACCAGTTTAGTTACGCTGACACCGAGTGCTGCTGCTGCTGCTCTGCTCATGTCAACTTCTGATATGCCCCGTTCCTTAAAGAAGTCATGTTTCTGCTCATTGTGCAAGCATTCTGCTTTGTTTGTTATCATGAATTATGTAGCGTTTTCAGTGTACTTTACAGTTTATAAAATACAGGCAAAGATAATCCTTACCCTTATTTTTATACTCAGAACTGTGTGATAGTTTCTTGAGGGTATAAACATGTGTGCCTATAAATAAACAGTTTCATCCTGCAGTATTTTAATGAAGATTTCAGCTACTTGATACTTAAATTTTTAAAAATATATCTGTTAATGCTCTCCAGTTAGTCTGAAAAATAAGCATAGCAAGTGACAGAAGTAATTTAGAAATGAGTATTTTCTGGAAGCTCCTCATTCTTCTGAAACCAGTTTGTGACAAAACAACGATTTTTCACTGCTGAATGCTCTGGTCATGGTGATTTGGGATATGCTTTCAAGATAACATCATGGGTCAGCCTCCTCTAATGGATGAAGAGGAGCACAGACAAGTCCCTGCCAGCCAAGCAGAGGTTCTCCCCCAGAAGACTGAGCAGAATGAAGAGTAGATTTCAACAGGATTTGTAAAATACCAGAAATCTGGCAGGCTTGATGAGGGTGGCATGTGAGTGCTGTCATCACCACGATCCCCGGCTGGGCTTCCTAAACATATGGAGCTGTACAAACAAGAGCAATGCTTTGTTTGCATCTGGCTTCTTCATGAGCCATTTCCTGCAATTAACTGCATTATTCATTTGTTCATGTGTTTCTTTCACCTTGATCTGCTGGCAGTAGCTGCATATATGTGATATCTAGAGACCCTTCATGCATATTTGTAAGATGTTTTTTTTCCCCAGGTGTTTTCAAGAAGCCTCAGAATTGAAAAGAAGTGTATAAGGGGTAGGTTAGCAGTGGGCATAGAAAACGGTAGGTAGAAGGCAGTGTACAAGACACTTGGTCAAGAGAAGATTAGCATGTTTTTTGGTTGGTTGTTTTCCTGTGAAAGGGGTGAATCATGTATAAAAACAGGATAGAAAAAAACCTGCAATTTTTCTTAGAATTTAGAACATTGCTACGGAATGAAAATTACTCTGCATACTGGTCTAGAAGTCTGGTGGGATCACCTTCTGGTAACACTTCTTCCAAATCAGCTCATCCCCACGGCGTGTGATCGTTTGCATTTGTTCCCTGTGTGATCATTTGTTGTAACAGCCAGCGCTACATTGTCACTCTGTTGGAAGCAAGACCAAGTAAGCAGCTATCCCTGGAGAGAACCTGCGTTTGTTGGCTTTGAGCTTTCTCTGAGGCGTGTGTGAAGGTGTGCGTGCTCACACCCGTGGGCGCGCAGCTGTCGTGCAGCACCAGCTGCTTGTGCGTGCATGTGTTGGGATGTCGCTCCTCAGAGAGGGAGGTGGGGCTGCCTGTGTGGAAACTCTGTCTCCTGTTCATGCAAATGATGGGATCTGTGTCTCTGCATGCAGTGGGTGATGCACAGGATTCCCCCACCGGAAAACCCTAGCCTTCCACGTCATGGCCTGTAGTCAGACCAAACTCCCTCTACCTCTCTAAGAGGGAGTGTTTGGGTAAGGTGCCAGAAGGAAATAAGAAAGGATTAAAGGGGAAGTTTAACTCAGTTGACTTTTTCTGTGGATTTTCTTTTTCCCCCTTGCCTTCTGTTAATATTTTTAGTGCACTGAAAACTTTTGCACAAAGGCTTTCATTTAGCTCCTGCAGGTACAAGCTGTGCAGCAGCAGTTCTGATAGCAGTGTTTGATGTGGTTGTGATGGGCTAAGCATGAAGGTGAGGCGGTGTTTATAGGTAAGGCAAGGCAATGTTTATAGGTGAAGGTAATGTCTCTTCTAAGACCAATCAGAGTGGTTGGAAGAAGTAGACAAGCTTTTAAGCACAAAAGCTGCAAGGCACAGAAAAGGCTTTTATTCTTTTTTGAAGCTAAATTAGTTGTTCTAGTCGGAAGAAAGGATTGGAAACACTGAAAGAGAAGCTTTGCATTGAGGGTTCAGGCTTAAGGGTGTATTGGAAGAAAAAGGTATATTGCTGATGGGAAAGGTTAAAACCAGAAATGTAGGGCAAAGTAAAAAGAAGCAAACCAAAGCAGGGAAATGGCAGAGAGAACCTAAAATGCTTGTTTCATGTAGTAATTTCTGGAAGACTCATTTCAAGAATATATTGTAGCTGTAAAAATTTCTGAGAGATTCCTACAAAAAGGCTCCTTTGTTTACCACCATATAGAGTGCAGTTGCTTCAGTGTGGATGGAAGTAGAATGCAGTGTAGGGAAGGAATCCTAATCAGATTATTTTGTGCAAGGAAATGGACTCTGAGGATCCAGCCTAGGATTTTATCTTCCATTAGCTTTCCACACTTGCAACAATGTAAGAGAAAAAGAAGAGAAAATGGAAATGGTGGGGCTAGAAGATCATTCTTGCTTACAAGTACTCGGGTTGTTAAGATTATTCATCACCCTAACACTATAAAAATACTTAACCCAAGAGAAAGAGATTGAAGTTAATTTCACTAAGTGTGAGACTCATCTCACCAGCCTTTTGCTTAAGAACTGCCCGTGCCTGTTTAACCCATGGTGTCAGTTGTGGAAATTATCTCATACTTGGTTTGTGACTTTTTACCTCATTCTTAATTTTCTTCCTGAGCATGCTGCATAGACAACATAGAGAGAAACTTTACTTTCAGATATTGCAGGTACCATAGGATGGATAATGCTCAGCTCTTTCAATCCACAGTATCCATCCTGTCCCACAGTGCCATACAGTTCTGAAACCTGCCAGCACTTTTCTTGTCGTTCAGCTGAACAGTGAGGATGGATTTTCCTTGTACCATTGGATACATACACTGATGATTTCTTGTACTTTTACAAATGCTTTTCATTCCAGGTACACACTGCCAGCCCCTGACTTTGTCCTTTGGTAGCAACTGGGATAAAGACTGGGATAAATACATGTTATTTTTGATACCAAGGCACAGCTGTGTCTTCAGAATATGTCTAAGACCAATTATAGTTAACATCAGGAGATTGCTTTTGGCACATTACTTACTTTTAGTCCTTACATCACTGCCAAAACTGAGGTATGCAGTTTCTGGAGTCTTTGGAAAGATATGACTGTGCAGAAAGGAAGAGAAATGAGCCAAGTTCTTGTGTCCCATTTGCCTCACACGTCCCCCCCCCCAGCCCCAACACATCTTTGCACAGTGACAGCTGCATTACATCCTCAGAAACACTTGACCTGATAAAGACCAAAGGGAAGGCAAAGTTATATTTGTACTTCTCTGGGACTTTCCCAGCATTGATTACTGATTCTCTCATCCCTCTGGCACTTCTGAGCAATGGTAGTCCCCTTGCTGCTGCCAGACTCTCTGTAAACAGTTGTTCAGACGCTTTGTTTGAAGGTTACCTCATAAAAAGGAGTCTCAATGTTCACTGTTTGAGTGCCCTTAGTTTCTGCTGGGGAACTCGGCATCGCCTACTAGGGGCCCTTAGTAATCTTCTGGACTTAAATCAACATCTTCTCCTGGCTTTTTGCTGAATGTGTTGATCAGAAAGAAGACAAAGAGCTTGTCGTGTTGCTGTTCTTTTCGTAAGACAAATGTTACTGTAGGAGCCATGCTGTTGGCCTTTGAGAGATCCAGGACTGCCTTGCAATAAACAGGGAGACTCTACATGCTGACTCCACATGCTGGAGAGAATCTGAGCTTTCCAAGCCTGTTTAATTATGAAAAGCCTAATTTTATCACGATGACATAGTTTCACACCTCTTTTGAAATATTTTTCTTTACATGTATTATGCGGTTTCACCATTATTTTGTTACAGCAGTGCTTGCTAGGTGTCAGGTTGTTCTGGGCTGAGAAAATAGGAGGAAACAATGAGATGTTGTCAGTTACTCATTTGGAGATGGATTTGGATGCTTAAAGAAAGGAAAACCCCGAAACAAATATATGAAGTCGCACAGCTGGCATGCCAAAAGTTACAAAGTGATGTTATCTTGTGGTATCTTGATTGGAGTTGACTTCATGTTGCGTGGCATTCCAGCTCCCTGCATCACAAAACTATCAACAGAGTAATAACCAGAAAACCAGAAACCTGTTAACAGCCAAAAGTACAATTGTTTTTGTCCTGCACTTACGGTAAATAATAGCAGGCTGTGCTTGTATATGGGAAGGCACTCACTGAGTTCTGTGCCTGGGAGGAAGACTGTGGGCACTCAGAAGTCTAGTCATGCAGGACCTGGGTTTCTTTTCTGCAGGTATTTTTTGTTGCTTGGTCAGTAGAAGCACTTGACACAAGCACAAATACAGCTGGCATCAAAGTTTGGGTGGAAGCAGCCTCACCTGTTGCACAGATGTGTGTGTGGCCATCTGTTTAATGTGTGATTAGTACCTGAAATCAGAGGGGAGGCTGGAAGCATGAATAAGGCAATACCCTACAGATTAGTTATAGGGCAGCTGTGTAATACCTTCAGTGTACAGACTACATTGCACAGCCTGGACTTTGGCATCTTATGCTCTAGCCAGTGTCAATATTACTGAAGAAGGTCAAATAGTTTCTTCTGATGATTGCTGTGATCTCTTGACCCCTTGTATTACAGGATAAGTTTTCAGGGCAGTTCTTTTAGTGTGATTTCTCTCAAGAAGGAATATAGGATGGTGTGTTTTGCTTGGGAGCATAAGCTGCTTTCATTAGGGTGTTTTTATATTGTTCTTCTCCTTACACACCCGAAGAAGATTCTTTCTGAAAATGTGCATGAATGTTCGTCTGCTGCATAGAGGTTTCAGCTGTAATAGTTTCTTGTGCTGTTTTATAATGTTAGTGGTCCATTTTAAAAGCAACCAGGTAAATGTTAAACAGTAGGCAATCTTGTTTGTTGTTTCTTGCAGGTTTTAAAATCTAAAGAATTATCATCACCAGGACAGCGCTATATCGACAGCAAAGTAGTTAAAACAAGAGCTGAAGGAGAATGGTTGTCTTTTGATGTCACTGAGGCTGTACATGAGTGGCTCCACCACAGAGGTGACAAAAAGTGCTCTTTGCCTTCACTCCTGCCCCAACTGCTCCTCCATTAACTCAGGTGTATTTCAGAGTCATTCCACATGTAAAAACCAACTCCGCTCACTTTTATGTTTTGCAGACAGGAATCTTGGATTTAAGATAAGCTTGCATTGTCCATGCTGTACCTTCGTGCCTTCCAATAATTATATCATCCCAAATAAAAGTGAGGAGCTTGAAGCAAGATTTGCAGGTAATGATAGGAAAAAAACCCAACTTTTTAAAACATTGTGGCACTCACTAGTTGAGGAGGGAAACAAAATCTGTCTCTGCCTCCTGAATGGCATTCAGCTGATTGAAAACTTGCTCATTTGAGAATCAAGATTCTCAGCTGGTAGGAAATGGTACTAAAGACACAAGGGTAAAACTGTATCACCTGAAAAATTCTGAAATCAGATATCATGAATAAGCTGTCTCATTCCATGCGTGCAGCTTTGATTCCCTAAGAGTCTGTGTTACAGTTTGCAGCATGCACACAGGATATAGAGTTTTGGATTTAGTGGAGGCTGTTGCACAGTAGGCAATCCACTGTTGCATAGTAATGAGAAAACATGCTCAATATTTTCAAAATAAACCCTTTGACTGCTCTCCATCATAGTACTGTAATGAGTCAGGCTTAGTAGAAAAGATTGGAATGAGTGGGCATTAAAAAACAAAAGGCTGTGTAGTGAGGGTTATGGATATATGTGCTCTTTATGGACAGCAGGCAAGGTGATACGGAGTAAATATATCAAGGTCATATAAGCTCTCTTGTGTTTTTGAGCCATTAAACCTTCAGTTTCACAAAGGGAAATTATATCTAATTGACTGTACTATAGTTACCATCCACCAGTACATATGAATCTGTAGCTATATTAGAACCAATTTTAACCTAAATTCTGTTCATGAAGTTCTCATTTATTGAAGTGTATCGTGATTTGGTTCACTTGTGGTCCAAGTATTTGGCTATATTCCTTGTCAAGTATTAAGTTTTTCTAACCGTTGTTTCACTGCATTGGAATTTTTTCCTGTAAGTAAATACATGTACTGTACATATGATTAAAGCCATTGTATGCATTTAAAAAATTGTTAGTATGATGTTTGGTCGCTGTAACTGCATATGTTAAAAAAAGAATAGTGTGTCTTTTTCTGTTTAGATAGCAGCATCTGGTTGGGGAGGGTAATTTTCTAAAGGGTCTTAATTAAAGGCATAACAAGACTCCTGTGAAAGGCCAATGTCTTGAGTCTCTTGCCTGTGCTACTGCCACGATAAGAAGCTGGTAAGGCAGTTAGTGTTCAAAGAGAACACAAAATGTGAGGCCATGGATTGCCATTTCAAGTAGAAGTACTTTGATCAGTGTCTTTGCCATGCCCATATAATGGAAGAGACTAGAATAACTGTCCTTCTGGGGAAAATCAACAGATTTAAATAAACTGGCAATGAATTTAGAAGTATTAGAAAGGAGCAACTGTGATGGAGAAAACTAATGGGATAGAAGTAAGAGTGGGAAATGAAGGTGAAGTATTCAGAGCAGCTTTAAGTGTGTTAAAAAGGTTTTAAAAGGTACATAGCTGTTAAAAGTTGGGGGTACTGCTCTAACTGAAGCAACGAAAGAATTACTGCTTGGGGCATTTGAAACTAATCGATGCAGATGTGACAAATGACCTTTTCTATTAGTAATTTAAACTTTTCTAGTAGATGTGCTGAAATGCCATTAAATAGCTGTGAATGTGGGAGGGCTGATAGAATAGATAACATGAGAACTGTAAATGTGTTAGGCTTGTTGGGTTGAAATTTGCCCCCACTTCCCCAATAAACATGTCCAGCTGACACCATCATGGCCCAGTTTCTGAGAGATTTTTTTTTAAGAGATGGTTTATTTAATTTGTGAAGAAAAAGCAACACAATGTTTATCACCAAAATGTATTTTTTGAAGGTATTGATGACTACACATATTCCAGTGGTGATGTGAAAGCTTTAAAGTCCAATAGGAAAAAATACAGTGGGAAGACCCCACATCTTCTGCTAATGTTGTTACCCTCCTACAGACTTGAGTCGCAACAGCCCAGTCGGCGGAAGAAGCGTGCTCTAGATGCTGCCTATTGTTTTAGGTAACTATGCCTCCACATCCAATATTCTTACACAGCCTGGGAGGTGTCATGCAGTTGTTTATCGTGTTCCTTTACAGCTGGCATTTATACAGAACACAGACCCACATTCTCAGACCCACCGGGGTCTGTGTGCAGCAGGTCTCTGCCTTGCAGCCTCCAATCCCACAGAGACAGGGGCAGATTGTTCTGATCTTAGACAGCAGAAGCTCAGTTCCATCTGGGATGATTCCCAGATGTGTTAGCCCCATAGTTAGAGCCAAATTATCACCTTCACTTTGCTCACCTACTCAGAGAGTCCCCTCTGTAAGAACCTGGAGAAAAACACTTGACTAATCCTCCAGGGAAGCCGTTAGCTTTGTCTGTATGAGCAAGTCCTGCCATGTCTAAGCATCCAATTTCAGTTACAGCATAAGCTACAATTGATTTGATTTAGTTGAGAATTTTTGTGACTCAGACTTGCCTGCCTGTAGAGGATCATTCAGGGAGCAAGCAACTGGATTATTTTATTCCCTGTGTTGTCTTTGTTATGACCGATGTGTTTGTATTTTATTTCCCAGGAATGTGCAGGATAATTGCTGTCTGCGTCCACTTTATATTGACTTCAAGAGGGATCTTGGCTGGAAATGGATTCATGAACCTAAAGGATACCATGCTAATTTCTGTGCAGGAGCCTGCCCGTATTTGTGGAGCTCAGATACTCAGCACAGCAGAGTAAGTAATGGATTTGCTAATTTTCAGCAACTGCAGGTTGACCTATGTTTCTGGGACTGACATCAGCACCAGTGCCCAGAGTTAGTCTGAAACTCCAAGGCTGATGAAATGTGGGCCTATAAAGGAAGTCACACATGACCTCAAGCTAGTGTTGAAGCAGGACAAACGTATTGGCCCCAGAGGTTTCCTTTTGTTTTGTATGTTCGTTGATATGAACACATGGTTGTACTGAATGCTTTTTGTGAGTATGTAGCCTTTGGAAGTGGCCTGGGAAAGGCTTTCATTATGGAGCATGAGTGGAAGATGGTACAATAAGTTTGGTCAGCAAACGCACTGAGGGAGGCACTTTCAGAGTAACAAAAGGGCTGAGTTGTACCACCTGGTCATCACCTGCTTTTATGACCTGCCATTTCAAGGGTAGCACCTGCCATGCTGAATTTCTTGAAAATATACTGATAGATGTCTTTATTTTACTTCAAAAGATGTATTCTTTCTTATACTTTGAAAATTTATATGTGAAGGAGGGACTTTGTGTCTGGGATGTTGAAGAACCAAATCACAGATGTCTGAGATGGGACTTTTTATTTTAGGGATTAGATGTGGTATTTTAGCCAACTGCCTTAGGATGAGTAGTATTCTGCTATGAAGTGCTAATTTCCTCTCAACTATCGATAAGGAGGTCTAGGCAGTAAATGCAAGAGACAGACATTTGCATCATAGTTGTCATAAAGTAAGAATTTCACCCTTGGGTCCGTACTAAAAATGATGTCTCCCCTTTTTCAAGCCTCCCTTAAAATACCAGATCAAGGTCAGACAGCAGGGAGAACTCTCCATGTCCAAGGGACAGCTTGAGTTTCTTTTGGTTGGTAAAATCATGGTGTCATGTTCTTCCTGAGCTTACAGAGCCGTTTGTAGCTGTCATTGGCTGTGACATTGTGCTGTTAGCAATGTCAGGAGGCAGAGGTAAGCATGTTTCTGTGCTTGTGTGGAGTAATAGTGTACACATTTTGGAACAGCACTTGTTTTTAAAGGAATGAGGAAGAGTAACTGTCATGGTCACAAATACGTGGTTTGGATAATTGCCCAAGGAGCCAGAAGTTGCCTAATAAAGTAGTTAGTGTTGCTGTCCTGAACAGATCTTCTGTCTCTCTGAGCTGCAAACGTTGTGTGGAAGTTCTAGGAAAAGGTCACTTGGTGTTTGGCTAAGGCATTAATGGGCATCCTCAGGAGCACCTATGCATGATCAGTGGCTAACCCTCCACACTTCCCTTGCAGAGAACCATGCATAGGAGTCCAAGGTGACATAGGTGATAACTTCACTGCAGCCGGCTCTCAACAGGAGTAGCTGCACCTTGAGTCCTGCTGCTTGCAGGGTGGCATTAATGGACTTTATTAACATGGCCAGAGGGTAAAAGAAGGGGAGTGCCTATGATCTGAAGAGGTCTCTTTTCTCTTTGGTCCCTTGTAAATCAAAAAACCTGTAAACAGCAAATGGCAACCTGAAGAAACAGATTAAAACCTTTCCATTTCCTCTGTACTCATAAACATAGTGTGCCTGTTGATTCAAATGGCAGCACTTAAGAGGCAGACTCCAGGTATGTACTAGCTTTGAGGTTTAAGACTGCATGGACAAAACCTTAGGAAATTCAGGCATATTATGAACACCAGATTGAAGTGGAAAAGCGTAAAAAACCCCTAAAATCCAGGAATCTTCATACTGCTTTTGGTGGGCATCATCTGAGGTGCTGTGGGAGGAAGTGATGCAGAAAGCAGTTTGCTCATTAAAGGTAGCTACCTTAATCTATTTTTGTTTCTCCTTCTAGGTACTCAGCTTGTATAACACCATAAATCCAGAAGCTTCTGCCTCTCCATGCTGTGTGTCCCAGGATTTGGAACCCCTCACCATCCTCTACTACATTGGAAAAACACCCAAAATCGAACAGCTGTCCAACATGATTGTAAAGTCTTGCAAGTGCAGCTAAAGGATATCCCTGAAACAGCATGATGTGTGTTTATTAAAAAAAAAAAAAAAAAAAAANAAAAAAAAAAAAAAAAACACAAGGCAAGAAAGAAAGAGAGAGCAAGATGGAAAGAAAGAAAAATAAAAACCCAGGTTCATCAGTGTTAAAATAAGAAGAAAAAAAAAAGCGGTACTAGCTGAACTGTTTGAAAGTTTGTTTTGTTTTTTTTTTAAAAACTGGCATCTGAAGCAAAACATTGAAGGCTTTTTCCTACATTTCACCTACACATAGTGTGAGATAGACAAGAAGCAAAGTTAAAGAAAAAAGAAACCTTTTAAAAAATAAACACTGGAAGAAATTTGTTAGTGTTACTATGTGAAAGGAAAAAAACAGGAAAATCCCATGAAGTGGAGTTGCTGTATCTGTCCCGTGCCTTACTTGATCTCTCTGTATTGTTATGCAATAGGCATCCTACCCATTCCTCTTAGCTGTAGAGTTAACAGTGCATTATTTATTTGTGTGTAAAAACTATCGAACATTTCTGTATCGCCATTGGAAAAACGAAAACCAGCCAATGTGGACAAAGTGGAGACCAAATAAGCTGCCAGAAATACGTATAAAGCCTAAAGGAACACAAGCTCAAAAGAATCAGAAAAGTAATGGTTAGTTTAGTTTGATTAAAATAGAAATCAGTTATTACATTATTGACAACTCTGCCTTTAAAATACCTTATTTTTCATGCCAGCTGCCTAGAGAGACTTCTTGTAAGGTCTCAAACCCTTGTTTTAAATACTGAATAATTTACTAATAAAGGACACTCTGTTTCAGTCTCAAAGACAAGTCTATAAGATTTTTTTTTTACTGTAAATGATTTAAAATGTCAGTTTAGTAAACCAGTGAAATATTTAACATGTACTGGTCTAATCTTCAGACCTTAATATGTTGCTGTATAGCTATGCTATGGGATTTTTTTGTTCTTTTGGTATATGTAACCATACCTAGAGTATTACAATAGGTGGGTAGTAAAAGCCAGCTTAATTGGAAACATATCTGTAGATCTCTATTTGTAAACTATTAAAAAATTACGTACTTTATGTGTAATGTGTAAATTTTCACCATATTTTTGTACTCTGTAATACTGTCAGCTCTCATGACTTTGAATTTGAATTTGGGGCTCTTTTTGATCACTCAGAATCATGTGTTTCCCTCTAGCTGGCCAGTATGAGTAGAGTCCCTATATTTTGACTTGCACTACAAATACATGTTTTATAATAATTGCTATACATGTGCTTTGTATATTGTTCATCATTATGACATAAGCTACCTGACTCCATTTGTTTTTCTGTTTTATAAAAAAGGATGGATTAAAGCAATCTCTTCCCCCCCCTCCTCCCCTCCTTCTCCAGTTGTCCCCATTCATAACTCTTGGATCGCGATGCGGTTCGGATTTCTGGGCCTTCCGATTTTCTTTTGGCTGTAGACATTCAAACAGATGGGCAGGGAGCGAGGTGTTGAGTGAAGAGATGTCCCGGCCTGGCTGAGGCGAGGCAAACCCTTGCAGAGAATGACATTCACCACTGTGCAGGAGGCTGTAGGGAGCAGCTGCCGCGGCGATGCCCCGCACGGGGCGGGAGCGGGATCGGAGCGCGCTCGGATGCATCGGCCTGGCTCACGGGAACCCGGTCCTGCAGCTCCTCTGTGGGGCTGCTCCTGCTCCTACTGCAGGTAACAGAGATTTGCCTTTGACTTCTGCAGTAGCACAGCAGGCCCCTTTCAGCTCTTTGGGTGTGTGTAAGGATTGGCAGGACCAGACCCTTGATTTTTGCAAGTTTACCAATTCTTTTCTCAATCAAGTTCGCGTTACAGCTTTTGAAAAAATGACAAAGGAACATGGTGGTCCCTAGAGTTTTGTTGTTGTTACATGTTTCTGTAATGTAAAGGGAGTAAAAAGAAAAAAATCACGTCACACACTTCATTTTAAAACAGCCCCAACCTAAATGAGAAAAAAAAAGAATTGTGAAGAAGGCACAATCATTTAATTTCACATGATGAGTGCCTCTGCAGAGCGAAGCTGGAAACCTGCAATACAAACATCCTGCTTGGATGAGAAGGACATTTTCTGCCATTGTCCTGAGCAGTGTTGGGAGGACACTCCTGAGCTTGGTGTTGTCACCTCCAGATTTTAAGAAGTGCAGTTTCTTTGGGTTGAGCAGAACACTGATGCAAATCTGAGGTGCCGTGGTGGCTTGCACATGCAGCCCCTCAGGGCTTCTGTGGAGCCTGTGCTTGCTGCCTAGATGGGAACATAGCCCCAGAGATGATCTAATCCCACCCACACAGCACAGAGGAGGAGGTGTGTTAGACTTCTGGTTTATTTAGTGAGCTGAGGTGAACAGGTGAAAAATCTGTCCTGCTAACACTTGCTTGAGCCAGACTTAACTCCAGTGAGAAGATGCACTGAACTCAGTGGAACTCCTCAGGGTAATACATACTCTGGATTTTGCTGTATAACAACAGCAAAATTAGTTTTATCAGGTTCAGTATGAGAACTGTATTTTTGTTGGACGGGAGAGAAGACAAGGGTGAGCACATTTTACAAAACCTAAAAATGGTTTTGCAGTTCTCTGATACAGGAATGCAGCTCAAAACTGGTTTTGAAAAAGTGGAATAGGAGATAGCATAGTTGTCCAACTATACTTACTGTGTGCTGAATGCAGCTGAAAATTTGGACTTGGATTTGGAGTTTTTCTCTAAGCATAAAACACTATTTCTGTAAGTCATTGCCCCAAGATTGATTTTTTTTTTAAACTTCTAGTGTTCCTCAAAATGCACTGATAATATTTTAAATTCTCTATTATGAAGCTCCTACAATTCTTTTTTTCTTGTTCATTAGGCATGTATTTCCCTTTAATTACCAAGGGTGTTAGGCCTGATCCTACAATATGCAGAACTCATGGGTGTAATTCCTCTCTACAGAGTGGGTTAATGGGAGTCCTAAGCACCACTCAGGTCTGATATAAAAACCCCTCAAATGATCTTTAGATGGGTCTGCAACAGCTCAAGGACTTTGTGCTTCGGGGCGTTATTTTGGCAAGGTGATTGCCACTGTCTGAGCAAAGTCTCTGAGAACTGATGGGAAATATTCAGCATCTTGAAAGATCAGAACCACGGGGCTGACCGGGGCTGAGGGGGAATCAAAGCACTTAGCTGGGTGGGGTAGGACAGCACTTCTTACGTGTTTAACATCAATACAACTGTATGGTTGGCATGGTTTAAAGGAGAAAACAAAAAGGAACTTAAAGGACAGCTGTGTTGTACTTTGGTGATTGATTACTCTGTATTTTAACACATTGTATGTCTGTTTTTGTGGTGCTCTAGTGGTAAATAAATTATTTCAATTATATGTTGGCGTTGCTTTCATGTGGCAGTGTTCTTTGGGCACAAGCAATTCCTCAGCTCTGGAATGTTAAAGTCTTTGCGGTTTAATCCCTGCGAAGCCTGATTTGGTGTGGGATTTTGGTATGTGTGACCTCGATGTGGTCCAGCACAGACTGAGGTGAAGAACATCCATCCAGGGTGAGGATGGATCACATCCACTGTGGGGGTTGCTCTCCCCTCAGCCACTGTAGTGGATGTCTCGGTCTGTAGACAAGACGTGGCTTCTGGTTACCTGCCCTGGGCAGCAGCGCTGTCCCCTGTGTGTGCAGGACAGGGACTGCCCCAGGCAGGAGCTCTGTCCTTCACTAGAACCATCCCCTCTGAGGTTGGTTACTGCTGGAACCAGTTTTGGGGGCTTTCCTCTCTGGTAGAGGATCTCAAATTAGTTTCTTCCTCATTTTTGTAGTGCTGTGGGAGGTGAGAAAGTGTTCTGTGTGATGTGTTTTCTGATGCCTGTACACTGCAATCCCACACCACCTCAGCCCAGGAGAGCACAGTGAAACCGTTGGGTCTGTGTGTTGTACACAATAGCTCACAAAGAGATGAGATGAGTGAGAGGCAATGAACACTGTTTGGTACATGGCAAATTCTGTCTTAGTGAAAGGAAAATATTTTTGCTATAGAGGTGGCCAAGCTGTGGAATGGATTATCCAGAGAGGTCATGACTTATCTACCCTTGGAGATGCTTAAAAACTGTCTGGGCAAGGTTCCAGGCAGCCTGCTCCTCCAATTGTGCCTGCTGTGAGCAGGAGATTGGGCTGGAGACCTCATAGACCCCTGCCATGTTATCTACAAACAGTCGTGGTCCAACACAACCACTGTTTCTGTCATGGGCTAAAAGAGCACAAGAAGCCCTGGTGCTCAACTGCCTCAGTTATATCAGCTTACCAGGAGCAGCCACGTGGCACATGGAAATGGTTTTCCCGACAGAAAATAGAATTCCCTAGTTTGTTGTCTATTTCTGTACACTCTGCAATGTGCAATTGCATTATCTAAGCAAATAAGAATTAAGGAGCCTGGAATTGCAGCTTTTCTTTATCAGGCTCTAGTCACTTAAATAAAAAAAACTGATGGGCGGAAGGACTGCAGGATTGAATCATTCCTTCTAAAGTTGATAAAATTATATATGTAAATGCTTCCAGATCAGGGACTGATGAGGAGACCGGGGACTGCTCTTCCTTGGTGCCTTCTCTGGCATCAGGAGTGCATAGCATTTCTTGGCATGAATGAAAGAACATGTTTATGCCAGATTGTTTAGGGTTATTGTGATAAATTATAGCAAATGGACTCTGTGGTCTGTCAATATGTTTAAGAATGCAACTTGGGATGAGCATTAAAAACAATCTTAGGGGCAATTTCACCACAGTTACGCTCCAGCCTTAATTGATTTCAGTGAGTTTATACAGGCATAAAACTATAGCACTACAAAATTTTCCAGATGCCAATTTCTATTCTATCTATTTTTCGTTACTCCACTATGTGCTTTGATGTGAATGTGATCTGCCAGGCTCATTCTTACCCAAAGCAGCCCTCACAATGCCTTGAGGTGAGAATACTTGGCAGTGCTGTCTACTGCATTCGTGAAATCAGTGAAGAGCAGGAGGGTTTGAGGAGGAATGCTGACTGGAAATTGCAGATGAGAAAGTGCTCATAGTGCCTGTAACTAAAGAGGAACAAAGTGGAGGGAACACAGTGTGCTAAAAGAGATTTTATAGCATGGGGCTGAAAAGATGGAAGATCTCCCATGATAATAAGATTTGTGCAGAGTATTTTGATGCTGGTCTTGTCTTCCTTTTGTTAACACAGCCTCTCCAGACTCTATCAGTGAAGCCCTTACTCTGCTTGAATCAAGTTGTGGTTAATAAATGTGGAATATTCAATATAGGAAAAAACCCAAACCATGTAAATGTCTTGAAAACCATTTTTTAGGCCAAAATCTGCCTCTTAGTTCAGACAGAACAGATTCTATGAGGAGCCATGAGTTCTGGAAGAAAATAAACCAAGAGGTTATGTAATTATATGTGGTTATAAAGTAGATGTGAAGTAATGTAGTTGGCTTGTCAGTGGGTATGGGTGTAACAGTAATTTCTTCATCTGTATAAAAATAAAATTAAATGGAACAGAAAGCTGATGAGAACTTCCAATCAAACTTGATATGCTCATTTAATGAAGTAACCTGCTGGAATCTGATACAGAACCCCTGGGGTATAAACCTTTCTTCAACCATATGGTGGTCCAAGAAACAAATATTTCCTATAAATGGGGTGTTTCAGTGCCAAACCAAGATGATGGCAGGAGGAAGGGTCAGTGATCACTGATCTTTGGGTCTCAGCACTGTTTGCACATACTATAGGCAGGTCCTGATTTAACGATTCACAAACTCATTCCAGAAATATTTGCTACAAGAAAGGGAATAAGGAAAATAAAAATGACAAATGGGGACCAGAGTCTCTTGTGTTCAGTGATGTACACCGTGAGCTCTCCCATACTGTTTGATCCAGCTAATTAGAGATGGATGCAACCAAAAGGTTACCATGAGAGTACACATTTTACTAAAGTCAAAAATCAAGTGGTTGGGGCTCTGAAGTAATGTTCAAACTTGAACCACTTTTATGAAATTCAGTTAGGTCCGATCTCCACAACTGGTTTGTAACCAAACCTGAATCACCCAAGTTGTTGCTGGGGTGTGCAAGGCTTTGAGCTTAACATGTCAGAAGTTCTTGCACTTGAGCTACTCGGAGTGTGCCAGGTGCAAGTCTCACAGCCCAGCCTTCTATTTTTTCTCCCGAGCACAAAGCCACATAAATATAATGGCCACTCATAGGAATGGCAGTTGGAAGCAGACAGAATGTCCCCATGCATCAAGGTGTTTCCCAGAGAGGCCGGGGTGTTAGGGGTCACCTCATTCTTCAGGGATGTAAGGACCAGCATGATGGAACTATGCGATGGTTTTTTGCCATCTGATGGAACCCAAATGAAACGAATTGATGGCTTCATTCCAATTCCTAGTGTAAACTTGTTGGCAGTCTCCAAGGATATGCAGACTAATTTCATCCATCAAAAGCAGAAAATATCTTTATCCGGGAAAAAAAGGTCTTTTTTTTTTTCCCTTTGGAAAAATGTAAATACAAGACAAAATATGCAGCAGTTCATGGGCAAGTTATGCATTCCTCTGCAGTGTGTAACCTGTTCTCAAAGAGGTGGTCTGGATCAATTTGTGAACAGTTGGGAGGGAAAGCTGCATTTGGAGATACTCTGAAATAGATTATTTCTTCTGCTTCTGCTAGGAAACCTCAGTCACCAAAAAAAAAAAAAAAAAAAAAAAAGGCCAGAAGACTGTAAATAAGCAAATGAACTGACATTTTGACCTTGAGACCCAACTATGATGTATAACATAGAAGGGTAATCACTGCAGATCCTGAGTGTCAGATACAGCCAACTGATGTACACAACATTGGGTCACAGAAAGCAGAGCAGGAAAGATGAACATAGCAGAAGGTTTTTGTCAGGATAAGTATAGGCCCTACATAACGGCACAGGAAAACTGGACTAGTTTTTGTTGTACTTTTTGCTTTGGACTGCTTCCACAGCACAACAGGCCATTCCTATTTCGCATGCTTTAAGAAAAGAGGCGTCTTTAGGGAGGTAGGAATTTACCTAGGAATAACTGAAAGTCACTGATACATTTTGAGATCATTATCAGTCAGGAGACATATTTTAAACGAGCTGTTAACAAGACCTTAATTAACTTTTCCTGTAGCTAAGCACCCCTAGCTGTTCTCCTGGCCTCTATCTCTTATTTTAGTGTTAAAAGTTCCTCCACTGCTTTGTGGTAACAGATGGTGTCTATCAAATAGTTGAAATCTCAGCAAGTATCCCAAGGACTGAGGAGGAGATCTCAAGCATTAAACCCCGGGTTTCTCTAAAAACCTTAAAGTTCCTTAAAGCAGTGCTGTAACACATCAGATGATCTGCAGGCTGTGCACAAAGCAGGGCCTCAGATGCACCCTCAACAGCGGGCTATCCTTGTAAATGCAAAAATACTCTGTTTTGATCTCCACAAGATACTCACAGACTCATTCAAATAGCTTTCTCACTGATCAGACCTCCTCCCCCACTGCAAGCAGTGTAGGAGGAATCCGTGAGCCTCACCCATGCCAGGGGAAATTTATCCTCAGGAGATGATTAATATGTATTTGCAAATATATGTGTCATGGGTTTCAGAGCAGAAAACCCCATTGTCCTGGGTTTTAGCTAGAGTAAATTCCTTCTCAGTAGCTGTTACAGTACTGTGTTTTGGATTCAGAATGAGAATGGTGTTGATAACTCACTGATGCTTTGGGTTTTTTGCTAAGTCACGTTTATCCCAGGGCGAGGACTTTTTTCCCTCCTTGTCTCATGCTCTGCCAGTGAGGAGGTGAACAAAAGAAGCTGTGAGGGTGCATAGCTGGGACAGGTGACCTGAACTGACCAACAGGATATTCCACACCACAGAACATCATTCCCAGTATATAAACTGGGGGGAGTTACCTAGAAGGGCAGCCAGTCTGGGTTTGGGAAGGGGGTCTGGCGTCGGTCAGCGGGTGGTGAGCAATTGCATCGTACATCACTTGTTTTTTCCCTTTTTATTGCCAGTATTATTATTTGCCATTATAATTGTATGTTATTTTATTTTCAATCATCAAACTGTTCTTATCTCGACATAAAAGTGTCACTTAGATTCTCCTCCCCGTTCCACCGGGGCCGTGGGTGTTGAGCGAGCAGTCGTTTAGTGCCTCATCTCCAGCTGGGTTTACACCCACAACACACTTGCAAGCAAGAATGTATATAGAGAAAGAGGAAAGAATCAAGTCATGCTTGATCCATTTCTGTGGATACATAGGTTAAGGTGGTGTATATAAATTTAAAGACCTCTTCAAAATTTACATTGGGCTGCAATGTTCGTATATGGTTTTTTCTGTATTCATAAGCCACTCCGTTTGCTAACTAACTTTGCACTTTCTGGACAGTTTCACTACATGTATTCTTAGTAGTCTTGCTGCATGGCCCCAGGGAGGAAAAAATGAAATTTCAGTGACTGATTCTCTTCTGGGTTACTCCATGATAGCAGTTAGGGTTTGTAACCTGCGTTGCTGGATTCAGGAAATTACTTTTGGAGGCAACGGAGTTGAACTGACTGGTCTTATTCCCAGATCTCTTACTTCAGCTTTACTACAGCACAACAATTTCAACAGGGGACAAACCAGGATTTAAAGTCATTTGTCTAAGAATGGTCAGGCCCAGGTTGCTATTTTACTAGAGCCTTCACACAAAGCATGTGTGTTTGTGGAGTGTTTGTACGCTGATTGCCACAGTAGCCTGCAAGAAGACATTTCTATTGCACATTTGAGCTTATATCTGAAATCTAGAAAGATGATGAACATGGCAGTATTCTACAGAAGGAAATTGATCTTATTATCATTTAAATTGGAATGTTTTGCAAGGTGTTGCTGTCATTTTTATCTCATCCAACAGTATTGAAAATAACATACTCTAATGCTGGAATCAATTCTTGAGCTGTATTTATTGCATGGGTGTTATATATAACTATAGCCTGGGGAAAACTATCCTTTTCAGTGGCTTATAGTGCTCTCAAATAGTTTTCAGGCTGACCTTTTGATATTGGAATCCAGCCCAGAGATAAATTTGTCTGCACAGTTTTATCAGACTTTGCTGAGATATCTTTGACTTCTGAGAGAAAAGGTAAGTATATTTGCCTTACACTTTTCAATCAGAAAGGCTGTGCACACACAGCTCAGCTTGAGAGCAAAATTCTGCCATTTGCACTCTAGTTTGTTGGGGTCACAGTCAGATTAGTATACCAGCCTTCATTTCAAACATGAATGCAGGTTTCCAGTGTTCCTGACTGTAAAGAAATATGTGAAACCACGAGCTGTGTTGAATTAAGACAGCAGTATCGAATTGAGTCTGCAAAATAGCCAAAGCAGACCATGGAGAGAAGTTTTGCTCTTTGTAGCTTTTCGATGGAGAATATGCTCTTTTCAGAGGAATGGCCTTTCCCCCATGCCTCTGGCATACAGCAACGACATCTCACAAGTGAAACAATCATAATCTTTTTTCTTTGGAGTTTAAGAATGAAAATGTCAGGATTTCAAGTTCTCACTGAGAAAAAAAAAAAGGAAGAAGAAATAGCTGATGATCTAAACTGTTGTCAGCCTTGACAATATTCTTCCCAGAAAAAAAAAAATAAAATTGCAGCATGAACTGGTCCAGCTGTGTAAGTGTCCTAATGAGCAGCCTCTCCAGAAAGAGCCCTGGCCCTTCCTATCTGTGTTAAGAGGGCAAACACCTCAGTGCCAATACTCTCCACCAGCTAATGGAAAGGGATGACAGATGCCTCTTAAAACTGTTCTTAACTGCACTTCTCTCTTGCAGCTGGGCTTTCATTCACAGCTGAGTAGTGGCAACTCGACAAGAGAATAAAGCTGTGATGGCCCTTTGAAATAAGGTAGATGCAGAAGGAGACAAACTTTGTTCAGGCACGTCCTGATGTTCAACCACTGTCTGACCGAAGAGAAAATGTGAGCGTGAAGGAATCTCATTCAGCAAAAAATGACCACAAAGAACAAGAATCGCACGCTGCATCTCCAGAGACGAGCAGGCAGAAAGAGAAGGTTTTGTACCGAAGACCTGCTTAGGAAAGTAAAAGAGCAGTGACTCTCTCTCTCAAGGCACTACAAAAAATGATGACACATCCCTAGGCTGGCCAGGCACCGTGTGGGAGTAGCTTCATCACAGTCTAGTTTCAGCTTCCTCATGCACTTGGGTTGTTTGGTGGTATGTGTCTGTCTCTGAATCTTGATTTATTCCTTTGAAATCTTTTCAAGGGTAATCTGCCACAGAATGTGTTTGTGTAAAGGGATGAAAGTAGCAAATGTCCACATGAAAAATAAAGGTCAATCAGACACTTTTTATGTGAATCATCATTACACCCATACTTCCTGCTGGAATAATTAGGAGATTTGTTTAGAACACTGTGCTTCTTTTGATTTATTCTGAATCTGTTGTAAATTACTGACTAGAGATTACATGCTGAGCATCTTTGTACTAAAATAATTCTTAATCCGTACCAAAAATTTTCGATTTGCTTTAAGGGAACTGCTTCCAGAGGCTAAAGGAAAAATCTGTTTCTTCTATCTCCTCATTCTGCAGCCTGTCTCTCGAAGTTTCTCTGTATCAATGCCATGAATCCGTGGTGTTGATTTTCTTGTATCTGATGTTGACATCTCTCGAAAAAGTGTATGGCATTGAAGTTTGTCCATCAGTTTGCTACAGACACACATGATTTTGAGTAAAATGGGTTGGCTTGAAGCTGAGTTCCTCGAAGTGAAAGAAACCTCCCAAATTCCTAATCTTGGAGCCAATAATCCGAAGTGTTTTTTGGGGTCACAGTCATCCCTCTGCAAGTCTGCTTCCAGAAACTAAGCAGACCACTGAAGGTACCTTTCGTGATGGAAACAGAACAGGATGGCCAGAAAGATCTTTAGATCTGTTTACAGGGTCAGAATTCTAAATATATTCCTAAACAAGGAATAGTTACATGAGTACAACTAACCATATGCAATGATCAAGTACAGGTAAATTCTTCTTGTCTCAAAAAAGCAAAGGAGACTTCTCTGCAGAACCCATAGTGAAAAGGGCTGGTTAAAATGGGGATGTCACTAGAGGTGTTCAAGGCCAGGCTGGATGGGCCCAGGGCAACTTGATCTAATGGGTGGCATCCCTGCCATGGTGGGGAAGCTGGAACTCAACAATCTTTAAGGTTCCTGCCAAGCCAAACCGTTTTGCGCTTCTATGATTAGCTCCAAGTAAATTATGAGGTTGACACTGCTGAATAGCCATTGGATTTCCAGGATTCAATTAACATTTTATTTGTTTGATTAGTGTATTTTTGGGTGGCTTAAGATCAAATTTGGTGCATTCACTCAGCCTTCAAATCCAGCATTATTTCAATGGTTAAGTGAGAAATATTGTATTTTTATGTTACTGGTTTAGTGCAGCAAGCAAACAGAGATCAAAGCATCTTGAGAACTACATTTAATTATAATCGCCGCCACAATTGCCAGAGCAAGATGTGGCTCTGTCATAAAAGAAAACGCAGTAAAACAATATTATGCAGTTTACAAATTCCATCAAACCACTGTACAAATAAACAATGCTACTGAATCACACAACAAATCATCTTACAATTAGGCGACACAAGAAAATCTGGTTTGCAAACCAGCCTACGAGCCAAAGAGGAAAACTTTGAAGATAAATATTGCCATATGTGGAAGCCCAGGAAAAATATTACTTACTAGCACGGAGCATCATTTTGAAATGTAATTCTCCGTGGGAATTGAAGATTTCTTACTGAGGCTAATATGTTTTGCAAGAAACCTCACAAAATGGAAGCATAAGGTATTACAGATAGGCCCAGAGACGGCAAAGGAATGAAAGCCCTTTGAAAGCAGCTGGATTTAGCCTGTCTGCTGCTTGAGTACCTAAGTTAAATTGGAAGTTGTAGCGTTTTGTCTGTCCAGGACATTTGTCTAGTTGCATAAGGGAAACATCCTGTTCTTTCTCAGTCAAAGTGTACTGATAATGGTAAAAAGTAGAATTTGGTCTGCATGAGCTTTGAATGGCTAAAGTAGCATTGTTTTACCACTCCTTATTATACTGATAATCAGAGATTCTTAGCATTCTGATGGAACAGTTTTGCAAAACTCAAGGTCTAAGGATCAAGATTCACCACAGCAAACAGATATTTGGAAAGTCTGTCTTCAAGTCACATAATGGTTGTGCAGTTCAGGAGACTAGAATTCAACATTCTTAAAAAAAAAACAAGGCACTGTAAGACACCTAAAACCAGACACCAACAATCAATAAAGATGTCTAAAATCTTCGCTCAAAGATGTTGGCAAAGGAACATGTTTTTTCTAAAGTCAGAGGTAAGTTCCTCCTTAATATTGGTGATTCAGGGTCAGGTCCTGAAGCGTAACGGCCAGTAGAGGAGAATATCAGAAAAAGAAGCAAATCATAAAAAACACAGAATCTACATCAGCCACTTATCCATCTGAACAAATTTTGTTTAAAATATAAAATGCAGAAGTGTTTCATTTGTTTGAAATTTACAGTCTCAATGCTGTTCTGCTGGTTTGTTCCCAATTTGTTTTGCCTTATACCATGAAAGACTGTGAACACGTGAAAAGGGTTTATCTTTCATGCTTTGAAACAAATAAATGAAAAAAAAAAGAAGTTGAAATATTAAAAGGGATAGTTTAGGACATTTATAGAATGATAAAATACACTTTAAACTGTATTGGTTTATATGCACTACATAGGGTATGAAATTGCTTGAAAGCTTATAATTGACATCTCTGGCTCATTAAATGTTTTCTTTCTGTCACAGGTATTTCTCATAAAGTTGATCAAAGGTTTGGATTCTCCAGAAAATGGCTCATATGTTAAGAATAACTCAGAAATGCTGAAGTCACCGTTTTATTCTTGCAGGGTTACTAATGCAATCTGTTCTCTCGGTGCTGAGGTTTTAGAGATGGGTTCAAGCAAAGTTTTTACAAACTAAGAAAATACCTTTAAAAGTGAAGCCTCTGACCCCAATTTCCAGCCTCACGGCAAATGTAACATCCCTGAAGTTGTCCTGATTTAAAACTTTCCCCATCTGTGGTGCCCAGTGCATCATCCTTTAAAGAGATGTTATAAAACTCATTGGGGTTGTAGAGCTTTTGTTTCACTGAGATGTGAACTTACACACAACTGTGTCACATCTCAAGCTGTCCTGATGCACACTGAGCTTTCATGCTGGGTCTCCATTTGCTGCATTAGTTCAGCCCAGTGATTGCAAGGGAGGTCTGATTTATGTCAGCACATGCCTTGATCAGACAGAAAGAGAAGGAAAAATGTTGTTGGCCTGACTTTGGGGGGTTGTAGGTTTGGGGCAGCAGAGTGTTTCATTGTATATTCAATAGATGCTGCATATCACAGGGAACACCACTGTGCTTTATGTAGGCTATCAGCTCATGAGTGTATTTTGCTCTCTGAAGTTTCTCTAAAAGTTCCTTAGATCACAGGGAGGAAAAACCACAGCCTGCTCTAATCCAGCTATGACAGTTGAGTCTTTTCTCAGGTTTGCTGGCTGATTTCTTACATGGTTTGAGGTGCAGTCCCTGCATTTTCAGGCTGTTTGGACTATGTGGCCAATGCAGAATGGAAAATCTCTCCTTTTGGCACCTCTGGCAGCAGTTTTCATGGAGATTCGGAAGGTGGCATACAAAGGTGTGCCAGTTTACATCATATGTAGATCCCAGTTTTGTCAGAGTTATGCTGGTGATTAAAATGGTGAGCAAGCGGCTGTGCAGGTCTTGACTTACGATCTTTGAATTACCTACTGCTTTTTTATTTCAGACAGCAGCACTTGTATTGCCAGCATTGATAGCAGGCGTAGACCTACACAGAGCAAGAGGAAGACCTGACCTTTCTCCTTTCACTGGAGGATAGATAGCTAAAGCTGTGGAGAAAACCACAAGTCTTACCACTTTAAAGGATTTTCTCCCCAAATGAATATGGTCTCGGGCTTCTTTGACAGAGCAGCACCAATTTCTCCTGGCTGGAGATGTGCTCGTGGCTAGGCATCAGCACTGCCGCAGAGATGGCTTAAAACATGTGTGAGTCACAGAAAGAAGAGTTTTGGATGGCAGATTTGGAAAGGATGTGCTGGGGTAGGGCAGGGAAGGGCAGGGCAAGCAGGAAGGATGCCCATGGCTGGGAAAAAAAGGGCACTTTTGGGCATTTTATCTCTGTGTTTCTTGATCTATTGTCTGCCTGTCTCCTGGTATTTCCACCACAGCACAGGCTGCAGCCCTTAGCATGCAAACAAACTGTCAGAAAGAAAGAGGCCTCCTCCCAAGTGCCTGGATTTTGTCTAAAATGTGAGCAGGAGGTGCAGGAGATGAAATCTCCCTCATCCTTGCTGAGGCCTGTCTCTGCAGCTGATTTTGAACAGCACTGAGTCACGGCAAAAGACATCATGAACTCCCTGAAGCCAAAGAAACCCTTGCCAGCATCCCAAAGGGGATTCCCAGCCACCTCACTCATGTGCAGCTCCTCTGGCATCCAGTGGCTTGCCCAGATTTATTTATTTATTTGTGTTATTCACCTCTGTTTTGTCTGGAAAAGACTTATCTGTTTCTCTTCCCGTGGCTCAGGTCTTTCTTTCAGCTCCTGCCAAATCCAAGGGCCACGTGTTTTGCAAGCCTCTTTGGAGGAGGAGCCATCCCTCGTCCCTTGTCAGGCTGGCCAGCAGCCAGCTCCTGGGAGGTGACCAGGACCTGCGAGGAGAGGGATGCAGTGCAGCAGCTGGAGGGAGAGGCGTCAGGTAGGAGATGTGGTGTTTGGCAACCTGCAAAGGCTGCGGGGCTGAAGCATCACCCTGGGATGTGGCTTTAGCCCCGGGCTGAGCTTCCAGTAGGAACACAGCCCCCTCTCACACAGGGGTGATCGGAAAGGCAAAAAGGGTGGAGAGAGGAGGAAAAGCGATGCTCAGCGGTACCGGGAAAGTTTGCCAGGCTGTGAGTATGGCCCTTAGCACCTGGCATGTGTAGGCTTAGCACTGCCAGAGAAAGCCTCTTTCCCCCTTGCCAGCGGGTGCTGTTCTGGCTGGGACATGCCTCTCAGCTGCTGCCACAGCCAGGCCACTGTCATCCGTGGAAACACACCAGTTTGATTCATCTTTGTATTTTCATTTGTGCCTTGTTTGGGAAGCACCCAACTAGCATCTCCAAGGAGAGGGGCCGATGGCTGCCACACGCCCGGCAGTCAGACTGCACTGGGAGAAAAGAGCGGACCCTTCCTCCCTTTTTGGAGTGGCTCAGGTTGGCACGAGCCCTGCTGTGCTCCCACCACAGGGTCAGACCCACAGGGTGCGGGGGAGAGCATCGTTGGGACCGCTCAGATCCAACGCCCTTCACTGCGGCTGCACACACAGCACTGTCCTGACATTAAATAAATAGTAAAAAGAGAGACGAGGAGAGAGAGAGTGAAACGTACACCCTCCATTTCACACAGTGTCCAGAAAGCCTGGCTGTCAGCATCCCGCTGGACTCCCTCCAGACAGGTATTCATTACATAGATTTGACTTTTTAAATACGATAGAAATGAGAACTGCAAACTTAATATGTTTTTCTTCTTGGGAGAAGAGGGGGCAGGAGGGAGGGGAATAGCATTTACCTCATAATTTCCTTTTCTCTTCCCCCCTCTGTGTAAGCCACATTATTCTTTCTGCAAAGGTACTTGGGGAAACTTGCTAAAATTTTCCCTCATGCTTGAAATTTACTTACCCTGGGTAACAGGAAATGTGGTGTCTTGTGATGTAGATTGTTATACCAGATGGTAATCTTAGCACATGCTATTTGTGTAGATCTGTGGTGCAAGTGAGTCATCATTCATAGCTGACCTTCGCTGCTGTGAAAATACTTCTTTCAATAATAACAACAATAACAATAACAATAACAAACAACCTTTCGACAGGGTTCGGCTCTGCCTGGCGTGAAGACAAGGGCCTGCTGTGCAGCCGGTGAAGGTGGGTCCTGGGCTCTCAGCAGAGCACAGTTACAATCCCTCTGGAGCAGGATCCAGGACTCGTTACGAGTCTTTCCATTGGCTCTGCTGAGCTCTGGATCAGGCCCAGGTCGTGTTGCATCACATTTCTTTACAGCCTCCTTACGTTCCCCTCTCTGCACTCCTCTGTTGACAGAAAGTGCTTGCCCTTTTTCTGCCACATAGGAAGAGGTGCAGCCCTGTAATCAGACCTAAATAATGGGACCAGCTTGCTGCTCTTCCCAAAGTCCCTGCAGCATGCTGAGTTTTGGAGAAAGAGAAGACTGTGAGATGCATTACCCCTGAATCAAAATTTTGCTTGCAATTTCTGCACCTCAAAAAGGAGCACTTTTACCTGAGACAGGTATAAAAACCCATTGATATTTCAATGGAGGGCATCAACTTTTGCTGGAGCCTCCCACAACACCTGTGGCAGCTCAGCCTTCCTTTCCCCTTTTCATTGTCTGCACAGATAATATTGAACACAGGTTTCTGCTTCAGTAAATCTGCAGACCTGAGCCCAGATCCTGCAAGGACTCTATTGGTGCAGGATTGAGCTCATAAATTGAAATTACAGTTGTTATTAGTAGTGCCACTGCAGTTCTGCAGAAATCCAGACATAGTATTTGACTCCAGTGTTTCCTGCAGCAATGAATTCCACTCTGGGAAGAAGCATTTCCTTTCATTTTCCTGAAGTTGTCCTTCTACTGTGGGATTTAAGACAAAGATTCATTTTTCTTTCCATTAAAATTAAAATACTGGATGCTAGCAGAAAGTGGTTTCTGGCTCTTTTTAAATATCAAAACCTCAGACCTTACTAGCTGTGATAGCTTTCCAGAGCTATTCTTCCAGGCATTTCAGCATCTACTTCGCTGTGTCCTAGGAAAAAGGGTGAGAGTTTCAGAACAGGGTACATATTCCGCTTAGAAAGTTGTTTGATAAAATAAATACAGCATTTAAGTAAGGAGAACTCAGAAGCCTATCATATGTCAAACTTTTCAAAACCAATTACAACTCACATCTGATAGAGTGAAAATCACACTGGCAATTAGATCAAGAATGGTTGATTAAATTCCTCAGGCTCCCCAAATCACAACGCCAGTATTTGTTTCAAAGACCTTATAATTACTGTATTTAAAAGGCTGTTATTCAATACTCCAATAATAACCTAAATTGCTCCTGATGTCAGCTCGAGGTACATGAAATCCTGCCTATGGCATATGCTATAGCTGATCAGTGCACATGACCTTCGTGGCAGCGTGCGTATCTTTTGCTTTGTACTAATCTTCTCTAAGATCAGAGGAGATGGATATTCTAGAAGAGGCAGTAGGTCTGATTAAAAGCCTTTTGAATCAGTGGAAAAACTGGATGCTAATGGACTTTAGATCAGGTGCTTTGTGACTGATTTTGCTGGATTGCTGTTGCACTAAAAATGCCTCTTTTCTCATGCTGAACTGTGCTTATCTTCCGACAGGGGAGTACAAGTGACATATATATTCATCTTAACCTACTCCACATTTTTCAGCTGCTTTTATGAGTGGACTGACCAAGCAGGAACTAGTTGCAAACCAAAATTCAAAAATTACTTTGGAGTGCTGTGAAATGATATATTTCTTCAACAGCCTGTCTTGTTCAGGAGAATGTTGTGTTTGTTACGCTGTCCTGCTGGTAGCAGTGATAAAGTGTTTTAAAATTGAAGTCCGTTTTCTTGCTCTCACATCCAGTATATGCAGCCCTTGTAAAAGACAGAAAAATTCCTGATGTTTGAAAAAGTTGCTTTTGGTGCCAAAACAGACAGAAAACGTCTATGCTCCTGTAGAAATGCAAGGGGAATAAAGCTGTTTCTAAGGGGATAAATGTCTCTCCTATTTCCTATTCCCTGTTACTTTGGTTACTGTTACTTTTAAACATTCCTAGCATTTTGCACATAATAAAAAAATGGCAAAATCCCTGTTCATTTCTAGACACTATTTTCAAATCAAAGCTGCTTGTGTCAAAGAAAATCATAAAGACCAAAGTCCATCCCACTCCAGTATAGCAGCCCATCCTAAGTGAAGCTCTTGCAAATTTGCTTTTTGAAGGAAGGAGATACAACAAGTAAAAAAAAAAAGTAAAAATTAGAATAAAAATTGCGCAAGAAGGAGGACTTGAAAAACATAATCATAAGACCCGGTGATCTGCCCATTATCTTTGGTCTTATGATCACCATCGACTGCATTTCTTCTTTCTGTGGTTTGGTCCAGGATGCAGGTCCTATATATGGCCATGCTATGACATTACATAGAGTGCTCAGCTGTAGACAAATGTGACAGTCATAGCAGTTATTCCTTGCATCCAGCTATCATCACCTCTTCTCCTCTACTGCTGCTCTTTCCCCCAAAACTGTTCTTCAGAGGAAGCAAGCCAGCAGGCAGTCCCTTCCCCATTCCATTACCAGAGCCACAAACCAATTTGTCCACATCAGGACGAAGAACTTACCACTAGAAACATTTCCTGCTGACAGCCTTCATTGCTGTCCTGAAGCTTGTGTTTCTTACATCTATTTAGGAATCTATTTCAGCTTGGTATTTATTGGTGCTAATGAGGAGAGCAGTGCATGCCCTGTGCCATAATCTGTGTTCGGTTCCACCCAGCAGGTTAAAGGTGAGGAAGGAAAACAGAGCATCAATTTCCTGCTTGCTTGAAACCTTCTATGTGTTTTCCTGCAGGACTGGACAAGAGATAGCTGCTACCATCCCATAATTTCTAGGCTGAAATGCTAGGTGGACTATGAAAGGCAAACTGAGTGGGGTGATCTGCACACAGCCTGTCCTAGCTGCACTAGGCTGGGGTCAGGGCCTTGGACAACCACCACCGTACCCAGTCTGGCCGCTCACAGGCTCTTCCACTGATTCTGTTTGTCTGTGTGAGAGCAGTCTGGCACCTACCTAGGGCAGAACAAGACTTAACTGGCCATCTGAAATATTTTTTTTTCCATAGGCATTGCCCCTGAGTGGCCCTAGGTTTGTGTCTTGCAGGATAGACTGCCTGGGATTTCATTTGTCCTTTAATAGCCTATTAAAATGGCTGAGAGTTGCCACTATAGGTTTGCTCCTCCTGAAAGCATTTTAGCTTGCATTAAACAGTAGCATCTGTGTTTGTACTGTGGCTTTTGTTTTTTATTCTTAAAAGTATAAAAAACTCGTAGTTTATTTTCCTCAAAGGGTTACACAGAAAACACCCCTGGCTGAAGTATCTACAAATACGGCATTCTGTGATGTTCCTCATTTGTCTGTCATTAGTAATACCCTTTAGTAACCTCTGGCTAAGGCATTTTTCAGATATGCAGTTCTTCTGGTAACCTATTTACTCAGGACAGTTTAATTCAGAGGCAACATCTGGATTTCCATGGAAGCCAGTCTTACAGCTTAGCTGACTGAGGTACCACAGAGGTCAAGAGAACTGCCTGTGGTGATACTTTAGCTGCCATTGAACTTAGGACCTTCCTGCCTCCAAAACACTGTGTTGTAACTGTCAGACTCTCCTCTCTCATCAAAAATCATATTCCTGGGGATGATCTTCTTTCCTTGGGCCCTGATTATATCCTTCCTTTTTCATGGTCATTTTTGGGCCAATTTTATCTGTTCACTGTATCAGCCCTGCAGTACTGTCCTAAGAAATATTGCTTGGCTCTGCATTTGCTTCCAAATCACACTTCAGTGTTTTCTTCAGATGACAGACAAGGTTGGAAAGTGTCCTTTTGGCCCTTGAAAAATGATTTTCTATTCCTTGCAAGTTTCTGAGATGCACAGGTATTTCTTCAGCTGTGATCATCTTGTGAAATCATGTCTTGTTAAGAGTGTTTTGAAACCATGAGAATTCATACCAAACAAAACTGTATTGTCTTCAGCTATTGTTTGTGTGCTAATTAAACATCTTTTTGAACAAACGGTGTAAACCCTCTAATAAACTTGCAATGAAAGAAATATTCAAAGCTTCAGTGATTAATGAGCAGATGTTAACAGGCAGTGCAAGCTTATGGGAAACCATTTCTAATAGTGATGTCAACAGAGAACAATTCACAGACATAATTACTAAAAAATTATCAGAGACTTCCTTGTCAAGTATTTTGTATGTTTATAAAGCTGTTGGTGACTCATTTTAAGCAGTCTGGGAGACTTATTTGATTTGGAATCGGGGTTTTATTATAGCTTAGCTGTTATGTAATAGTTTACTCAGACGGAATGGTCAGCTATTCTTCCATCTCAGCATAGTCCTTGTGCCTGCACTGAGATTCCTTGTAATTCTTTCAGCAAATCGTATCTAAATACTTTTCCATACTTTGGAAATACGGTTCTCATTAAAGCTGAGTAGTAGAACAGCCCTTTGCTTAATTACCCATTAGATTGTCTGCCATCCACTATAAAGTTCAAATGCTGCAGTATTAGCCACCCTGTGCTGCTCAATTCCCTGCTCCATGTGGAGCAGCTCTCTCTGACATGCAAGCAGCCTCAGTAAATTCTGTCTGTGTTTGTTTTAGAGGCAATTTCATAGCAGGCAGAGTGCTGCCATTTATGAAAGTCAGGTGCAATCACTAATTTCTTAGGTTACAGCACAAACTGCAATTAATGTTGCCTGTCTCTCCGGTGCCATTAATGTTGAAGCGAAGTAATCTGGATGTAATTTTCGCACTGGCGCTAGAATGACATTTCAGTGATTCCACGAGTTTCTTTTTCTAAGACATTCCAGTACAATCAGCTACAGAATTACCCATCTTTTTCTTTGATTTCTTACTGTCATTCCTTCAGATGAACTCCAAAACCCAAACTTGGAATGTTGAAAAAGGCAAGCACAGCTGTCCTAGACTCCTGGCTCTTCTCTGGGAGCCTTGTGGGTTTTATATAGCTGAGATGTAGCTGGTTTTGAAGAAAGCACTGAGATTTTTGGATGTCAATACGGTTGATGTTTTGATTTCTGTGTATCATGGTAGTGACAAGCTGTGGCAGATGAATAACGCCCATCAATATCATATTTAGGCTTGCACTACCAAACCGTGCTTGGTGTTGCCAACAAACCAAAATAGGTTTGGGCTACTGCTCTGAGAACTCTCTGTGGCAGACTGTTGGTACCTCTTTGCATACTTTCATGTTTTCTCATCTGTAAATAGTATTTGAATTAGATTAAAATTGTCAGCTGCAGTCAAACCTGACACAATTTCCTGGAGAATTATTTTGCTGCACAAACACAAGTTTTGTAAGCAACTCAGACCATAATTGTTTTGGGGCAGAAATAGCCTATATTTTTAATATACATAACCAGCCAACTGCTTCTGGTGCAGATGAGGCCCTAGTGCATATTCTCAGCCTGCGAGGAGCTTCAGAGAGAGTTCTTAGAAAAGACACCTTCCTAGAGATGGCACTGGTGGTTTGGTACTCTAAATGTCAGAGTACTCATCAGCATTCAGGAGGAGACTGTTGCAACAGGGAGCAGAGATGTCGGAGTTTGACCCACTCCTACTCAATATAGAAACTCTTCTATGTCTCAGAGAAGAAATTCCTCAAGGAGTTTGGCTTCCAAGGGTCCCTAGAAGCCAGTAGGAGGTGGGTGCCTTAAACCTGCTTTGCAAATGCTCTAGGAGCAAGAACGAGCAAAGGACTTTTGTGGCTGGAACTTTTAAGGGAACTCCAAATGATGGAGTACTTTTAATCGGGAAGCCAGAGGGTAAAGTGCTGTTTTCAGATGTATGGGTAGATCTGAAATGACTCCTGTGATATTGAGGCACCTGATCTTATATTTTTATCTTGCTTTTTCCACCTCTGCTACAGCTTATATGGCTCTGTTTTTGGGAAGAGCCCCTCTCCTAGAGGAATTTTTTGAAAGCAAATACTAAAATAGAGGGTTTATGATCGCCTTGTTGACCTTCCACTGCTGCAGCAGTTGCTCAGATCAAGGTTTATGAGGGGTGGTTCAAGAAGTGGGGACTGGAAGGAGCCATTTACATCCCTTTCTCTCTGTCACATACTTCTTCAGTCAGAACTGACGATGGGACACCCTGGATCACCTCATTCCCAACTTTTCCCTGGCTCTGGACTGCACACAGCTCCCTTGTGCCAAGGAGAGGGTTTCTGCCAAAACCATGCCATGCAGGTGCTGGCTCCCTTTTGCCTGTAGATAATTCATTCCAACCTGGTTGCATGCCTACAGCACTATGGGCTTGTGTCTAACACCATACTTTTGTGAATATATCATTGTCAAAAAGAGATAGAACAGCAGAGATATACTGCAGCTTTTGCTCTTTGCTACTCTTTTCGTAGCATTACTGGGGAGATGTTTATCCGATCAACATCTACCCTGGAAAACAGGATAGTGCCAGGATATTGACCTGGGAAAAACAGTTCAGTACAGAGAAACTGCAATCCTTTTTCAGTTCCCATCAGCATGGGAGACTTGTGAGGCTTTATGAGGGCATCCAGAAGTGTGTGTGTTGTCTGAAGAAGTACGTTCAAAATTTGGATAAATGATGAAAACAATAAGACTTGCAAGACTGGGAAACCTTCTGCCTTTCCTGCTGTGTTCAGCTGTGCAGGTCTCTTTCTCAGGCTTCAGGACATGTGGGATGGCAAGATGGCCTTTGCAGCAGCCATGGCAAAACAGAAGCACTTGGTGAGTCAAACCATCTTTGCAGAGATCCCTCTGTACCAGCCCTGAAATCACGCAGAGCACAGATGAGTGGAAATGTAGCAGCGTGAAAATCTCACTCATCAAGAGCGAGCCCAGGCCATGTGCCATGCTGGGAAGGGGCACATTGGCCAGCTTGAGGTGAGTTACTGCAGGAGCTGAAGTGACCCAGCTGGGCAGCCCCAGGGACAGAACGTTCTCAACCCTGTGTCCTTCAATGGCAATACCATCTGAGATGGAAAATTTGAAAATGGACAAGAACGTTTAAAGGGTAAAATGTTATTTTAAGCACACAGTGTTTTCTAAACTATTTATGTATCTAAGCTATACTCATTTATGGCATGATCAAGCAAGGTACTAAAGCCTATATTTAAGCATGCAAGCACTCCAATCAACTTCCCATTACATGGTCAGTATTGAGTCCCATAATGAAATGCATTCCTCAGTTCATGCTTTTAGCTAGCTTTGAAAAGCCCATCTCTACACCACTGAATCGCATGTGAGTCATTCAATACAGCCCACACCCCAGGTCAGCAAGCTTAAGTCTGTAATATTCATATGTAATTAAATTCATAAGTGATTATCATCTCCTATAGATCTTTTAATTACAAAAATGTTCTGCTTTTTTATGGAAAGGTGTAAACAGCATGCAGTCTGGTGAATGTTAGCAGCAGAAATATTTAGGGGTATAAAAGGGATGGAGGGAATGACTCATGTATGTATAGCTCTGAACACCATAATTTTTGAAGTGACTTCTGGATAGGAAAGTTAAAATTGTTACCAAAACAATAAAATTCAGGGCTGGTTTTATTTTGAAAACCTTTGAAGTAACTCCCTTTAATATATTTTAATATTTTAAATCCTCAGCAAGACCTTTCGTAAAGTTATTTTCAATTGTTGTTTGTCAGAAAGATTGTGGTGAGCTATAAGCATGTGTATGTAAAATGAGGAGTAATAAAACAACGTTGTAAAATACAAAACAACCTGAACAGCAGGTACTTTCCAGAAGTGTTTTTGTTACTTTTTGTGAGATATGCTTGGAGGAAAAATGAGTGTAGCAGTGTCCAAATGGCTAAAAAAGCAGACCCAGTAAATAAACCCTGTTTTGGACTGTTTGTATCTAGCTGGAGACTAAAGAGCAGAGAAGGGAGGTGCTCTGCACAGGGGCTGCTTGAACTTTGTAAAATAGGAAAGAAGCTTTGGGGGTATCCTGTGCCATAGCAAGAAATGTGTGTCAGAGCTGTACGTGTCTGTATATTTATGTGGTGTGTGTGGGTGAGAGAGAGGGTCCTGGAAGCAGAAACTAAATGAGGGATGTGGTCCTGGAAAGAGAAAACTAGGGAAAGGCCAAAGAGCATTGCTGAGCTGCATCCAGCCCTGGGACATCATTCCAGCCAAGGAAGCTGTGAGTTAGACTTTTTTTTTTTTACATGTACATTTTTTATTACATTCTGAGTAATTTCCCACAACATTCCACATTTTTAAGCCTTTTCAGAAGGGGAAAGGGAGGGAGGCTTGAGAAACATCAGAACTTCTTCTTTTTTTTTTTTTTTTTTTGAGAAATTCCAGATATCTTGAGAGCATAGAGCATTTTTAAGGTTCCTTACCCGTATTTAAAAAAGCTAATGATGACATAACCAAATAGACTATAAAGGAGCAGCAGCTGCTCAGTGAGAAGAAAACCGTAGGGGGCAGATCCTCTGCTGGCAATCGCCGGTGAAATCAGAGGCAGACTCTGACAGATGTCAGCAGTTGAGTGTTCCCAGCGATCAATACAGGCTGGGAACGCTGGTTTTTTCTGCCGGGCACTCTGTCCACGCCGCTGCACAGCGAGCCGGGAGCGGGCAGAGGGAGCGCACCTCCCCTTACGCGGAGAGGAGCCCGGGGCCGGCTGACTCACTGCGATCCCACAGCGAGCGTGAGGAGCAGGCAGGGATAAAGCACATCCTCCCTCCTGCGGCCAGCACAGGGCCAGCCTCCCTGCCGCCGCTCCGTCCTGCCGCCAGGCACACGGGCTCGGCTGAGTCGCTGCGACCCGCGGTCCGCGGCTGCCCCGTGCCCCAGTGGGCGAGGTCAAGTTGTTCGCCAAGCACACAGAAGCAGTGCCCTTTTCTGGGTTCTGCCTAGGTCATTTTGGCTGCCTGTGACAATTATTTCTATAATTTGTCGCCGTTATGGTCTGTTTTTTTAAGGTTTGTTCTTACTGTTTTCACTTTTCAGAAGAGCTGGGAAATGGTTACAACCTGGGGGTGATGATGGTAAAACTCACGACATAATTTCTGAGTACTGTGGGAGATACATCCTCCCACCATAACATTTTTATGGCAAGTTTAATGTTCGGCTCATCTGGAATAAGCTGTGAGAGCCACACTACAGGAAGCTGTCAGGGTTACTGCCGATTTTTTATTCTCTTTGGAGATGAAGAAAACACAGGCTTCTGTCCTCAGTGGATTCTGTGATTTGTGAAGCACTGAAAGAGATCAGATTTCTGCAGAAAAAGAATATCCAATGGGCAATTATTTGTGCCAATTCCAGTTCAAACATAAGCCTTTCTTATACAAATAGTTCATGGCAGAGCAAGATGTATTAAGAGGGATGTGAGCTGTAACCAGAGTGGAGGGAACACTAATATTTTGTCCAGGCTGGGGTTTGGGAGGTGGGTTTATTGCTGTTTAGAATAAGAATCGAGAAATTCTGGAAAGGTGCTGTGCTTTATTTTTGTTCTGTTGTGAAATTCCATCCTTACAGCTCTGTCTTTCTGTCCACACAGGAAACCCATTTACTTTTCCAAATGGGCTAGACTCTGCATTTCATATGCTTCCCCACTTTGTGGGCACTGCGAAACGGTACCAACCCGAGAAGGCTGCACTGCCCAACCCTTCGCAAGCAAACTACTGGCAGGGGAAAAAGGTGGAGAGGAATTTATTACTTCTTTTTAAGTGTTGCAGCCACTCTCTTCTGCCACATGGAGCACAGGAGGGGGCAGAGACATACTTCTGAGCGCCCCCCCCTTGCCCCCGCCCTTCCCTGCCTCCTCTCTGAAGAGTTGCTCCTGTGTTCCCTGGAGCAAAGAGGCTGTGATTCTTGGCAGACTTCATGTCAGCTACTCAGGTCAGGGGGAAGTCATTACTTCCTCCTCCCACACTGCTTAGCCGTGTTAGGTTAGGACAAGACTTTGCAAGACGTTGCCCAATGTTTGCAATGTGTCTTTCCCATAAAGGAAGAAACTGAAATGCGTCATAAACCTTAAAATTCCAGAAAATGAAGCTTCTTCATTGATAGGTGAAAATGTAACAAAATATAATAAATAAGGAATTTGAATGTAGTTGTGGCTACAGCTCTCATCTGGGAATGGGGAGAACTTAAATTCTCTTCTTGACCACACCTCAGACTTACTTGGATTTTTGATTAGGCTGAGACGCTGTCTGTCTTTGTTGTTGTTATTGCCCCTATATTTCAATAACTTTGTGGTAGTCAGCTCCCTTTGTTGTTAGATTCAAAAAGTTTTGACAGTAGAAGGGTCTTTATTTTCCCAGCTGAAAACAGATTATCAACCTGGGCAGGAGAAACAGGAGGCTTTCCTGTGTACTGCGTGCCTTTGTCATAAAGCAGCCTGAGACAGTGAATAAACCCTCACTATTTTTGTAAGGATTTATTTATTAAATACAGTTAGCAGTATGACTACAATGACAGCAGTAAAACTATAATGAGGCTCTTTTGTCGCAGAAATAACACTGGGATCTAGGCTGACATATTTAAATGAAAAGAGAAGAATGGGCAGGTTAGTGGAAACATTACTGATCCTTCTACCCAAACCCGCTTGCCTGAGATAATTGCATTCCCCATTAATACTAATTATTATTATCTACTATCTATTAGTAGAATTTAGTAATGTTATAGCCTTTCATTTCTTATCACTACTATGGGTAATGCGAGCCCCACAAGGAAGGGCAACCACTAGAAGAGCACACAGAACTCAGGGAAACACCGGATGCCTGTTATGGAAAGGGAACTCAGGGAAATACAGGCTGCCTGCTATGGAAAGGGAACTCTGCACTGTTGTCATGATCACTGTGGACTCCTTCCCCTCAAAAAGAGAACCCCCATCTTATCAGTTAATAAAATTTCATAGACTTTGTAATTTCACCACCCGCCCCTTCTATCCTTAGAAAGTAGTGGAAGCCAGACAGGCTTTACAGTACAGTGGCCCTAAATCCCTTCTCCCTGAAACAGCCCCCTCCCTCCCCACCATCTTACAGAAAAAATCTGGGTCCTGGTACAGTATCGGAGAGCAGACAACTAAGCAAACACCTAGATGCTGCAGAGCATCACTAGTGGCAGTGCCTGCTCCAAAGGAATTAACACCAAAATCTGGGGCTCTCATTTTTTTCCATGAGCAAGGTGCTCCAAAGCCGTCTCATGCCTGTTGCTAATGCTGCCATGCCTTTCCAAAGCTTTCACACTAGAAGCAATTGCAAGTGGGGACATTTCTGCAGGTTGCCCACATCTTCCCATTTGGGATACTCTGCCTTTTCCAGGTTATAAAGATAGTGTGTGTTTATGTTGCTCTGAACTGCCTGGTAGAGCTGGATGCCATATCTGATGGTATGTTCTTGCAGTGGCACTGCAGAAGGCTGGACTAAGCTTCCAATAATAAGCACTGACACTAACATAAATATTTGTGGTTAAGCTTCCCATTTTTTCCTTATAGGAAGCAAGCTAAAATTTTGAAATACTTCAGTGATGTGATCAGTGGACAGTAGTGGGAAAAATTTTCTCCAAACCTTGATTTGTGATCAAAATACGGAAGGAAGATCTGAAAGACCAGAAAATATTTTTGTTAATCAGGATATGGCACTTTACAACATCTGGATGTCAGAGCAAGTGTTTTGAATTCAATACTATTAACATGTGTCACTTTAATGAATTCTTTTCCTTCAGAGATGATTGGGTGGTTACAATTTTTGGCAATGGTTTTGCAGTCTGTTGCTTACATTACCTGACCCATGGTCTGTTTGTCTTATGATGTCTGTGGGAAAACAAAACAAAACAAAAACCAGTTCTGCCCCCTCCTCCCCTCTCCCCAGTCCTGAAAATAGCTCAGGACCCAGAAAAAAGCTCTAGGACTGAGTCTCATCCTCTCAGTGAACCGTTCTGACCGGAGGGTAACCTCATGGGATTAATGCTGCTTTTGTCTATGACATCATGTAACACCAAACGAAAAAGTATCTGATTCTTCTGAAAATCAAAGAGACATGATTAAACAGAATATAACAGCCTGGGAATGTGGAAAAGAAAGTTTGAATAAAAGGTCAGAGAAAGATCAGGCATCAGCTCTCGCTCTCTGCAAAATGATAAAACTAACAGGGAGTTGTGACTCAGCTTCCCCTGATCAAAAAGCTCCTTTCTTTGCAGTGTAAACAACTGTAGTCGGTGTTCTTGAAATCCCAGACTGAAACATCAACCAAAGCTGGAAAACAAGATTCCCCAGAATGCTTTCCCTATGCTAGCCATAACCTGTGGCTGATGTTTCAGGGGATTTTATTCCCTGTGACTGGGATTCACTGTCTAAAAGTGGCTGTTGCATGAGTAGAAAGGAAAAAAGTTTTGTGTGTGGATTGTAACCTCAAGAGTGTGAAACAAATATTTTGTTTCAAATCATCCCTTAACCCATTTCGGCAGTAAATTGAGTGACCAGTATTATAAACCAAGAAAAAGGTAGCGAAGTGTGGCTTTGGAGGAATGAATAAAAAATGAAGCTAACAAAGAATAACTCTTCCAAGCTAAAGCCTGGTGTCTAATTTTTTGCTGAATAACTTGTTTTGAAGAATAAGAGACTCCTGCTCTTGCCAGGTCCCTGCAGCTAGATTTTATAGCTACAATGAACAAGTATGCATCTGTGTAAATGCTCTTTAATTTTCTTTTTACATCGTATTTACACTGCTCAGACAGTAAAACTGCTGAATGTTTTAATTAGCACTCCCATGGCTGTGAAGTTGTTTGAAACTTTCAGGCCACGTGAAGAAGCTGGCGCACAAATAAAGCCCGCAGTCGCTCGATGCTGACAAGGGGGGCGAGGTGTTTGAAGCGCACCAATTGTATTTGTTTTGGGCTGGGGACCGGCCGTGGGGCGGCCGGGAGCGCAGGATTCCTCAGCCCTTACACACAGCGCGCAGCCCCGACCCGCAGCGTGCGCAGTGCTCCTTGGACCGGAGCTGCATCCCATGGGACGCCTGCGAGGAGCCTGCGCTGCCCAGCCTGAGCTCGGGGTTGCAAAGTCAGGCTCAGGGACTGCTGGAGCCTGGTCCTGCTCGAGGGCTGTTGTCACCTGTGGAAGCAGAGGTGGGCAAAGTTTCGCTCTCAACGCTTGCAGAAATTCCCCAGTGAGGCTATTAAGAAGAAATCAAGTAGTTTGGATGAAATGAAAGCTTTCTATGGAACCCTTGTTTTTATTAATGTAATTTTAATGTAATTTTCATAGACTTGTAGAATAAATGAGGCTGGAAAACACCTGGGGAGGCCATATAGTCCAACCTCATTAAGAACAGTATTTTGCATGTAAATGTGGAGCTGGTAAAAACCTGCTGGCTGCAGAGTATCTCCTGTTTTTGTTTATTGTAGAACACATGCAACTGTGCAAACTGCCTAGCATTGGCCTGTCAATTCATTTCAGCCCAAATCCAACCCTTGGGGAGGAGAGCAGCTCCTCTGTGGTGTTTGGGCTCCGTGTGGACTCTGTCAGCACAGCTGCTAATCACCAGAGGACCGACTGTACCACTGGAAGAAGAATGCAAGAGATGATCTAATGCAACTGCTGTACCGAGGCGGGACCAAGAATCTCAATGCTGTGTGGGCTTGCTGTGTTTGCAGTGTAAGACATTTGTCCCCAAAGACCTAAACTGAAACCATGAATGGTGCTTTGGCTGTTTATAGTGTCCCCTGGAACTTTCATAGCTTAGATACTAATCTGACAAGTGGTGGCTCTTAGCTTGGACTCAGCATCTCCCTAAAGACCAAAGGAGCAGCCTTTCACTTGGCTTTGGAGCGAAAAAGGAAGATGTTGGGACAGAGCAAGTAAATAAGTTCAGGGACTTGAGAAGGCTGTTAAAAAAGATGAGAATTTATTAAACTTATATTTCAGGTGAGTGCTAGAAAAAGTATGACAAGAAAAACAAACAAACAAACAAAGAGGAAAATTGTAGGGGAAAGAAAATAAGATGACAGCCAGTGACAGAAAAACGATTTTCCTCGTGTTTCTTAAAAAAAAAAAAGAGATGATTAGGAGGACACAGAGGGAGTTGTACTGCAGAGCATATTTGTCACTTCTGTGTATGAGGTGTCCTAAGAGTGAGATTTGGTCTGAAGAACCACAGGCCAAAGAGCAAAGAAAAGCCTGGAACACTCATCTTCTGTTACAACCCCAAGTTTCATTAATGGATTCTCAAGTTTTTATGCAATTGCATTGTTCTCTCTGAATTCTGGTTTGAGGTCAGCTTCTGATTCTTGCCATCTTGTGGTGTGGTGCTGCACTGCGACCATCCCTCAGCTCCTCTGCAGATTCAGCAGCTGTAAAACAATGTGCTTTCATACAGGTCTCACTGGGAAAAAAAAGAAAAAAAAGACCCTTTCTTTGATTTTTACTTTCTATAATTTGGAGTATTTTTCCTGTGTCTAGGTCTTCATTTAAACTCTATTTCTCTCTTTGTTTCCCCAGTTCTTAGGAGTCCAAACTATTCCCAGACTGCAACCCAAGACTGACAGAAATGACCTCTATCCAAATCTCTTTCTACCCTGAACTCCTGGGCCACTTCCCACTTGCATTGCCACGGAGTCTCCACACTCTTCTTGGAGCTGTTCTTGGGTTTGAAATACTCCAATTCATCATAGTCTGCACTTTATCTCAGACACTGCTTTACCAAAGCTGACCATGTATTTAATAGTCCTTTAATAGGGAGCTGTACAGCTCAAGCTCCTGTCCTCCTACCTCTTTTATCTTACCCTTGAATCCTCCCCAGGAATACACAATTTTAAGCAGGAGATAGTCAGAGGAGAGATGGCAGGCCTCTGGAAGCCACGGGCTTTAAAGGGAACCCCTGTACTCTTGGAATGCTCTCAGTTGCAGCAGTCCACATCCAGGAGCCATGGCCCACGGAGTTACCACAGGTGTTTCCTATTTTTACTATTCTAAATATCGGGCATGTGTGCTATTAGTGACATGCTTTTGTGCCTCAAGGTGCTGGAAAATGATTAATGTGTAAGGGTGTCTACTGCCAGCATCTGATCCAAGTTCACCGACTCTCAGTTAACCAGCTAGGAAAAGTCATGTCTCGTGCAGTAGTTCTGTCTCAGACATCTTCCTCACTGAGATGTCTCCACGGAAGACATCTGAGGCTTTGCTGACTTTCAGTCCATCTCAGACTTTTCCAATTGTAGCAAGAGTTGAGTGATTTTGACACTGGGGTCCTGTCTCTCCCAGTTTGCCAGAATGATGACTTCATTCTGAGCTTGAAGAACTTGGAGGTCAGTCAAAAAGATGTCTGACTAACTGGCTTACCTAAGGCTGGCCAGCTGTGGCTGTCCTCGCTGTCTGATAAGCCTGGGACCCAGTGAGAAAGAACCTGTGTGTAACAAGTCTGCAGAGGCAGTAGCCCTGTTTAACAGGATTCCAATAAAGGATTTAGACTTTATTCCTTCAGTTATATTATGAGGAAAAAGAATATCCTCGTGTGTCTTAGTTTGTCGACCCAGTTGCAAAAAGGTACAACAGAGGGAATAATGAAACAGATGAGTGAAACTTCAAAAAAAAAAAATTCCAACTCAAAGTTCCTGTTAAAGTTTCATTTGTTTGCTTGCTTGTTTTAAAATAATTTAAAAAAAAAACCCAACAAAAATAACAACAACAAACCCCCACAACTGAGACCCAAGCAAAACCATGAATAAAGGCTTCTTTGCTCTAGGATTTTGGTCAAAATCCACAAGCTTTATCCAGATACATGAATTTTGCACCTCTTTGTGTATCTTTCAGAGGATTTAAGAAAGCTTGTGCTGTTCGTTGTTGGAGGTGGAATGTAGAATCATAGAGTGAATCATAGAATGCTTTGGATTGAAAGACACCTTCAAGATCATCTGGTTCCAGCCCCTTGCCATGGGCAGGGATACCTTCCACTAGACCAGGTTTCTCAACGTCCCATCCAGACTGGCCTTGAACGCTGTCAGGGATAGGGTATCCACAACTTCTCTGGGCAACCTGTTCCAGTGCCTCAAAATATATTGTGCTTTGCATTTTCTGATATGTAAAAAAACCCTTGAGTGCAAGTGGGTGCCCTTAGGAGAATTTGAACAGGTTTCACCAACACTTTTGTGTTCAGAAAATGTTATTTTTCTTGCAGCTGGTATGAATTTCAGCTTTGGTGAGTTTTTCATCCTTTTTTAGGAAAAAGTTTGTTGGTGAGTAACACCACCGTTTCCAAGTTAAAATGTGCAGAGCAAAAGCAAAGCACTGAAATAGCAGCTCCCTCCCTCCTGCCAGTGGCAGCGAGCTCTTTGCTAACTGATGGGAGCCATACGGAGAGCAGGAGCTGCACAGACTACACAGGGGTAATGAAGAGCTAAGGCTTTGTGCCTGCCAAAGGGAAAGCCTGAAAAACAAAAGGACTGTGGGTTGTCCTCCCATCTCATCCAGAGCCGCGCTTGACAGCCACAAGGACTAAGAGCGCCCTTCACTCTCAGCCTGCCTCCGTACAGATGGAGGATGTTCACTGCTGCCCACCTTCTCCCCACTTCTACCTGTTTGATGTATTTTGGGTTTTTTAATTGTGTCTGTAAATGTTTGCTCCTAGAGGAGACTACTCAAGATAGCAGAAGGCAAGGGCAGAGTGTGGGAAATGGTGAAATAAAACCCCTCCTCACTCAAGTTTGCCACAGACACCCTACAAGACACAGCTGCTTGATAATACATGCTAGAAGTCCGAATCATAAGACACACACACACACCAAAAAAAAGACAAAAAAAAAAAAAAAAGAAGTGGCACATACCAAAGTGTGAAAGAGTCAGAGATAGAAAAAGGCTAACAAAAAGGAAAATAGAAACCATGTTAAACACCGGTTTCCTCTCAGGGTTTTGACTAATATCTGGGGGCCAACAATGAGTATACCACATCAGAGACCCTTTTCACCTTGCCCAGAGTAATGAGCTCATGTTTGCAGATTGCCTAACACTTTGTTTTCAAGCCAAAAGTATCAGATTTACACTCGAGTAACAAATTGTTACAATGTGGGAAGAGGTTATGGACAAAGTACAAATCTGTGGGATGCTTTAACCATCTACGATTTTGTTTGTTCGACCGTGTAATAGAAAAGAGACAATCTTGAGCACCATAGCTCCTAAAGGGGGAAGATGGAATGGCGCAGTGCTATTAATTCCCTGACACTTCAGGATATTTCATTAATGCAAAGCAGCTATACATGTGTTTAAGAATGCCTTCAGTTAGCTCATTTGCTTTGTAGAGCTTCTCATTTTAATCCTAAGTAAACATAGTTTTGGATGTTGCGGGGAAAAATACACTGGGTACCTTCTTCCAAAATGAATATTTGACTCTTCTGCTCCTTGGTTAGATGAAGCACTGAAAACAGGCTCCAGTAGCCCAGCTTCTGCTTTCTTTGCAGGCAGGAGCCTGTGGGTGCAACTCATGAGCGTGTGCGTGTTTTCCCCGCTCATCCCACTCGTCTGCTCTCATCTACCTGCTTCATTCTCCAGTTCTCTGCTAAACCTTGTCAGAGTTAAATTAAAGAAGAACTTGGACTTAAACGAAGACTACAAAGTTGTTTCACAATAGACCAGTAGATCCTCTTTGATAATTCAGAATTCATTGCCTCTATATATCGCCAGTAACTTTTAAAGTGCAAGAGTCACTATTGGGTCTCCAAAGATCACTTTGAAAATTTTAAGAATATATTTTAGGTATAAACTGTGACATGATAAGCTCTCTCCTTGTTTTCTGCCTTGGCAAGCATGATAAGTATTTTGAGGGAAATTGAATTAATTGATTTAACATCTGTTTCTGCAAATACTTTTTGCTATACAGTTGGCTGTTTCAGAGACACTGCTTCCCTGTGTACTGAAACTTCTTTCTCCCTGTTTTATTTTAATTACTTAAAATAAGTAATTAAAATAAGTAATTAAAGATTGGAGTTGATTTCTGTAAATGCATGAAAACCTGAGTCACTTTCTTAATTTTATAGTTTGAAAAATCCATCTCTAATCCTGGCTCAGAAAATCTTAGAAGATAATTATTTTGGTTTGAGTTTTTAGATACTGGAAAACATTTAAATCAACGCTCCCCCCTCTCTCTCTCTCTCTCCCACCCCCCCCTTACTCACTTTCTCTCTTGATGTCTTATTGAGCAGGAAAAGGGAGGGGGAAAAAATGCAGGGCTTGAAGGAAAGTCTCAAAGTCATGAGGTACAAATCCTCTTTCCATATTCTTTCCCTGCTTCCATTCCCCCAGGGCCCTTGAAGGCAAAGATAAAAGTATCTCAGATGGCCAACAAAGTGTCTCTGCTTGATTTTACTGAAAGGGAGAACATGAGACAAAACAGACTCCAGTTTGGTTGCCATTTAAATTAGCTATAGAAAATTGTGATGACAGTCTGAGTTAATTAATAAATCATTATTACAATTTCATATATTAATATTCGGACTACAATAAAAAGTCTACATGTCCTTGAGAATACTGCGCAAGCCAAATACTGCTTTGTTACAAGGCATTTAACAGATGATTTCCTTCTGTGAACAATATTCTTCAGAGGACAATTTAATGCCTCAGAGGAGAAAATGCGTACTTCTACAGTCATGCCATAAAGGACAGATTTCGGGAAGATTTCCTGAATTTAGCTTCTTTGCTGCAGGTTCAGAAGGTTTTTTTCATTTCTCTACTGAATTGACCCAGTGACTCTTCTGAGGCGCTGAAGAGAGCGGTGTCCATTGTTATTTTTTTACTTTTGGTACTGTGTACAGAGCACTTCCCTTAAGGAATTAGTGAGAGCAGCAGGATGTTCCTCATTTCCACCTGGTGAAACACCCTCTCTGTCCTGCTTTTCTTGACCTTCCTCTTCCAGAGCCTCTACCCTCTGCTGTCCCACGCGCTTCCCTCCCACCCTCCTGTAAAATCCCTCTGCGTCCTTCTTTGGCTTCAAAGAGCTGCTGGAGGTGAGAGAGGCTTTGGGTTGAGCTGGGCGGCTCTGCGATAGAAACTCGGCGTTACTGATGACGTATTCTGATGAGGTGTGAATCACACACAAAAATAAGACAAAGAAATGCATTTTCGGTCCATTGGAAATACTTTATGTAGCTTGAAATTCAATGTTCCAGTGCACGATCAGATTCATAAATTGTATAAAAATATATAAATATTATAATATGTAAAAACCAATCCAGTATTAAATGTTTTTGTTTCTTTAAAATTCCACTCCCAGTTTATTTTGTTAAAATTGTTTGCCAACAGGGACATGAACTTGAAGGGAATTTTTCATCCCCTGAAACGGAATATTTTATTACTTTTATGTTTTGCACACTGCTGCCTTGAGATAAGCTGCTGAAAGCTGGAACACATTTTCAAGGTTCTAAGCGAGCTAAATGTTTATTATAGTCTTAAACTGTTACATTTAGTTGGAATTGCAAAATGTTCCACGGTGCTAGATACAAAATACTAAAGAAAAGAGAATAACTTTTGCTTCTCGCAAATGTAAATTAGCCTGTAGTGTACTGGATGCTGTTCTGGCTAGATTGCTTCTGGTACCTGAGATAATTCATTTAAAGCAGCATTGAGTATCTCCATAATCCATCAAGCAAAATTATTTGAGGAGCAGGCTGAGACCCAACACTCTTCTCTTACTCCTGGAACAACTGGAGATTCTTCCACTGAATTAATACAGTAAAACTAGTGTGAAGTATCTTGTCTGAGAGAAAAAAAACCTGGCACAAGGTTTCTGAAATATTTGAGTAAAGTCTCAAAGTGAAGGGCACCATATGTATCCAATATTATTTGGTGAGATGCAAATATATCACTGCTGCAGCACTCAGCACCTCAGTCACCGCTCCCTGTTATAACGTGCCAGGAGGCAGTGGAGGAAGGCAGCCCTTTCAAGAAAACATAGCATCCCGAATCCTGACTCTCCCTGCCTTCCCTCTCCATTGCCTCAGCTATCTGGGTGAGTTGAGGCCTTGACAAAGAACACGTTCGGATCATTCTTAGCTGAATGCTCTCAAACAGTTTTAAAGTATCAGGCTAATAAATTTACCATCACTAAGAGACTTCTCCAAACCAACTTTTCTCAGGATGATATAAAAGTCTTGAAGATAAGTGACAAAATAGCTAGTGTTTTTCTAATGAGGCAAAAAGAAAGATAAATTGACCCAGGAATTTCTTGTTAGCTGAAAAAAAAATTAAAATTTCAGATGAACTCCTACCCCATGCAGAACAAATTGAACTGCAAAGATGTTTCATGACCAAATAAGGCCTATATCATAAAGCCACGAGAAATACTGACCTAGCAAAGAGAAATTATTCTCATTTTGATCTGTCAATAGTAAAACAGCATCACATGAGTTACTATCAGCATGTAACTTTACCCACATGATGCCTCTGTTTTTGTTCTTGCATGGCCTCCGACTGCATATACTTCACTGCTCCACTGGGAAAAAATGGGGGAAAAAAGCGCTTTGTGCTTTCTCAGTTATCAGAAAATAAAATTCTTGACTTTGTTTTTTTTTCCCCACTCAGTGAGACCATGACTGGCTTCTGTTCCTAGCCCTGCAGAAGAACTCCAGGGATACCCACACTTTCCTTTCTTGCATGTAAAAGAAGACTCTATTTTCAACCACAAGAAGTTCACACATGATGATTTCATATAAAAATAACTTAAACCATAGCACCTTCCTCATTCTCAGGTGTTATGTGTGCAAATGGCTTGAATGCCAATGATTTCTTTAACAAGAAGAAAACTTTAGATCATCTGTCTCCAAGAGAGAATACTGCAGATTGACAATATTAAATTTCTTTAAGAGGTGAAACAAAATACATGGGCTCACAGAAGGATTAGAAAATTATATCCCAGCTGCAAAATTTTATGGGTACAGAAAAAAATTATGTGAGTGAAATACCAGTATCATAAAATAAATAACAGGAAATATGGTAATTTATGTGATAGAGAAAATTGTCACTTTCAGAATTGCCAGAAAGTCAACAGCATTTCACCCATTTGACTTCAGAAGTGAACTTAGACCCCAGAGGCTTAAAAATATATGAAGAGAAGCGAAATGAAATAACAGCTCATGGATTTACAAAAAAGAAAGCAATGTGTGCTTAAAGAGTTTTATAGAAGTTGGGAATGCATGCAATCAGAATTTAACTTATTCCTGGAAAGTGATTTAGAACATGCCAAATAAATTAAATTCCATTCTGCGAGATAAACAATTAATGGGGCTCCTAATTTAGAAAGCATCACAATTCAGAAATGGCCTTTAAGCCTGTTTAACCTTAAGCATATGTTGAAAACCTACTGAATTCAGCTGGAAATTAAACACAGAAAACAAGAGGAGGTCGAGCATGTCTGCTCAGTAGCTGGCATTACTAATGCTTCATATTTCTGGAGATCCTTGCATCTCGTGAGAAAAAGGCGTTTCACAAATACTGGTGGCCAACCAGTGCAGCTTCCACCCGCCAGGACTGAGGGCTTGGGCAGGAGGAGCAGGGGTGCAAACCTCTGAGAAGGGCCCAGGTGCAGCCACCTCCTCCCCGTTCCAGCGGACACGGAACAAAGGAGCCATCTCACATCCAATGACCTTGCAATGGCCAGCAATTGTTACCCACCCTCAGGCCGTAAGAACGAACGTATCGCTGCTAATTTCTATTTTAAGTGCAGTGGAATGCTGCGGTCACGCTGATACCGCTCCGCAGAGCTGCTGGCAAGTGCTAGAGCAGCATTTAATGGCAATTACTGCGTGTATAGAAGCGATACTGGCCACCGGGCAGCAGTTGTTGCAGGAATGTTGCTCCTGCTCTCGCAGTTGCTCTAAAGCCCGTTAGAAACTGTGTTTTCCCATTTTTATCCTGACATTCGTGTAATTTTAGCTTCTACATTTTGGCAAATACCGCCACGTATTTTTGGCTCACCCCTGAGTTATCTGAAGCAGAGCAGTGTGATTCCAGGCAGAAGAAGGCAGAATTGTCTCAGAATAACAAGCAGATTTTTTTTAATGCAGTGCAAATGGTTCATACATTATTTTTGCATGAATCAGACATTTATTTTCTAAAGGAAGACAGGGTGGGGGAAGGAGGACAAAGTCTTTTACTTAAATCCTCTCATAGTTCGTTGTTGAATATCAGCTTCTAGCGACAAGGCAACGTATGCTAGGCTTCTTGGTTATTGTGCTTTTGGAGATTAGCTGTTTTGAGTCATGAGGGTGTGTTACCTCACCCCAATTACAGAACTCCAGCAGAAATTGTAAAAACAGGCAGCACGAAGGAAGAAAGAGGACTTTTCTAGCATTCACAGGACATTCACATGAGCTGCATGGGCAGGATGAAATCATGCAACTGCCAAGGAACAAAAGCAAGTAGTAGAAAATGAACGATTGTGAAATAAAAGAAGTCCTACAAGTGCTAGAAGATGGAGACTGACTTGCTTTTATGCTGTGACCTTTCTTTGTGTTGTACTTTCCACAGTAGTGCTGTACAGACGAGATGGCACCAACTAAACCTAAAAAATTACTAACTGCCAAGATAATTCAAAGAATAATGAGGTTGCAACAACTGCAAAGATGCAAAGAACACTGCTGTCAGTTATCTCTTCACAGAGCTCAGTGAGAAGGAATCAAATGCTTAGTCTTTAAAATAAATGGGTTTAAAACCTGAGATCACAGCTTAGCTTATCAGGACATGCTGATGTACAGGATTATGCAGAAGTCACATGGCTGAATCTTTGCTTATGTTTAATTTTGTGAAATTTGCTCTGCAGCACATTATATCATTTTTACACTGAAGGGAGAAAACCTTCCTTTTGGAGAGGACTATATGAATTAAACTTTTAAAGAGAAAAGAATGCCAGTAAAAAGTTCAGCTTTCTAATAACATAGCTCTTGGGACTCAGTTGTGACTTGGATTGAAAGTCTGCAGGGGTAAGGAAAATTAGGAAATCTCCTTATTACACTGTGTGTGTTAAACAGTCCTTGGACTCTGACTACTGGGAGAGGACTTCTCCTTACAGCAGATGTGCAAGGTCAGGGAATGGGTGTAGGCTTGGCCTCCTACCAACCTCTGGCCATCATGGCCAATCCTCGAAAGGTCAAGAAACTACCAGTATATGTTGATTTTAAAGGGCCACCCTTAGAGGGAAGAAAAAGAATAGCACATGACTGTGACACCTCAGAGAAATATCCTCCTTGCATGCATCCCTAGGAACTGCAGAACACTATTGCTGCAGTCTTAGCTGTCATAGTGTAGTCCTAAAGGATTTGTTCTGTCCCTGGCCAAATAGTGATGAAGACCTATCCCCACCTGTATTACTTTGTTTCCTACTCTCAGCTTTATTTGGAGTCTCACGATGCTGACTCTCATTCCAGGTTCTGGAATCATGGTATTATGTTAGGACCTTTGCTTTCATTTCAAGTACTTTACCATATTAATTTGAATAACCTGTACCAAATACTGTGCCGTTGAACGAGGTTGTGGATCACAAACATGAAGTATCTCAAGGGCAGACTTTTAGAAGCATCTCTTGCAACATAAACATTCGTAGAGTAAGTGTCAGTTTCTCTCATCTTCTTTTGGAGCTCTTCTAAACACCTTCCTAGCTGCTGAAGCAGACAGGACTCTGTCTTTTCATCCATGCTTTGAAATCTCACTTCCCAGCATTCTAGCAAACACAGTGCCTGCCAGGGAGAATTGTGTGCAATGGGTGTCTGATCTCCAGCAACAGTGCTGCAGGAGCCGTGGATGTGAAGCTGAGGCTGCTGTGGTGCAGTGCACACTGGAGCAGCATGCTTGGGTTGAGATTTACTGTAAGAACGGTCTTTTTCCCTCACCAACCTACTTGTTGTTTGGAGCTCTGCTTCATGCATGTAATAACACAGAAAAACACGTCAAGCTGAGCATTTGTGGGAGGCATGGGGAGAGGAGCTGTCTGAAAAAGTAGTTTTAAAATGTCAAAAATAAGGTATCACATGCAATGAACCCAAACATATTATTAACATACTGACAAAAGCCCTTGTAATTTCTACACTGATCTCAGGATTTTTTGGGCTTAACTCATAATTTTCAGGTTTTTTAAAGCAGACAGTATATATTCTTCCATTATGTACCCTGACATTTTCTCCCCCGGGTGCTTGTACAAGAACAAATCCAATACACTGAATACAGTTCCGAGCTTTCAAATATGGACCAGAAAAGAGAGAAAGAGGAGCTAGTGAAAGTACGAACTCCTCATCAACAATTTGACCATGACCAGCCTTACATTTGAGCATTTCTTCTTCAGGGTCATGACTGGACCAGGGATGGAGAAATTACACCAGCCCATCAAATGAGTCCTGGACACACGCCAGTGTTAGACCAACACTACTTTGACTTCTCACTGGTGGTTAGAAGCAGCAATAACAACAACCATGAAAAAAATAGACTGGTCTATCTGCAGTGTCTGTCAGCAGTTTATGAACACCATACTTTCCCTCAAACTTTTTACCCCTTATTGTATTACAACTTCACCCCAGTGGCTTAGTATGCCCACTAACCTAAAAAAAAGCGGTCACAAAAAATAATACTATCTAACGAGTTACAGGCTGAACCATGCAATCCATGGATAGCCATATGTCCGGGGAGATGACAGGTCTAAGTGATGAGCCTTGTTGCATGTGCACACCATTCCTCGGGAACCTATCGCTTTGATTTAAAAGGTATGGTGCGCTTGGCTTGCTCCTCCCGACATGTGCTAATGTTCTGCGTTTTTTGCTGTAATAGATTACTTAGCAATCCATACTAATGTTTTGGAGGCAAATTGCTTTCCCATGTTTTATATTATGAACACTTGTTTGGGTCTGGTTCTGCAAGGAGCTGTGTGCTTTCAACTGCCAATTAAAACCATGCTAATGGGTGGCACCCTACACTTCCCAGACGTGCCGAGCAGGTCCCCTGGTGCAGACAGTGGGGATACTCTCCAAATGTGGGGCTAATACCAGTGACTCATTAGAGGCACTGCACCAGACTGTCAGAGCACATGGGAGGAGCAACTAATTTTGTCAGGAACCACAGCAAGAAGGTATTTATTTATTTAAATATTTATTTATTTATTTGGCTGTGGATAGCCTAATTCCCGTCTCTTAGTAACAACAAGGAAAATGTTTAGGTCTCAGCTTTTCTAGTTCTCATACAATATGTATTTAAAATTCTGGAATTCACTGTACTCATAAAACATCAGCTTCCTCATTTACCACTTCTTTTCACGTGCCCATATTGATGAGATAATGTATTTTACTATTCACTGATGTTTTATCTTTTGGTAACATGTAAGCAAAGTTTTGAATTCCCTATCGTTGCTGTGTGTGAGCTAAACTCAGACCCAAGAGAAGTAAGTACAATTCCATGTTACTCCATATATTGGTGGCTTTTTTCCCAGGCTGCTCTGGATCCAGTAATTAAGAAATAAGTACTCAAAAAGGAAAGCACTGTGCAATTACTTAGTTAAGTAATTTGGAAATAGCTCCATGCTGGCTTGTGCTTACTCTGGGGTAGCATTTGGAAAGGCCACACACCAAAAGAAATTAGGGGGTGTTTTATGTTCATGGAACAAAACTCATCATAGAATCATAGAATAAGCTGAGTTGGAAGGGCCCACAAGGATCATCAAGTTCAACTCCCACTCCTGCACAGCACACAAGAGTCACACCATGTGCCTGAGAACATTGTCCTAAGGCTTCCCAAACTCTGTCAGGCTGCCTGGTGCTGTGACCACTTCCCTGGGGAGCTTGTTCCAGAGCCCAACCACCTTCTGGGTGAAAAACCTTTTTCTGATATCCAACCTAGACCTCCCCTGACTGAGCTTCAGGGCATTCCCTCGGGTCCTGTCACTGGTCACGAGAGTGAAGAGATCCATACTTACCCCTCCGCTTCCTCTCGTGAGGATGTTGAAGACTGCAACGAGGTTTCAGCTCAGCTTCCTCCTCTTGTTTACACCTTGTAGTGTCTCCAAAACAAAAGATGGAATGCTGGGGTGTTTTCATCATCATGCCTTATATAGAATCATAAAATCATTGAAGTCTAAGATTGAGTCCAACAACCAACCCAACAGTGCCACGTTCATCACTAAACCGTATCAGCAAGTGCCGCTTCACACGCCTTTTTGAATGCTTCCAGGGATGGTGACTCCACCACTTCCTTGGGCAGCCTGTTCTAATGCCTGACCTCTCTTCTAGTGAAGAAATTTTTCTTAATATCTAATCTAAACCTCCCCTGGAACAACCTGAGACCATTTCCTTTCATCCTGTCACTTGTAACCTGTGAGAAGAGACCGACCCCCACCTGGCTACACTCTCAGGCACTTGTAGAGAGTGATGAGGTCTCCCCTGAGCTTCCTTTCCTCCTAAACTCCCCCAGCTCCCTCAGCTGCTCCTCACAGGACTTGTGCCCCAGCATCTTCCCCAACTCCATTGCCCGTCTCTGGACTCGCTCCAGCCCCTCAATGTCTTTCTTGCAGTGAGGGGCCCAGAACCGGGCACAGCACTCAAGGCCTCACCAATGCCCAGCACAGAGAGACAATCCCTTCCCTGATCCTTCTGGCCACACTCTTGCTGGTACAAGCCAGGATGTCATCGGCCTTCTGGGCTGCCAGGGCCCACACTGGCTCATGTTCAGCCGGCTGTCAACCAATACCCCCAGGTCCTTTTCAGCTGGGCAACTCTTCAGGAACTCCAATTCTATACGTTCCAGCTCTCATCTCGATGAAAAAGTGAGACTTAATCAGGCCCTTATTACCAGTGAAGAAACCTAGGAGCCATATGGGGAAATAAATTAAAATCATTATTTGAATGGCTTATTGCCGGATCACGTTTTTTGCCCAAGAGCCAAAAGATAAGGAAAAAAAAAAAAAAGCAGAACAATACCTGGCAGGTACAGTGACTTGGTTGTGGTGCAAACTTTTGTAAGAGTAATAGATAAAGAGATAGTAATAGTAGTACACAAGAAAGAGGCTGAAGATGATTTTTTCATGGTTAATAAATAAAATGATGTAAAAAAAAATCAAATAAGCAGTAATATCACGGTTAGAAAAGGATAGCAATTTATCCACTATGCACTAAATATCCTAATACTTTACTTTTTGCATGGAAGCAAGTTTGTGTTCTGTGTAGGTAAATAGATATGCACAGAAATTATGTTGGCTATGCAGTGCCACAATGCAGCCCCTCAGCAGCCCCTTGCACTGATTTTTAATACATAGATATTATGGAAGACCAAATAGATCATTCTTATCCTGTATTAATATGTCCCACCTTTATCCTCCAAGAAATTTAAAGCATGATTGAACACTTCTCTCTGAAACCATTTGTCATTCTATTCTGAAGCATCTAACTCTGTTGCTAGCTAGGGTTAACAGTCCTATTGAACAGACTTACTGAAATTTCATTAAAAAAGCTAGCTTCCTTACTGTTCTCAAGAAAATTTCACCTAAATTTTGCAAGTCCAAGAAATATTGGGGATTTATCTATCTTAAGAATTATTGAAGGGTTTGGGGGTTTTATGCGCAAAAAAACCAGATTCAAATTACTGGAAAAAATTCTCCTCTAATTTTTGTAAGTGTTGCCAAAAAAAAAAAAAATAGGATTCTGTGAATTTTGAGTTTTAGGTGAATCATCTTATACTACTCCTGTGCCAGTTCCAGGAGGAATTTCAGAAGGAGTCTGGGTTCTGGTTGTAATGCTCTAAATATATATATATATATATATATGTTAAATGCACACAGACTCCCTGCTGCCATCACACATCATGTGGTTTATCCAAATCTCAAAGTGACAAGCAGTAGTACGCACCTTCATATTACATTCCGTCTGATGGGCGCCAGTGAACTGGACACTGTTGTGTCTGTGTCTGCTGTGGCTTTAGCTCCCACAGATAGAAGTAAACAATACCCAAGGCAAAGTCTGCAGAGACTGAGCTTCCACCCAGCCTTCTTTAATCTTCAGCCAGTTGGACAGCTTGGGAGCACTTCAAGAATCCGTACTGCATGTGAAAGGGAATCCCTATCCTCGGGTTGTTTTTCTTCTTTTCTCAGTCATCCCGCTCCAGTCTTTGGGACATCCACCCCTTTCGCTCTTGGTGTTTGTGTATCTCTAGGTTTCATCAATCACTGGCACTTACACGTTTCCACACTGGAAGAATATGCGGTGAGAATTCAATATTCAGTACAAATGCGTTTCAACTAATTTGTGAATAATATGGAAGGCTAAATTTTATCCCCCTCTGATTATTAAGGGCTGCATAGCGAGCTGTCATCCCATCTTTATTTCCAGCTCAGTTGCGTCTCACTTGTTGAACGCAGGATCTGCTCGTACACTCAAAGCTTGCCAGAGGCAAAACCTCTCCCAGCACAGGGACTCTTTTGTCCTGTAGTTTCAAGTTCTTGCAATGTCCTGTCCCTGAACAATGACCAGAACTCAGCATCAATACTCATTCAAATCAATGAAAGATTTTTAGCTTTTTTTTTTAAGGTCTCATCAAAAAAATTTCCTGTCTAAGTGATGTAGATACCTACAAAACATGGACAGCACATATGTGAGCAAAACGTCTTCTCAGACTATAATATCGGTTAATATTTAGGCTTGCCGAAGTGTGCGAGTGTATCTTTGATCTGTGGGTGGCATTCTGTATCCAAATGTGCAGTACAAATATTATTTATCCTTTCAGTCAAGTCATTTATGACTATCTGACTTTAAAGAAAAGCCAACAAAATTCCAGTTTAAAAACAATATTCGTAACTTCCCACTACCCCCCTCCAATCTTATTTCATGTTGCCAGACTCTCATTCAAATAGATTGTTTTGCAAGTTCTAAACACCTAACAGTCAATTTGTAATACAAAACAATATATACAAGGAATTCTGCCTGGTCTCTGCCAAGCAACTGAAGAATTGGAATCCTTGATGAAGCTGAAGAGAAAAAAATTTGCAAATGCCTTGTTCTATTAACCCTTTATACATTGCCTGTTTAAACTGTCGGCTGATGGTTCGTATAGGTTCCTCTACAAGATAATGTAGGCATCTTTTGTCATAAAGTTTGATGTCCTCAAATAATTTTGCATGTTATACCATGTTTAAGGTATTGAAGAGGTTATTTATAGTTGTGAAGTGACTGACAGCTGCCTACCTCCCATAAAACAAACCTGCATTTTGTAGGGAAGGGGGTGGCGGGCAGCCAGAGCAGCTGGGGAGCTGGGGTGGAGCAGCTGGGTCAGAGCAGGGCTGGGAGGCTGCAGGGAAGGTACTGGAGGAAGCCCTGTCTGGTGGTGACTCAGCCTTTGGCATTCACTTCCCAGAGAACCAGTGCCAAAGTGGCATTAGGACACCCAGAACAGGGTTAGGGACTCATGCTCATGGCATGGAAAACTGGATCCTGATCAGTAACCATTCATACGTACTCCTTGCTTTTTTTCAGGAAAATAAGTGGCCTGGCTGTGCTACATTTCATGTGTTTACGCTTGTCTATCTAAAATTAGCCTGTCCAAAACCACTTCTTTGGGCTGTGAAACAGCATTCAAGGCTAGAGGTGTCTAAGGAGCCACTGGAATCACACATTCTTGCTTGACCTCTTCATCTAGACCTTTCCTGAGACCTAACAGACCTGACCTCAGCACTGCACTGGCACAGCCGCACTTGCTTTTGCAAAACATTTTTTTACTGTTAGCATGGTAGTGGTAATGTACTCACAGATATGATAGATTAGATATAGATAGATAAAGATGATATAGATAGGTAGATACGCAGATACAGAGAACTAGAAAGTCAACAGAGGTAGAGGCAGAGGTAGAGGTAGAGGTAGAGGTAGAGGTAGAGGGAATACATGGACTGGTACAGTAGCATGGCCACAATTCAGACCTGGGTTGCCAGGGTCATTGCCCCTGGCTCTGTAGCAGCTACACAGACAGGTCTTGTGTCTGCTTAATACCAGAGCTGTTACAGCAATGAGAATCAGACCTTCAGGTTTATTAAAAACATTTACAAAACTGTACAAATAAAATCTAAAAGTCTGTAGCCAATTAATAAAGCTGTGGCTCTGCGGGGGCTGTTATTACTGCACTGTACACAAGAGACATTTCACAGTAATACAAGCAACAAAATTTGAATTCTTCTGCTTCAGAAATTGAAGGACTAACTGGGAACTTTCAGGAACCTCTGACAATATGGGCCTGGAGCTTTCCTGGCTGTGTCCTGCAGAGTGGAGCTGGTGCACAATATATCCCTTCCCGCAACACCATAATTTTCGCTTTGGACATTCTTTTTTACAGAGTTATAAAAGTTTTCAAATTTAATTATTTTTAGCACAAAGTTCTCAACATAAACACATCAGGTACGTTTCTTCATTTAAGAATGTCTGAAAGAGTTGTGTTACTGTGACCTCTCTCTGGTAGAATTAGACTTTGGCCCAGCATTGGTAACCTCCAGAGAAATCCGTCCTCCTCAGCCCAGAGGGATTTCCAGTATGAATAGGTGTACTTTTGAAAGTGTTCCAAGTGAGGAATTTCCAGCAGTACACAGAGTTTTTGCAATTTGTGACTATTTTTTTTTTTTTTTAAGAATAAAAAAACTGAAGTGGGGTTAAAACTTTCTTGGGAAAATGCACAGTAGCTTACCAGGCACAAGTTTATGTGTTCATCTCCTTGGTCAAGTCAGTAAACCTCAGACAGCATATAAATAGAGGCTAAGAAAGTAAGACTTTATGGATATAAATTAAAGTTGTCATTGTATTTTAACAATGAAATTGGCTAATTGATGCCAAATACACTTGTTAATGGGTATACAGTTTTAGCTGATTTGTGTATGCATGATTTACTGCCTCACACAATTATCTTCTCTTACTTAAGGTGTTTTGCTTTATCTGATTAGCTGGCAGCAGTAATCATTTATTTCCTGAGATATTGGAACACAGCACAGGCTGTTCTTGTATTGAATTAACGTGTAAAATACAACCCCCCCAATCAATCCTGCCTTGAAAGTGCAGCCATGAGGGTCGATGCAGAGCCTGTGGTGGGAACTCATCACACACGAGTGCTCTCCCCAGTCCATTATTGCCCTTTGGCAATCAGGATCCACTTCAAGAGGCTTTTTCCTCTTCTTACAGGGGCTAAATGCCTGTTATCTCACTGACTGACTAATTCCTACCTACATCTGCTAATCTTGGAGGGACTCCAGCTGACAGACCCCAGCTCTGACTGGTGACAAGGAGGGGGCCACTACATCTACATGCTATGTCTGTATTTTATTCAGGCTCCATAATGCCTTTTTCTTCCCAGGCTATCCAAGTCTGAACCAGCTACCACGCAGTCTCTGACTCAGAAGCACAGCAGTCTGAATATATTTGGCAGAAGAAAACCAAGACAGGAAACAGAAGATTGAAGGGACTTGCCCTGCAAACAAGCTACAGCTCATATCCATCCTCCTTGACAGGTAAAGGAACACAATTTTTGGATCGCTGTTCTTTGGATACAGGACGGTGCAACACTCCTGAAGGACTCCCAGACAGCACGGAACTCACCAGGCGATGGTGTTGTGTATCACAGAAGGATGAGGCTGCCAAGAGTGGCACCGTGACGTAGCCTGCCCAAGAAGACAGGGTTATGCTGAGCCAGTGTGTCCGTGTGTGTTTCCCTCAAATTCTGCTGCTTCTGCACATGAGGAGGGGCATGGACAGGGGTTGGGGACAGCAGGGGCTGCCGCAATAGGACAGGGAGGGTGACTTGTCACTTCTACCCCCAGTGGTTGGTTCTGCTGCCTCCTCTTTCCCCCTTTCTTTTTCTCTGTACCCACACTCCTTCACCTTTCCTCTGTCCAAACGGTGTTCAGTCATCATGACAGTATAACACCTTCTCTCCTCCCTTTCCCATTTGCCTCTTTGCCCTGTGGGCTGGATAGCAGCCCAGGCAGAAGGTAACACACAGGAAGGGACAGTATGGCAGGGATGGTGGTAGTTCACAAGATAAGGAAGGGGCCATGCGCAGCGGAAGGCTGAGACTGGAAGGCCTGTGCTCCAGATAAAAGGAGAAAAAACAGGAAATCTGAGAAAAAGAGAGCTCTCCCACAACCCTATCCCCATGTGCCTCCGTAAACAACATGTCTCTCAGTGTCCTCACTCCCTTCCATCTCCTGCCTGGGCCACCGACAAAAACCCAAACATCTTCATGCACTGAGAAGCCTCCAGTCGTCTCTACTGATCTAATAATTTGTGTTTGATAGACATACATTTATAAAAAATATTATGAAAAGGACTTCACCATTTCCATCCTAATCCTTCACTCTTTAAGCTAATTTTATTTGCTATGACTTGTGGCCATGGGATTTTTATTTTCCCCACATTCCTACTAACCCAGAAGTCTTGTACTAACTGTAAAAGTATTTGAACTGGTCATTATCCTTGAAATGGTCTGAAAGTCTTTTAGTTACCCTCATCCTTGTCAGTAATTAAGGAGTTTCCAGAACAATTCCAGGGAACCAGTTTGGTGAAGTATTGCATATTGCCTCTGCTGAGGGTAGAGCTGTTCCATCTTTTTATGGTGTCATTGTGTAAAGAGTAAGTAACACAATACGCTCACAGAAATTACCACTGATGCCTTCACGGACTTGTTAAAAACAGAGACTTGCAAAGACATTTGGTTTCGGCATTATTTCAGAAAATTCACTATAGTTTTGTACGCAATATTTCTGAAACACATGCAACCTCAATTTTCTTCACCCAGAGTCAGCAAGAAATGCAATCCGCTGTCCCACCTGGAAGTGATCTCTCCTTCTGGTCCAACAGTTGTAATATGTCCAGCTAAGCTGGTAATTAGGATTGTTAGTGTTGTCACGATTTCTTAAGATCTTATTTTAATAGAAGGCAATCACAAAACAATATTAACCATGCCAGTGTTAATTATGCTTATTCTTTAGACAATTGTGCTGTCACTGAAATGGTGTGTTAGAAAAAATTTGAGGACCTTTGACAAGCACAGTGTCATGCTCAAACATATGTGGGCAGTCAGTACTGAAAGAAATAATGCCAGATGTGTGTTTGCACAATAGTATGATTCATGATTACTGAAATCTGTGTGATGGAAAAAATTTAGAACTTTTTTAACCATTTTGATATTATTTTCCATTGAAACACTGCCCTTCTTTCATGACTTTGACAGAAAGGACCTTTCTATTTCCCCTTTCGTAGTTCTTTCTTTTCTTTCAGGTAGAAAGCACCACATCATGGATGCCACCTCTCCAGCTGGAAGATATTCTTCAGACATAATGGGATTCTGGGACTGCCCCTAAATGTCAACTGCCAGCCTGTACAATTTGAAAGTCAATAATTTTATTGACTTTAATCAATGAAAGTATTTAGGTATATAGTCAGCTCGCATTTTTACAGTCAAATGTCACAAGCTATTCACTGACATGATTCAGGATCTGTGCTCGTAACACTTTGCATGTCCTCATGCAGACTTTGCTCTCAAAAGAATTGTTTCCATAAAGTTATTTATAACATTAGATTGTATTTCTGCAGAAATGTGAAATCATGTACTTTTAGATGATTTCTATTCTAGTAAAATACAAGAAGAATTTTCTGAGAAAACGCCCTTCACATAGAATTACTTCTAAAAGGTCTTAGCATTCAGATTATTTAAAAAAACCCTCCAAAACACTCAAACACATGATTGAAGGACCTGTTCAGGGTACAGTGGGATTTCTGTGATTGCTGCTTGCAAAGGGCATTGCACAGATGCACGTTTCCAGAGCTAGGCTGCTACACAGCCAAATCCTCATGCAGGGAGCAACGGACAATGTCCGAACCTTGTGCTGCGGCACAGACCTTGTAGGCCTTGTCAACACCATCCTATCTTCTGCTCAGCTGCAGTCCCCTCCTCTGCCCTGCTCTGTGTTTGTGAGAGATCCATGCTGCCAGCCCAAGATAAGAAAGGAAACCTCTTCTGGGAGAGGGCAGAAGCACTCTTGAGAGCAACGTGCCATCCTAACGAGAAACACTGATGAGAGCATTCCTGCCTTCTCTAGGATCTTGGGCATTTCCAGGCTTTCTGTCAGGGGCTTACATTCAAGTGCCCTACTTCATTCCATGAGGATCTCAAGAGCACCTCAGAGATGAAGGATATTTCTCTGGCAGATTTTCCATACAGGAACAGATGCAGTTCTCAGGCACTTGCCTGCCCTTGTCCTTACGGACAATAGGACATGTGTTTTTTCTGCACACAGTAGTTTTCCCTCCTTTGTTACTTTGCCCTATTTCCTGCCAGGTGTCTTGCTTTCCACTGGCCTAGGCTTGTTTTATTTTATGGCTGAGCCTATTTAAATGAGTATCTCCATGGAGATACTCAAAACCTGAGTGGACATGCGCCTGGGCCACCTGTTCCAGCTGACCCTGCTGGAGCTGGGGATGAGTTACATGACCTTGGAGGTTTCTTCCAGCCCCAGTGATTCCGTGGCTCTGTGAAACAGAAGCCAATACAAATTTTCCTACCATACGTAAATGAGATTTATATTTCCCACACTTTGGAGAATACTTATAACTGACTTAGAGGAAAATAGAAAACAGCATTTAGCACTTGCCTGAAGATTTGCAATCTCCCACAAGCACTTAATGACACAGATGATGATGACGTATTTCAGATCATATATGTTGAAGAGTATTAAAGTTTTCTTTGGCGTACAGCTCTGCTTCTTCATTTTCCCCGTCACTCCTGCTCTACGACTGCGTAAAACAGAAACTGTCTCACCAACATTCTTAACACCACAGAATGGTATGAGCAACACTTCTTGCCTTTGCTAGACAGTCTCATCTTTTCATCTTGGCATAAAAGTAAGTGGCCCGACTCAGAATCAGCACAGTTCTTAGATGAAACAACCTTTTCCTGAGCTGAGGAGATCCAATACCTGATAAATATTGACACTGAAAGGCCAGCCTAACTACGTTAAGAAGGAACAAAGTATCTTTGGGTGAGGTTTGGTGCACACACCCAGTAAAACAGCCATCATGCAGCGCAGGCACTGCTTTGAGGTTGAGGAGGTATATCGCCTCTTTTACAGGCACATCTCAATTCAGTGTTTTGCAGCCTGTTTGGTAAAGGATAGATTGTGCCCACCTCAAAATCTCCTGTGTCAAGCTACCACCTGAATAGAAAGAAAATCTTAGAATTCTGCATGAGCCACTAAAACAACAGCAAGGAAGCCGGGCAGATTCAAGCACAGTTAGTGTTTTGCAGGGAGCATGTTTTTTGCTGCTCGGAACGGGTTTATTGTGCTGGGTAGCCTAGCCAGTCACCTGCCATTTCTCACCTCTGCACCACTGGCACTAACACCTGAGCATTAATACTTACTTTGGCTTTTAGAAAAGCGGAGCCTGGGGTTGTATATCATTCTGCCTGGCATTCAAGCTACATGTAATGCATCCCTTGGAATGTTTTTGCTTAAATGCACGCAACTATCTGGAGACTTGAAGCCTAGGGCCCTATTGTCCAAGCATATGTAGTGTGGAATTAAATACCTCTTTGTTTAGCTATTAGTTTCTATTAGTTTCTTCTCAGCTGCTGCAAGAACATCTGTTACAGTCTGCAAGCCATTCCAGCACACAGAAATAGCCTTCCACCTCCCTGTCTTCCCAACTCTCCTTTTCACCTACTTCTGGAAAAAAATGAGTTATTAATTCTTTACCTTATAGGAGTGAAAAAAAGAAGTGCCATATGTGCTTTTGAAACACAGGAAAAGACAGTGCTGCAGAGAATACATTGTCCAAGAAATAAACAGAACTGTGAGAGGAAAGGGTAAAACAGAGGGCTAAGAGTGAGCACATGCCTTATTAGTTAGGATATTAATTGTGCTTAATTAAAGAGATGTCATTAAGCTCCTTTCCTGTTATGAACAAGGTTAAAGGTTTTGGTTAGCTGTGTTATGGAAAAGAGATTGGAAAGGTGGTCTTGTAATAATTTGCTTGGCACTACTGTCCCCGAAAGAGCAGAGGTCAGAGGCCAGAAATCAGAGAGCCAAACAAAAGAACTAGACTATTTCATTTAAGCTATTTGCTTCAAAAAAACCAAAACCAAAACCAAACAAACAAACAAACAAACAACAACAAAAAAAAACAGGGAAAAAACTGACAAAGAAAGTATGTTTAAAGCAGAATTTTGAGTAATAGTGCCCAATTGTATTAAGCAATTAGATGCTAGAAACTTTAATGTCATGGCAGATGACAGTTTCTGTTATAAAATGTAACAATTAAAGTAATAAGCAAACAAAAAGAGCAGTTACACTGCAGGTGAAGGCCTTGCTCAGGAAAATACAGCATGTCTGACCAGACTGGGAAGTGACACTCCTGCTGTTTAGGACCTGCCTAGCAATAGGTGATGGAGAAGCCAAATCACTCTATCAATGCATAATTCAAACCAGGATGAACTCATTTGCCTTTTGACCCACTGCCCTTCCTGCATTTACTTTGATGACTCTCGAGTGCTAGTTCTCTTCCTTGATTTCCATAGTACAGCAGATATGCCTCAACTTTCAGACAAGTTTTTACCACCTGTACAGAAAGCTGTTGTCCTAAGTAAGTACTGGAAAACTGTCTCAGATAATAAAATTTCTAATGTACTTCCAGTGTGCAGAATTATTCTTCTGTCATTCACTGTTAGCACTGTGTTATGTTAAACTTCTGAAAAAAGTGCTTAGCCTTACTCACAATGTGCTTCATTAGGGTGGTATCCAATGTGTCCTTGTTTTTAGACATATCCAGATATAGAAAGTGTCAAGAAAGTTTAATGTGCATACATATCTCCAAATGTTCTCTGCAACTGAACGAGATGCCTTCCATAAACTTCACTTCAAAATAAAATTTTCTTTGCGAATAAATGATTTTCCTGTTCTGTTTTTCCATTAGTAAACACAAAATTCCCTGGAAAGTTAAGATGGTGATATCTGTGAAATCAGTGTTCGCCTTTTGTGTTGACAATATTTACTCTGTCAACTTGAAGAGTTAATGTAATTTCTTGCAAATCAGTTTAGAAAAATGTGATAAAACATGGGAATGTCAGACAGCAGAAATGTGAGATTTGTTCAAATACAAATCAAAATATATCAGAAAACAGCCACTGAAACATTTTTCCAATTGTCTGTAAAAGGAGAACTCTAAAGACCTACAGCAGGAATATAGATGCTTGCTCTGGGGACATTTCTGGCTTTCAGATTCCTGCTTTTTTGCTGCCAAAGACCAAAGCCAAACATATTGCTAAGGCTTTAAGACACATTTTCATCAGTAAAATATCTTATAAAATAGATCCCAAAAACGTTGAATGACTGCCAAAACGTCAATTTATTTTTTGGGTCCTCATTGAACAATGAAATATTTATGTTAATAAAGGCATGCTAAAATAAATTAATATTATGGAAACCACCATTCACAGTTTTTAATTAACAGTAGGCACTGCAATTAAAAATGAGGACACCCTGCGTTCTTCCCGCTTTAAGTTCTCTCTTCAGATCACAAGGCTCTGCACAATAATTTTGCAGAGATATATTGCTCCAGGAATGTCTGACACTTTCTGATTTTGTTTTTTCTAAAGTTATTTATGATTAATCTGTGTTACCCTGGTGCTTGGTCAGAGCCCAGTCTGGTGCTGTTAACACTGCGTTTGCAACTCATCTCAGTTTAGGAAAGATGCCGTCCCTATGTAGAATTTTCACTTCCAGACTTTAGAAGTATCTGTAGCTGCACTAACTTCAGCAGTTCCTTCACACTCAAAAGTGCCCTTGGTCCACAGAAATGGTTTAAAGTCTAAATGCTGGTGTTGTTCGACTTCCTTGCATGCAAAAGCTGCAAGTTATCCTTCTAACATTAACATGCTCCTTTTCAACATCAGTAGGTTGAACAGCGTAAGTTCAACACATGGAGAAGCTTTCATTCTGCAGCCCAGAGACCTGAATGGTGTTGTGTTACCACTCCTGAGCTGGCAATTGGAGTTGAGGCAAGGGCTGGCACTGAAGCTTGCTTTGAGAGCAAGCAGTGCTTCAGATTACTGTTTCCTATTTTGGACTTAAATTTGATCCACTTGCAGCTGATGTTGGATGTGACAGATAATATCCTGGATATCTAATTTATATTTGATTATTTAAGGTGAGATTTTCCAAATGGTCTCAGTGCTGGAAAAACCCCTCTCCCACTGAAGTCACTGCCAAAACTAGAAGAGGTTGAAAACACTCCCGTCTTATTAGCCATTGAAATAGCTGGTGAAGAAACAGGAAGCCAGACATTATTTTTATGCTGGCTCCCCGGAAAATGTACTGACTTTTAGAATTTCCTTTATGAGCTTGAACTCCTCACCTGGCTCTCTGTCAAAATCAGTGCACAATAGGAGATGCAAAATACATATTTTCAACTAAGAGCTCCTGGGATAGCTTCTCTTACCCTCTTCCTCCTCTAGATACAGAGCATCTGGAATGGTGTCAGACATCCCATAAATAAGGACGGCTGCTACTACAAGAAGAAATAGAGTCTGATGGAAGTTGACAAGCAAGTAGAAAATACTGTGAGAGAAAAAAAAAGCAGGAAAAAAGTGAAGAGGAGGATCTTGCAGTGATTTCCTAAGCACACCTCTCTACTGGTACCTTTTTCCTGAAAAAGAAGGTTATTTTAATTTAGTCTAGCCTCCCTTTCACACATTTTTCTCTCATGTGATGTCAGAAGCAATACTTTTTGGATCTTTAAATGCTGTGATTTCAGTAAAGCTATTTAAAAAATAGGGGCCTCCTTGGAAAGGGACGAAGAGCAATGTGTGCTATAAAGACAAGAGGAGCCAGATGTCACTTGTTAAACATACGGGTTGAGAAGAGTGAAAGGCAGATCTGAAAGCTTAGAGAAGCATCAGGGTATTCACTCCTCCAGCATGACACACTCTGTCTTGTAAATAATTGCTAAGTGTCCTCACACTCACACGGCTCATGGATTCCACAAGGGTGAGAGCGTAAGACAGCCTTGCAGACACACTTTTGAGGTAACTCTAATTTGAACTAGGAAGCTATCCAGTTTTGATGTCAGGAATTTTTAGTAATACCCACAGCACTTGGATAAGTGTTTTCCATGGTGAGTTGGCCTCACCAAGAAAAACAAGTCCCCTATATTGAGTCAAATAAGGCCAGCATAGAGCACTGGTATCAGAATTTATTCTTCTTTCTTTGCCAAACTTAAAAACCTTAATGCAATCAGGGCTGTGGGGCACAGGATCTCCTCTGTCACCTTCCACTTGTGAGAGGCAGCTGTAATCAGCACTGGGCATTGGAAATCAGCACTGTCCCATCTCCTTAGGGACATCTGTTAAAGGGGTTGTTTCTTAGAACGTCAGAGCACATTCAACAACAGGACTTTGTGGGCGAGGCGCTCTGCCCCTTCCTTGCCCCACTGCTCTGCAGCAGAGAGCTGTGCCACTGCTTGAGCATTACCAGAGAGGAGCTCTGCCTGCTGGTGCCAGCCCTGGCCCTTCTCTGACTCCACACAGGGCTCGGGAAGCAGCGGTGATGCATCTGCCAGCTCTCTGGAAACCCAGAGCCTTCCTGGCAGGGGACTGCCCTACAGGCCGCTTCCGAGCAGATCACATTCAACATTCACACTGTGCAGCGTGAGTGATGCAAGGCGGCCCCGGCCAGAGGATCTTTTCCAGGGAATTTTAGGAGCAGCACATCAGAAGTCACACTCTTACAGTTAAAACTGCCCCACTCCTCAGAGGGCACAGCTACAGTGTTCTACACCAAGCTGAGAGGCTGGCTCACGGAGTTAATGTATTTAACTGGCACATATAAGCAATCTTAGATGGGCTCACATGCTCACCCATTTGCAAGATTCAGGCCTGCTTGTGAACTAAGTTCTGCTCCCTGCAACACTGTATATATCAGATACTCAAACGTGATAATGATGGGAACAGATGTGGAATTCTACAGATAGAACTGGAACCTGGTCAGAGGGCTGCGTCTCATAGTGCCATGCCGGAAAGGAGGGAAAAAAATCAAAAGAAACAGAAAATATCCTTCTTGCTTAAGAGAAACCACAACTTGTTCTAAATTTATTGTTCATATTCTCATTCTCTATGCAGGCTTTAAAAATGAACAAATTATTTAGGAACACAAAGCCCTCACTGTCTGCTGAAATGGCAAAGTTAGCTGCAGCCAAAGTAAAATTTCAAGATTTCCACTTTGAAGTGGAACTTGGAGTTAATGGGCTGGGCATGCCCTGATACATAGCACACAGCAACATACCTTGGTTGAATCATAGAAGCTAGAGATGGAAAAGACCTATTAGGTCATCTTTTCCATCTCCCTGCCAATGTAGGATTATTCTCTGCCAATTCAGGATTATTCTCGAATGTTTTCTAGTCTAGCTTTAAATGACTCAGGCTGTGGGGCTTCCACCACTTCCCCTGGGAGGCTGTTCCACAGACTAATAGACTTTGCTGTTAGGAAAATTTTCCTGATATGCAGCCTGAATTTTACTTTGTTCCATTGCATTCTAGTTCTCCTTGTTATAAGTGTATTACACTACCCAAGGTAATTTGTCTCCCTGTGTTGGTGTTTATGACCTTCAAATACTTCAAGATTGCCTCAAAATCCACCTTAGGATGGATCTTAGGTAGCATTATACAGCACGGCTGTCATATATAATATACTTGTAGCATCAATTAGATGATGATACTTAAAACATATTCATATTTTCGCCGTCATGCTGTGAGATCCTCCAGTGTGGAGCACATATTGCACCGCTTAGTAAAACCAAACTTGCCTCCTGCTGTTTGACAGCAATTGTACCTGAAGTGCTTGAAAAGCACCTACAGCTTGAAAAGTGCCTGAAGCTACTTGATCCCGCCGTGCTGACTTCCACCTGTGGGATCACAATGTGTGATGGGTTAAATTAGCACAAGTACCTCCAGTATTGCCTTTTCCATGCGTTTTCCACATGGAAATTTCAGAGTGAGAAGCTGACAGGCAGGTGGGGGTGATCTCTGGGGGTGAGAAAAGAGAGGGCAAAGGTAAATCACTCTGCATGAGTGGATTCTGAAAGGGTGGAGACGCTCTGGTTTGGATGAGTTTGGATTAAAAAAGCAGTGGGCACAATTAAAGCTGTTAGGACATAGTGTGGGACAGCAGCATCCTGGGGCCAACCATGAGGACTGGGAGGCTTCCTCATGGGTCAAGGTCTTGCAGCCAGGGCTGTCCCACCACTCCCAATTGGGGACCAGGGTGGGACAGGGCTGGAATGGTGTCATTTGCCAGTAACTACTTGGAAATGCATCAAGACATTGCTCTTTTATTATACAGCTCAGTATATTTTAAAGACCTCCCTGGCTCTGCAGACAGCCACAGAGGGATGATCCCTAAAAGCCAGAGCTCTCTTTCACCCACTGCAGGGTGTACTTTAGTCCTCGAGACTCTCTCTGTACATTTCTGTGTGCTGGCCAAAGGGTGGCTGTGTTACCTACAGGTGACCTCTTCCACTGTTTTTTTCTATTTTGATGTGAACACACAGACAATTGTGGGAAAAGCTTAATCTTCACTGAAGGAGGTATGGAGGTTTCTTATCCTGACTAAAATTTTCATAGTTCTTTTCTGAGAAAATCTTGCCTTTTCATCTTTGTTGCGATGGGGATCACGAGCAGTCACAGGACCAAGATGCTGACACCATCCATTTATACTTTACATATCCCCTCATTTAAAATTTATTGCTTGATTCAGAGTCAAATATTTCGAGCAGAAAAACTTACTTAGTCACAAATTAATGATAGCATTTTGATACATGAAAAAATCAACAGGATTAGGAGACGGATTTTACAAGAAACCTTCATAATATTCTCCATGTTACCACAGCCTTTCAGCTTCGCTACACACACACACACTCATAAACATGAAGAGTTTGGAAATCTAAAAACTTTTCAGAATAAATTTTTTACTAACAACAGGAAGTGGAAAACCAAAGCAAGGACATTTCTTTAGACTTCAAGCAGAAAATTGTCCATGAGATATTGCTGCAGGAACAGTAAAAAAAAGCCCCACAAAACAAATCAGAAGGTTTGAGAGGTGTCGTAGTTCAGCCCACGAACTTGCACACATGGAACATCTGCTTTTGCTCTGTGATTGCTCCTAGTTGCTCCACAGAGGTCAATAATTCACTGGCACCATCTCTTTACATTTAGTTGTATGTGTGATCAGGGTCCATAAAACACATGTACAGACCCTTAACATGCTTCCAGCACTTTTGGACCATCTATCCCAAGACCCTCTGTCTCATCAAGATCATTTTGATGTACGGCATAGGGACTTTGTAAACAATTATTGCCTTCCCCATAGGTCTATATCGCAGCTTGTTAAGGACCAGGTGAGCAGTTCCCTTTAAAGCCACAGTGGTCTTTAGTAAAATAATCTTCTGCTGGTTTTTGAGTCCTGCTCCAGCTGGTTCCTTTTCTCCTGCTCCCAAACCCTAGTAGAGGCCAATTGCTGCATAGAATTGAAGGGCAGGTAAGGAGAAGAGCCAGATCCATGTCACTCCCCCCTCCTTCCTTTCTTCCCAGGTTTAACTTTATTCCCGATTCTCTACCTCCTGTCCCCAGCATCACAGGGAGAGGGGGGAGTGGGGATTACAGCGAGTTCATCTCATGTTTTTTGTGCTGCAACTTTCTCCTCAGGGAATGGAGTCTTTCCCCCACTCCAGTGTGGGGTCCTTCCCATGGGAGACCATCCTTCACACATTTCTTCGACACGAGTCCTTCCCATGGGCTGCAATTCTTCACAAACTGCTCCAGCGTGGGTCTCTTAGGGGGTTCACAAGTCCTATCAGGAAACCTGCTTCAGCATGGGCTTCTCTCTCCCTATTTCAGCAGCCAGGAGCCTGCTCCTGCATAGGCTTTCGTGGGGTCACAACCTTCTTTCTGGCATCCACCTGCTCCAGCGTGGGCTCCTCCATGGGCTGCAGGTGGATCTCTGCTCCATCATGGGCATCCGTGGGCTGCACGGGCACAGCTGCATCACCATGGTCTTTGTCACAGAGTGTTGGGGAATCTGAGCTCCCATGCCTGGATCACCTGCCCTTCCTTATGCACTGACCTTGGTGTCTGCAGGGCTGTTCCTCTCCCACACTCTCACTCCTCCCTCCTGCTGTAGATGCCATTGCACAGTTCCCTCCTCCCACCCCTCAAGCACATTACCCCAGAGGTGCTGCTACCATCACCCGTTGGCTTGGCCTTGGCCAGCACCAGCAAATGTGTCCTGGGGCTGGCAGGCATTGGCTCTGTTGGACAAGGAGGAAGCTTCTGGCAGCTTCTCAGAGAAGCCACTCCTGTAGTCCCCCCACTGCCATAACCTTGCCAGAAGGTTAAAATCCAAAATACATATATCCAAATCCAGTATAATGGTATAATCAAGCAGAGAATTTCTTTGGAAAACATTACCAATTTAACACTGAAGCACTGACCTAGTGAGCAGCTGCCTTCATTCTCCACACACTTTTAGACATATACTTTAAAGGATATACTAAGGAATGAATTAATTGGCTAGAAACCAACGCTTCATGGGAATGCATCTGCTTTGTGACAGTCAAATTAAAAATAAGAAGCATTCTTTTCAGGATTTTTATTATTGTATAAATACATTTAATTATTTTATTCCTTAAGCCAAACAATATGTACAGCATTGTTTTGAAATACAGAACAAAGGAAATAGCACAAATTATTTCAAGATAGTACATGGGTGTGGTATGGATAACAGCTAAGTTTAAGTTACTTAGTGGACATAAACCCTTCTGGTTCTTTCCATGCCTCTTTGACAAACCTTTGAAGCATGCTGACATTTTATAAAGAGACTATACAGCTATGAAGATTTTGGAGGACCCCATTTTTTACTGAGACTAAATGCTCTAGGTACACCAGCATATATTCTTAATGATTAATGCACATGTGGTGGTGCAGCCAAACCACACAAAGCTGTGGAGTTATAAGGAGAACCATCTGGCCCTTCCTTTCCTGGTGCCATCTCTGTGCAGGGCTGACGCAGCTTCTGCAGAGCTACATCACCTGCTCCAGGAGGTAGGTGAATGAAAGGGGCTGGGAAGATGGAACAACAGGTTGTGCTGTGGCAGCAGTGATCACTCGGGGCAAGCAAAATGGGGCTATTCTTGGCTCAGCAAACTTCTTTCCTAGAACAGCAGGTGGACCACAGCTGCCTCTATGATGCTTCTGTCTTTAGGGATGCTCCAGAGACAGCGGAGAAACTCACTTTCCGTAGCAGTGCAAGAGCCACAGCTGAGCCGAACGCTGCAGGTATAGGAGGAGAGCAGCACAAGTCATAGATGAGAAAGTGGCCCAAACAGCACAGAGCCAGATACTAATACCCTTACTCATAGCCAGTAGCATTCTGCTTCATAAACTGTCCCTTGTGGCACTTCTAATTTGGTTCTCCGAGGAAGGTTTTATTAAGCCAGAGTATCAGAGGATGATCTTAGTGTTGAAGACTTAAATTAGGCAATCACTGAAAATTCGAGGACCATTAAGGGGGAAAGGGCCAGATCTTGTGTTTCTGTTTTCTTCCCTGAAATTTGGTTTAAGGCCTTTAGGGACAGTTCATGGATTTTTACTGATTGGTGTGCAAAGCCAGCTGAACTGAGTCCCTCCCGCCCCTGCAGCAGAGCTGAAAAAGCTGGAGAAGCAGAGCTGAGAACATTTTCCAAATGCCTGTTGGTTGAAAAGAACAGATATTAATAGGCACAATTAAAAGGCAAATATCTAAAATCAAACCAATTAAGCTCGTGTGCATCCCTAATGATGGTGATAAAGGCATTACTGTTCAGTGCAAAACCAAACGGTCCTCGATTAAGTGCCGGGCACTCACATTTCAGATGATGCTAGTAATCTGAATTTCTCGTTATAGAATTTATGCCAGACTAAGGCTCTTGCCAAGGATGATTTAACTATTCACAGTGTCAAACTGACCTTGTAGCTCATAGAAAGAGAGCATTAATTGCAATTTCATTGTATTTCATGACGAATTAAAAACTGGCCAGTGTTTCACATTACAAGCTCGAATTATAATGAAAATCTCCTCTATTGGCAGCTGTATTTAGAAGTACTATATCCCAGCTAATATGAACTTAATGGGCAGTTTCTTCTTCCCTTGAAACCAGAGGTATTTCTCCAGTGATAAGGTAGGACTTGCTCAGAAAAAGGATGCCATTATCTTCCCGGCGCTTTCTGCAGTTCTGCTTTCCCAGTATCCAGTTACAATATAAACATTTGCTTTTCTTATCTGCTCTGTGCAGGAGCAAACAAGGTCTTAAGAAGACTTTCAAAGTGACAGAAGGATATAAGAAGAAAAGAACAACGAGGGCATAGTTGAAAGAGGAGGCTAGGAAGATATAACTGTTAAATTTTCTTTAATTTAATTACACAGTATACAAGAAAAAAACCTGCAATGTTACCTCATTCAAAAGAATAGCCAAATGCAATAGACATGGGTAGATATGTGCCTTAGACCCACAGGTATTAATAAATTTTAAAACTTTTAAAAATCCTTCTTTACCCCAATATTCATGTATGTAAAATCTTCACCTTTTATAATTGGCCCAAAAAAATTTAGAGCAAATATTCTGGACATGGTAATAGAAAAGCCGGATATCATCTCACTGAGTGTTAAAAAACACAGCAAATATTACTTCTTGTTTGCAGTTTCCCTCCTACAGGCTGCTAGGCTGTGTGCTGTGATTCTTCTGAAAATCTTTGCAAAATGCTGTGGAAATGATTTGATATTTACAGCTTATGGTTAATGCTTTATTTGCTGGTAAAGTTTCTTTGGCACCAAGTCTCCATCACTGGATTTAGCTCACTTTGCTTACATAGAATTTAAACAACAAGGTACAACAGCAACTATATTTAAGATTAACATCAAGTGAAATATGAATGTGCAATCCTGTAATTAATGTAATAATTGCATGGTCCTATTGAAGGACGTGTTAATGAATTATGACTTTTTGCTAGGTAAATGAAGTTTCTGCTGGTGATTCTGTACAGATACAATCTTACACAAAATAGTGATTTCAACAGAAGAGAATATGGTTAGAAAATCAGAGGGATAAAATTTGTGATACTTGAAAAGCAGGAGAGGTTTCTGGCGACTTTTTGTGCAGATAGCTCCTCTGCAAATGGCAAAAGTGTTTCAGAATCGTAAGAAAACTATAGATGTTGTTAAAACAAAACTCACTCATGTCCCTGCTATGTCTGTTCAGATTTCTCCTTTACAGGAATAATAACATTGCAGAAAGAGCAGCGACAGTAACTCTATTATCTCTAGAATACTCAGAATATGAAAGTAAATCATGACTGAGCCATAGCTGAGTGCACTGAGTGTGTCCTTGACATGGTCTGTCATGATCCTGTGCCAGCCAAGATGATGCAAGTTTTTTTGCCTACCCTTTGCAGAGAAGAAAGAGTTGTGTGAGAACAGTGCAGTGTTTCAACACCAGCTGCTCTCTGCTGTCCAGAGACATATCCTGCTTTCTGTCAGAGGCTCCTACACCCAGAACAGAGGACCGAGAGAACAAAAACACCATGATAAATCTGTGCTATGGGCACACATTACTAACGTATACACCTCCTGACCTTTGCCAGCCCTGGCTCCAGGCAGCAGCCTCTGCAATCTCTGGGGTAGCACTGGCCCTGCTCTTGCCTGTAGGGAAAGGAGCCACACTGCAAGGAATGCATGGATTTGACGAGAAGTTATTCCACCACGTGCCATTTTTGATCAATTGTTGCTTTCTCCTCCGCTCTAAATATCATTCACTTTGCCATGAAAGCCAAAATTTATTTTGGCAGTTTTATTAGTGGTCAAATGCAGCCAAGTGCATTCTTGGAAAAAGTGTGACTGAAGAGAAGGACAAGGTGTAACACGTGGTATGTGAAAGAGAGTGAGAGGTGAAGGACTAGAAGATTCCGGAGTGGGGAAGCAGCCCTTACAGGATGATCAATACTTCCCGATTCAGAATTCAGTTCTGGCTTACACAGCTTCAGAACATGTCGATGTGTAGATATTACTTTCTTCAGCAGATTTTTCTTATTCTCACTGCAGGGCACCTCGTTTTGTTTCCATCAGCATGTCTGTAGACATGAAGGTGTTTAGGACAGCACCTTCATTCCTTGCTGCTGCCTGGAATGCACCTGTAGAATTTCTATTATTGCCCTTCTAAACACACTAAATAGGGCGTGACAGGCTTGGAAAAGATAATATCTGATGCAGGAGGACCTGCAGTAAGTGAATTTTATTCCACTGTGAGCTTGAGGAATCGTAGTGCCGTACATGGGGGGCTCAGCAACAGGCATAACTCAGGCAAAAACCTGCCTCCAGAAGCTTTGTTCCCATCCTTTGCTGCTCCTCAGAGGCATTTTCTGCAGTAAGATTCTCGTTCCTCTCCTCTTGTTTGCTCAGTCAGACTCAGCCATACTCATCTTGGTGAAAGTGTTTCAGTCTGCCTCATCTCTGGATTCACCTCCTTGTTTACTGACTTGTACCTCTGGTACCATTATTTCTTTAGCAACACGTTCCTGAATGATCCCAGATGATGTCAGGGATCAAGTGGTGAATTATAATAATATATCTACCAATATGGATATAAGGCAAATAGAGTGAGAGTAGAAATGTTAATTCTCTCTTTTGTGAGTTCATCTGAGATTAGAGACTGGCTGTTCTTGAATCAGCCATTCACAAATGTCTCCACATGACACTGCTATCTATTAGTTTTATTCTTTCTTGCCTGGTTTGTTTTAATAGTGGAAATAAGGAGGAGGCTGATTTATTTTAAGCAAATAAAGTAGTGGAAGAGAGGGACAATTGTGGGAAGAGAGGTGGACAATTGGTACAAGAGGCTTCCAGAGACAATACTCTACACTCAATCCTACCAAATGTTTGCCCAGTTTGTTTCATTTATAGTGTCCCCTTCTGAGCAACAGTGTGAAATACATTGCTATCCCTGCAAGAAAGACAGGAGTGTTAATTAGTAAGGCGAGGGGAGGTCACCAAGATGACAAGAGGTCTGGAACACATGATGTATGAGAAGAGGCTGGGAAAGGCATTCATTCAGTCTTATCAGGAAAAGGGTGATTGGATATCTTTTTGTTCTCTTTAGCTATGGAATGGGAGGGCACAGACAAGGTAGACATCAACTTTTTTTAGAGGAGCACACTGACAGCTTGAGAGTCCACGTCAGAAGCTTCAACAAGGAGAATTCTGACCAGACAAGCAGTAGATGTAATCTCTAGTTGCAGTAGATGTAATCTCTAGTTACAGTAATGCCCTGTGCAATTAACGGATAAATAGATATGACTAGATGTTAAAATTATTTGATATTCTGATAGTTAAACATTGTTGAAAGCCAGTTTGGCCACAACGAACTTGTGTAAGTTACACTTACACACTTATTTTCATATTTGTTTTCTTGACACCACTGTAGATGTGGTCTATGAATGCAGTGGAGAGTAAGAAAAATAACAACTGTTTTTTATTAAGAGCAAGAGATTAAATCAATTCATTGGACCTGAAACTGCATGAGTAGGTGAGGCAACATTCCAGTTCATCTTAGTTCCAAAATACGCCTTCTCACACTGAAGCTCCACAGCAGGATATGAAATCACAAACATCACATCATCAGAACAAATGCTCATTGCAAGATCATGAAGGCAGGACACCATAAATCAACAGCTCCTGAGAGCTGCTGGGTTTGGACTTTTCTAAAGACAAATGAAACTTTTTACGGCCTGTCATTTTAAAATTAACCCAAAATAAAGAAAATAAAAATACGGCTGTCCAGAAACTTTAATTTAATAAGTAGAGTTGGCTAAGAAGCAAAACAGTCCCCCCACAAATGCTCCTGCAAATGGGCCATGATTCAATAAAATACTGAATCATAAGCTTAACTTTACGCCTAATTCCACTCTGGTTTTACAAAGAATTTGAGTGTTCTGTTGAACTTAACTAAGAATGTAGTTGTTTTGCTGTTCTGGACATATTAATTTGCATTTTTAATTAATCCATTTCAGACTCAGTCACATCTCTCTATGATTGCTTGCAATGCAAATGCACTGAAGTGAATGGCTAGCCTCCTGAGCTGACCAGAGAAGGCTTCCAAAGGTATACAGGTGGATACTGGCATCAGCGAGCTTTTAAATATGCTAATAACTCTGGATATTCTTATGCAGCACACTGTGTGAATTAAAAGCTGCAACGTCTCCTGATAGCCTAATAACAACAGAGCTCAATTTTTAAGTAAAATTGATTAATATAGATAGTGCAACAAAAATACATTCAGACAGAAAAGGTGTTGGAAAAACCTGTGATGGGCTGTTGGGTGTCCCACCACAACACACACGAAAGAATCCAATATAAGCAGAAGGTGTTCTGCTGTGAAATGATTCACTCAGCTCTTGCCATCAGTTGTTTTGGCCAAGACAACTGGTTACTTGGCATCGCTGCACGTTGTATAGATTCTCAGCGGAAGGTGCCAAACCCTTCTTATTTTAGCATTATTAGTGTTATAGCTGCTCTTCTTTTGCTGTGCAGGGCTTTGTTGTTGGTTTCAAAACATTTGATGCTGGGTGTGGTATGCAGAAGCCCTCACCCTGGGAAAGAGAGTTCTCTGTGTCCCGGCAGTTTCCAGAAGTGGTTGTTGTTTTTTCTCCCCTGGTTGCACGAGGACCGTTCCGCTGCCTGAGTGCTCACGATTGCTGTGCGCTGCATCAGGAGAGTATCCTGGACAATCCAGCTCCTGCCTGGCTCTGCTTCTTTGGTTGTTGTTGTTTGTGTTGCTTAGGGTACCAAGTCATTTCGGCTGCAGCTTCTTCCTTTCCTGTGCTTCTCTAAATTCTGCTACTACCCCCTGCTGTAATCTTGTACTTGTAAACTAAATTAATTGCTGCTAGACCAGCCAAATGAGCCTGCTGGCGACATACAGGGCACTATCTCCCTAGAAACACACTCTGTAAACTGAAACCAGCCAGCCAGCACCAACAAAGTCCTTGCACCCATTCTGACATGTAGACTCAATTTTTTAGCAGAGACGCAAGCAAAGAAAAAGTTTCCCTGGGATAATGCATTTTGGATTAAATAGACCAGTCTTCAGGGTGTCAGTTTTTCTCAGCTAGTAATGAATCCTCAAATCCCAAAGAGTTTATTTGAAAATGTACAGATGGAAAGGCAAACAGATGAGAACATGTGCAAGTTTGCATAGTTGCTTATTTCTAATTTACACAAACATTTTCATATGGGTAGGCGCTCCTGAAACTTAACATTGAATTTCAAATGCCCCGTTTAAACTTGAACATTCTGCGTCAAAAAATAAATCACAGGCGAGAAATTGGCACTGATTTCAATAGAATCTGTCAATTTATACCTGGTGAAGGTCAGGTTTTAAATTTCTTAGACTCCACTGTTTCTTGTAACCACAACTCTGAGTAGATGGTAGAGAAGTGCAGATCCCCAGGAACTTAGGAATGATGGATGGTGTTTCTATGGGATATACTCTCTCTCCAAGCTATAAAACATAGAAAAGGAGTGTTCCACCAGTTTTTTAAGAATCTGGAGGGCTTCTCTTCTCCCTGGTGTTGTGCATACGGAGAAGGCATCAAATCAAATGTCTGTCATTCTTAATGGAAAAATTCTCACTAACTTCAGTATTCAGTAGGTCACCCTTAAGACATCTGTGTAGTTTCACGAGACCACTCCAAAAAAAATCAAGGAAAAATTGGTCCTCCTTTGTTCCCATTTGAAAAGTGACAGTAAAGCATATTTTTTCAATAAATTCACATTAAGCAAGAGTTAAATAAATGAACTGTAGTGTCTCAAAGCACTCAGTACAAATTGTAATCTAACTGACTCTTTGGGGTTTGGGCTATTTTAGCTCAAAGGATACCTCCAGCAGCACCCTAGGAAAAGTCCTAAGAAAGACATTTTCTCCTGACCATAGTCAGAGGGAAAATCTATCAGCTAGAATGACTAAATTTCAAGTACTCTCCTTTTATCCTTGCAAATTCTTTCATTATTTCTTCTTTTAGCATTTTCAAGAGGGCTCTTCTTAGCTGAGAAGAAAGAACCACTAGAAAATCGTCAGCTTCATGTGCTTGAAGATAACATGCCTCACTCCAGTTTTACGAGATACTCATGACTGAAAACAGATCATGATTTCTGAATGCTCCTCTGTTCTCTGCGAGCTCAAAAAACCTACCATTTTGTTTGCACATTTCTTCTTCTGAGACCACTTTCTCTGCATCAGAATATTGTATTTTCCTGTAAAGCTCTGCTTTAGGATTTCTCAGGCTGGTGTTTCAGATAAAGGTTAGGTGATCCTGCCTGAATGTAAAGAAAATGGCTACAAAACCAGCACATGGCTTCCTCTCCTTTATGTGATTTTTTTTTATACATAAGCCTGTGTAAAACGTGGTCACAACTTCTGTGTGAATCTGTGAGAGGAATATGAATGCAGGGAGCTCCCTGATTTAGGAGAAAAATATTCTTTTAAAATGAAATGTGAGTACAACAACTAAAAGTAAAATATGTCCTTTCCTTCCATTAATTTTAACATTTTTTGGCTTTTAGATAAATGAATGCTTATACAAAAATTATAAACAAAGTCAAAATAGTGCAATAATTTCATTTCTGGGAAAATTTTTCAGATGCTGTCCAGGATTTGTGTCCTGAGTAGACAAAAGTAATGTGTTTTGTTTTTGCCTGATGTGGCATCCTTGAGACCAGCTGCCAAATAGCAAAACGAAACTAAACCTACTGTTCCTCAAAGCCAATATAATCTTATTGAGCAGAAGGGGCAGGGAAATCTGTTACATGAAAATAATACAGGGCAGCTACAAGGGGAATAAAAAGGAGATTGACTTTTTTTTGTTCTTACAAAGTCATTTTGCCATTTGACAACATGCACTGAGGCGTAATATAGGGTCATATCATGCCTTTTAGCTGTATTTGTTGCAGACATAGCATAAGTCGTGTCATCCTGTGCCACTGCCATTGGACTAGATGAGCTGGAAGAAGAACACTGCAGACTTCAGGCTGCTGAACTAGCAGCCCTTGCAAAAAATTCAAAACAACTTCCTCCCATTGTGCCTAAGTGCAGTCCATTCTCAGGCAATACTATTTTGGAAAAATTAATTTCTTCCTGTGTCACTCATTATTTAAAGAGATTCATATGACATTGGGTTTACAAAAATTATTTTCTTAAAGAATAAAATAGAAGGTTCTGAGATGTAGAAGACATAGGATCATACGATAACTCAGGTTGGAGGGACATCATTTAGTTCCACCACCTGTAGGCAGCAGGGTTATTGATTAAGTACAGTTGGGTTGTTCGTGGCTTTATTCAATAGGATCTTCAAACCCACAGAGATGGAGGCTGCACAGTCTTTCTGAGCAGCTTGTTTCACTGCCTAGCTGTCCTCATAGTGAAAAAAATATTCTTGATAACCAGGCTGAACGTGCCTTTTTCCACACATAGGTGTTGGCTCACCTTCCCATCATGGGATGGTGCCAGAAGCCCCACACTCTCTTCCTGGCACCAGCCCCACAAGTAATCGGGACTGCTTTCGAGCACCTCAAAACTGGCTCTCCTTCAAGCTAAGCAGCCCCAGCTCCCTAGGGATGAGCTAAACTGGAAGGTTAATCTGCAGATAGGCAAGAGGCACCCTTGGTGCCTCACGTATCTCATTAGACATGGCTCCAGATTTAGACAGGCAGCATATCTAGAACTGGGAGAAAACAGGTTGGGTGACTGGGAAAACCCTGTTCTGGTAAAATTTGAGAACTCTGTGTATTCTTAGTACTTCAAGAGAGAAAGTATGGATCGTTCCTTCCACTTTACAAACTGGGATGATGGTCTCCAGTGAGCCAAGAACAAAATCCAGTTCTCCTGGATAGCTCGTGTTGTCTTGTCTACCTGAGTAATTGGAAAGATAGGCTGTGCTCTGGATTTTGTTCCAGTTTAGGAGCTGTTTTATTTTTAAAGATTCATAACTGTGAAGTTTTTGAGATGCCATTAGAAAGTCTAACATACTTTTCATGGAAAATCTTAACAGTATTTATCACTCAGGAAAGACTAAAAGATACGACAGAAAATTCTCAGAGAATACATTCAGTACTCAGAAAAATGATGTAATTTTGAGGGGAGAATGCTACACGCTGCATTTTTATGCTCCTTGAGAAGATTTAGTTCCTGCCATGGCTGGAAATCTCAGTTCAACCTTAGCTGTGAAGTCTGCATTCACTGCCGTAATAACGATCAACCTTGAGCTGCTCCCAGTCCTTGAAGACTTGAGAGTTGGTGCAGCTACTTTGTCTTTTAATTTATAGAGTGACCCTACTGAAATGTTTAAACAAAGACTAACATTGCCACAAAACCAAACTCCACTCCTGCTCTTACTATGTTGATTTTTATAGACTCTTTTCTCCTTACTATTTCTAAACAACAGAAGATTTAAAGGTTTTTTCCCCCTGTGAACTGACATTTTCCCACTTAATTCCATCTAACTACCTTCAAAATTCAGTTTAGTTCCAAAGAAACTTATCTCTATGTATAGGCCTTCATCTATTGCTTTCCTCATCCAAGTTGGATCTCACTGTTTTCAGACCCACATTAGTCTTTCTGTGCAACACAAAACATCATGAGAACACACTTGTTTAACAGAAGGCAAATTGTTTAAATGTAAATGTAGAAAAGCATCTTAGGGATGAAGCTCCAGTGGAAATCAAGTGGAAAGTGAATGTGATGGGTACCAGGAGCTGACAGACGGCAGGGGTATATGGCAAAGCAAGTATGGAATTAAAAGCCTCAGAGTCACAGCAAACAGTTAATTAAAGGTATGCATTGGCTCATTGTGGTACCAATTGCTAGAGATGCAGTGCAGTACATACATAGAATAGTCTGTATCACTGTGATTTGTCCATTTGTATGAATCCGTACCTCAACTTTTTATTTCGAAATGAGACGTGGCCACGATGACATGCAACTTCAGCAGGTGACTCTGGCCTGTAATGGTAAACATCCCCCTGGTATTTGCCTCTCCCCACCCTTCCACTCTGCTGACAGCCCTCACTTCCTTCCTCTCCTAGTGCAAGCCCAGACTGGCGCTTCTCAGACTTCAGGTCTGCAGAGGCGAGGGCTCTGCAGCTTGTCTTGCAGGGACATCCTTTGGGTTGCTCCAAAAGGGCTGAAGAGTCACATTACATCAGCGGCTACTTCACTGCTAGCTATGAGAGCAGCACCGGTGCTCAGGACCCCGATCCCCGTGCCTTGCCTCAGGAAAACCCCGCAGGAAAGGAGTTTGAGGGAGGAGTCTTTGAAATGGTTCCCTGTTTTCCTAGTCTGCCTGTGCCAAGCATCCTCTCACCAGGAAGAGGAGACAGGTGCAAATACTTATCTTCCACACAGGTGTACCACAGATGGAGGTGTAGACATAGACATACATAGAGACAGATCAGTAGATGGATATACAGATGGATATACAGATAAGTAGATAAATAGATGTAGATTGGATGTGGATATGTATAGACACAGAAAGGGAAGGAGAAAAGCCAAAGATTTGCAAGAGCTGCAGCTTTTTCAGCGCCCTGACGGAACTGTCTGTGAATGAGACAGCGCTTGAGAGGGATAAGGACATGAATCAGCCTCAAGATGTTATTACAGTGTTATTGTGGCTGCAAATGTTAATACATAATCGAAAGAAACTTCTTCAATCAGCTAGATCAAGAGAAAGGATATTTTTGTTCAGAAACTTTCTTGATAACTGAGATTCAGCTTTATACCTTGCTGAGCTAACTGTATTCTTACTCTCCTCGTTACAGGATACATCTGGTTTGCTCATTACTGTGCAAAGAGGAACTGCATTATTGCACCAGACAGTAACCTGAGGCTATCTGCAATCATCATTTCCATTTTTCTCTTGCTTTAATGAATGCTTCTCCATTACTGCTTCTACTACAACAAGAGCATTAGCTTTCCTCACCACTGAATTATATCAGTTGTGATTGCATTAGGAAAGTGGTTTAGAACTTTCAGAAAGGCTGGGTGAAAGTATTTCAGTAGAAATGATTTCTGATGGAAAATACAAGTTGTTGTTTGAGGGTTTTGAATTTTTTTTAAGGAAATATGCAATATTAGCAATGTCTGTTAATGAGAAATCTGAGATAGTATCATCTTGAACATCATAGAATCATAGAATGGCCTGGGTTGGAAGGCATCTTAAAGATCATGTAGTTCCAACCCCCCTGCCATGAGCAGGGACACCTTCCACTAGACCAGGTTGCTCAGAGTTCCATCCAACCTGCCCTTAAGCATTTCCAAGGAACATCGTATGGGAAGTTTTCATTTAGATAAGAAACAATACTTTGTTATTGCCTTGACTTTTAAATGTTACTAGAATTTAAATTCTAATACTAAAGCTATACATTGTCTTTAGTGAATTATATACTACTACTTACAATACCTGAGTTATTAAAATACAATATACTGTAGTGTTTCAATATGGTTAATTTAAAATGTATTAACAAGAGAATTAATGCCACGTGAAGCTGATGCTATCAAAATGAAACACTTCAGTGATTTTAAAGCAAACTTTTGTTCATGAGGAAACAAATATTTTAGTTTTTACTTCTGATTCAAATGAAAACCAGTTTTGAAATACTGCATTTTCCACTGGAGACAGGAATTCTGTTTCTCTGACCAGTTCTTGTCATCGTTGTTACAGATGTTCACACCTCTATACATCTACGGATACAGGAAAGAGATACTGTGATTCATGGTATTACTAACAGGTATAGAAATTCTGAATAGCACAGCTGTAATTCTGTTTTCCTGTTGATTTACCACACAGCTCTCTATAAACTTCTTAATTGTCCTGTTTCTTTTCTCCCAAGTAGAGCTGGGATAATATATCATATTTTAACTCACTGTCTGTTGTGAAGTTTAAAAAGCTTCTTTTCACAGTGCCCTTTCAAGGAGTGAAATACTAAAGCCAGGTAAAGATTGCTATAATAAGTTAATTAGATGTCCTACAAAGCACTGAGCTTTAAGTTGAGCTAAAATACATGGGGTTTTAAAAATCAGTGTTAAAGACATAGAAATTCACAGCACTAACCAAGCTGTTGTGATAAGTATTACATTTATTGTAAACGAGAGCATATGTCTAGAGAAAACCACCCCTATAGTGGCACTTGCAGCTTCCCTATCTCGGTCCTCCAATGCAACACACTTAGAGGAATGCTATGGAAAGCAATAGAAAACCATACAATTGTTTCTTCTAGTCCAATATCCTCTCTTGTCTAATACCAGATATGTTACATTAATATGCAAGAGAAGAGTGATTATTAAAATGCATGTAATAGCACAATTTTTTCCCTAATGCCCTTCACTTGGAATCTGGCTTACACAATGAGGCAGACGAGTTTATATCCCTTGCAAATATTTTAATGTAACAGTATCCAAAGTGACAGTGAATATTTTTATTATCTATATAAATGACCCATCACTTCTTAAATCCTGTTAAGCTTTTGGCCTCAATAATATCCTGTGGTCATGTGCTACAGAAGTTAAGTAAAAGCTATGTGAAAAAATGTTTTCTTTTATTTGTTTCAATTATGCTATCCTTCAACTCCATCACATATCTCTGAGGTTTTTAAGTACAAAAACGAAGATGATTTGATTCACCCTTTTATTTCAATAGCACTTTCAGTTCTTCTGTGCTCTCTATTCCATAGAGCAGTTTGGAAAAAAGTATCTGAAAGCTTCTGAACCCTAAATTTTTCTAGAATGAAACTGAAGCAGCAGATTTCCAAACTTTGGAGAGGTCTCATACATTTCCACCCCCCTCCACTTCTGGTTTCCATTTAGAAGAAGAATTGTTGAAATACCATGAGGATGGCTGTTTTCATTGCCATGACAGGAAGCAGGAGTGTTGGAAACGTCACAAGAAAGTCTGTTCTTACAAGATTTCCATCCCAACAGAGCAGTCTCAAGAAGTTACTTTGAGTAGTTTAGATGTGGTCCAGATAAACATCTAAACTTCTGAATGCTTACACAAGCTGAATCTGGACTCTGAAACTTCTCAGGTTGTCTGTCACAGACACTGACATGGCGTAAAATTTCAACAAAACAAATCCATGCACCAGCTGGCGTGGAAGCATTGCTCCTCCTGCCCTCAAATCCTGCATTTATTCTTCCTTTATACCATCCTTTATCAGAAATAAGTCCAAAGACACCACAGGTGTTATTCTTAGATGCAGGCTCTCAGGCTTGCACTATCTTAGTGATCTCAGGCTTGCCCCTGAGTGATCTCATGCAGGAAACCAGATTTCCTCAAGAAACTCCTCCATTTCCACATCTCTACCTGCTCTCCCCTTCCTGAGCCCACCAAATTGCTGCTCACAGGGGCATACACAGGAACCCTCTGCCTGAGTCCTTCTTGTCCTGACAAACACAAGAAGGGTGGCAGAGGAAAGAAGGGAGGAATGAGTGCCCTTGCTGATCAGAACAGCCAGCAAGAGAAGTGCAATAACTTGTTCTTTCTCAGCAGCAAGGTGCTAAAATTTTTCATTCTTTGGCCAGGTCTTGCAGCTGTACAGCCACACACTGACCCTTATCTGGGACTCAGCAGGTGGTGATGTGTTATACATCATTTCCAGAGCACTATGCACACCCCCACTTTTCCTTTCCCTAATGCTCCAGTGCCAGTGGTGGGCTATCAGCACCAGAAGAAAATGTCCGCTCAGAACACACCCAGCACAAAGTGATGCAGTAGCTCGTGACAAATGCTTTTGCTTTCCTGCATACCGAGTGGACATTTTCTCCTGGTGCTGATGGACCACCCCTGATGTGGAAGCTGCAGTTAAAGGAATAACGGGGGAGTGCAGGAATGAAAGCCTTGCACTGCTACCAAACAAAGAACTAAACTATGAGAATCACTTCAGCTGGGAAGGTTGTGAAGCCAAAATGCAGTGCTAAAATTCCAGAACAGCTGCTGTGAAGGCAAGGGAAGGCACACTGAGTTCTCACTCTGTTTGTGCAAAAGGCAGCCCAAGGAGCATTCTCCTCCCTTCTCTCAACTCTCAGAGCTGCTTTAACCCAAGTTAAGGACACTGGGGCAAAGCTTCATCGTCAGGGCCCTCAATGCACTGGCAAATTTCCAGTGCATTTCCGATTTTTCCACTGGGTCAACTGGGCCCCCAGTAGAAATGGTGTATCTGCATGGAAGAATCTATGTTTGGAGGGCTCTGTGGTTTCTCCACGTCCTGACATTTGTATTTCCCACAGAACTATGACCAGACATCTGACTTTGAGCATACATCTCCTTGGGATTCAGAATCTCATAATGATGGACAAGCAAGTTTATATAAAAAGAGGTATCAGCACAGGCCCCAGCATAAAACTTGTATTTGGGGTTTAAAAAATTCTTAACTTATTTTCTCTTTTGGGTTGTTTACATGTGAATGTTCTCTGCTATTCTTCATCCCAGCTTGGAAAATAAATGGATATACTGATTTACCATGAGAAAAACTGTTCTTTTGCCACTTCTAGCATGGATAGAGTTAGGAACTACTAGAGATCTCACAGGGGAAGATCTTCTCAAGAGCTCCTAGATTACTTATGATTTACTAAAGTGTTCAGTTTTTCCTGAACTCCACTAAACTAACTCTAGCAGAACTGCAGCAGAAGCAGAATAATTTTTTAAACATTTTTCAATTGGTCAAGGCTTCCATGTATTTCTCACCTCTAATATATTTCTGATCTAAGAAGAAGAGGCTTTTTTTGTCATCACTTGGATGACACTAGGCATGGTAAATCAGACCTGCACAGAGTTAAAGGCCGAATTAATATGTCTTTGTGTATAAAGGTGCTGCAGCGGTCAGCAAGACAATCCCACACATCCATGTTCATGACCCAGAGACAGCTGTGCAGACATGAAGGGCAAGGGTATCATTACTAATTTTTCATCTTTCTCTGCCTCTCTGTTAATAGGGAGAGAAAGTAACATAAGGTAATATTTCAAACCAGGGTATTTAATTGTTTTTATATTAAGAAGTCACACTTTTGAAGAGGCTGTACATTTCAAGTCTTATGAAAAGGTAACATTTAAAGGGGCTTTGTTTTTTTCAGATTTAAAAACAGTCTGAACTGTAGTAACACGTCCTGTTCTACTACTAAGCCCAATTTCATTTTTTTGTTTTGTTTTATCACATTAGAAGAATCAAGATGACACAGTCCACATGGAATGCAAACCATGCCACTGAATCGCAAATTATATGGAAATATGCCTTTCAACTTAATTATAGACTGGACAGGGGAATGTACTATATTCTCTCATACATGTGAGACAAGGGAAACTTTCCCAGGGTGTTTTGCTTTTACATTTCTGACTCTTATTTGGTTGAAAACTTATCAACCCATGTGATCCTGAGCTGCCTGACTTTCCATGATAAGACTGAAAGTATGTAGGAAATGTTTTCCCAGCAGTGCCAGAAAAGGTCTAAAAGACTGCGATATTAAAGTCACAAATTGCTGTTTCTTCATAACCCTTTAAAATACTGTCCCTTGGCTGAAATGGTAACTTTATCTTCAGATAGCCAGGTAATTTTGAAAATCTTTCCCCTTTCTAACTGAATGTTTTGTATCTCCAGTCCTGATGTTTCTTCCCTTAGTCTTTAGACATTTTGCTAATTTTATCCTGGGTTGTTTTGTTTTGAAGTAAAAGCAAAGCAGGGTTTTTCAGCTTTTGAAAAAGAGCCAAATCCTACTCAAAAGGGGTGTACATGCAGCACTGAAATCAGCTGCCCTGAAATCAGGTGCCCAAGGGAATAGGCATCATCACTCTTTTCTCTAGGAGGACTCCTGCTTTGACCCACTGTTATTCCCTTTACAGACGCATGCTGATGAGATCTGATTAAACTCTTACAAGAAGAGGTAGGAACTGTCAAAAGCATTCTGCTGGCATGCAAAAACATTTAACTAATGCTATAGTTTTCTGAGTACTTAAACGGACTGATTTAATTTCAAATACATTTGCACATTAGAAGTGAAGTGTGCATAGATTGCCTTTATGTATCAACACTTCCAGAATCGTTTACTCCTAGTGACTCAGACAAAGCGGATTCCCAGTGTGACCACTGATCAGCATTTTCTCAGGAGTTATTCACAGTTGGTCTCATTTGTCTTATCTGGTTTTAAGCCCTTTTGAAAATTGTGCCCTCTCCATTTTTGATTTTTCAAAAGGAAGAACCTGTGTTTGGCCTGCCCCATATTCACACTTCTACTTTGTCATGGCTGTAAACCATTCAGAACTAATGTACAGAGGCCTTCAGTTTGTCCCCGGGGTCAGAAGCTGTTGGAAATGAGGAAATGCTCAGGCAACTAACATGTGTAAACAATTTGGCAGAGGTGTCCTAAAAATAAACCTTTGGAGTGGAATATAATACTAGCATTAGGAGTGGACAGAATGCAGGGAACAGTGGAACTGAAGTCAAGAGTCTTTGGATCATTTGAGATGATCTGAGCCAGCAGGTGGTAAATGTAGTTCAATATTAGCACACATCAAGTAATTTGTCTGCAAGGAAGAAACTGATGCAAGAACTATTGTATGTGTTGAATTAAAAAGTCATCCAGCACCATTCTCTGGAAAAAGACCTGGGAGTTACTGTGGAAAAATAGAAAAATAATTGAAGCCAGCAGCCAGCTGCACAGCTGTGTTAAAAAGAAGATGAAAAAAAGAGAAGAAAAAAGGTGAAAAATGCAAGCAAAATGCCAGTTTGTAGTAGCCAAAGGATAGAAGGGCAGAGACAGGCAATGTGTTTTTTGTGTTAGCTATTTGCAAGAGCCTGTAGAGAGTGACAGTGATTGTACTGTGGGAAAGATGTTATAGTCAAGGAAAGGGGGGGAATGATGAGAACAGCTCAGAGGAAGTCAAGGAAGAGTTAGGACTAGATAGTCTTAGAGAAAGGAGCTACTGAGTGGCCTAATGAAAGTTATATGTGTAAGAAAGAGAGTGACTGAATAGTTGGAAACATGAAACACACTCCTGTAAAGAGCTCCAGAACTGCACATATAAACTTAAAATTACAGTGCAAGAGTTAAATAATTAAACCAGGCATAGCCGTAAGAGAAAAGAAACTTCACATTTCAAAGACCAGGTCTGAAACCAATGGGATGAGGCAGAGCTACACCAGCTGAAGATAGAGGTTATCCAATCAGTTGCTGAGGAAGGGCATAAATCAGTGATGAAAGAGGCTTATGTTTCGTATTAATCACTCACAAAAGCTCTGAGGAAGAAAACAACTGACTCACCTACATTAGCATGGTGGGTGGAAAGCTGCTGGCTGTCTGCCTGCCTGTTTGCCCTCAGATAATGCCTCTGGTGGCTGTTGCTGCTTGGCTTAGGAAAGGGAATCCTCCTGAAATCCTTTGAGCTGCTTGCAAACCAGTGCTACTCCCTTGGAGAATAATTTCCCTGAGATATTCTTGTTTCCATGTGTCTTACCATCATCCTGTTCAACTTCTGCCTCTAAAATATGTGCTTTCCTTGAGCAGGCTGAGCTGCAGGGAGCCAGTACTAATTTGGGACACCTCTGAGGGAAGCATCTCCTGCCTGTCGCATGAAACCATCAGCTGAGTGAGTATTTGACACTGTTCCCTCTAAAGCACAAACCCACTGCAGTGCTCTTAACTGCAATTGAAAATACGTGGAGGCTAGTTGCCCTGTGAGGCAGAACTGGCTGTCATGGAAACCCATGGAGCAACACTGCCTGAACAAGTGACATTTTCAACCTTTTCTATATCGTCTCGTTCTCCTATTGTTTTGAGTCATCATCTGAGCTGAATATGCAGGTTCTTCATGCTCACAGTTCAAGGAAATGGAATAGACCTATTACAGAAAATTAATGAGTCTGAAACCAAGCCATAATAATAATAAAAGTCCATGTTATTGAAAGCAAAGCCATAGGAAATGGGAAGGAAGTAATTAGAAAGTGTTTTAATATTTTACCTTAACTATTAGGATTATATTAACAGGCTTGGGGTTTTCTGATTGAAAGCAAGCTCTGCTAGGAGAGTAAAAGCCCTCAGCTGTGTGATTGCAAATCGTGTGAGAGGACGATCCTCAGCTCAGCAATGAATAGTGGTTAGTGATGCAATCAGTGAGCGTGGCTGGAATTTCTAGGTGTAATAATGCATGGCGAACCCGCAGGGTCAGCCCACCTGCGGAAAGGAAGGAAAACATATTGTTGATTCAGGGATGTGGTTAGCACTTAAGGTAAAGACTGACCGACAGTGATTTATAGCTTCAAATTCCTTTTCACACTTGTGTGAGAAGCTGAACCAAACAAAATACAGACGTTTAATATTGTACAGGATATAGAGTTTTTCAGGGAGCGCTGGCATATTGGGTATCAGAGTTATGTCCTAAGTGTATGACGCTACAACATAAATATTTAACGTAAAATAACAGCCTCTGTAGAGGGGAGGTGGGATAGCAATGGGGGAACAAACCATGGCTGCAAGCTAAAAACTTCGTTCTCAGATCAACAAACTTTCTTCACACAACTGAGAAGTCACTTGCACTCGAAATCGGGAGGACACTTGCACACAGGTGTGATCTTAACTTCACATAGTTAAAGCCACATAGTTAGGTGTCCTGTTAGAACAAAAACACCAAATAACTTCACTAAAATTGGGTGAAGTACATGACCCTTGAGCTGACATATTGAAGGGACAATTAGTAGACAGGTAAACCAGCTGCGTCAGGGCTGGTCAAGTTTTCTATCACTGGAATTCATTGAGTTGAAAGAAACTTGCAGAACTTCTTGTAAAAAGAGATTATGAAAACTTTAGAATTGCCAAAAATTTGTAAAGCAGAAACACAGGTAAAACAAAACAAAACAAAAAATAATAAAACAAGCAATTTAAAAATCACACATTTGAGCATAACTTTTCTAAAAACAGTTTTTAAAATCTGTAAGTAATTTTCAAGACTGTTTTTTCTGAACTCAGGAGCTAAAGGGGAAGTGATGGTCCTAAGACTGAAAATTATTTTAATAGAGTACTAATGAAAACTTTAAGTATTTCAGAATCAGCAGCTCACTTTGCTTGTTTGGTTTTAGGTGTTTTTCAATTATGTAACTTCCAAATATATAATTTTATTTCTGATATTCATATGTCTAGATTCTAAATATTCTTTTAAACACATGGGCCATTGTCAATTATTTCTTCTTCTGTACTCTCCAGATAAAATTAATTTGTGTGTGTGTCTTGTATTAAATGCAATATCTGGGAGATTTACCCTTTTCTACCTTGAAACAAACATAAGAGAAGTAGGTATATTAAAAAGAGAAAGAGTAGTATTTTTTTAATCTGCCTCCTCCTTACAGTCCCCAAACTAAAATTCTGCCCAAACTACATTACTCTAAATATCTTTTCCCTCTAAGAGACAGTTAAAGTACAAAACAATGATAGGACAAATGTTCATCACATTATAGATGTGCTGCTGAAGGCCATGCAGACATTTTAATGACAACTAACAAAGTAAATGAATGCAGACAAGAAAAGAACATTCTCTGTTTAACTCAGGCTTGGTTCCATCCAGTGCCATTGCAATAAATAACCAGCTTGGGTTTCTTTCACTTCTATTATCATGGGTTTGAGACTTCGCTGGAGTACCTTGAGGGAACAACAAGAATTTGGTTCTGATTCCACTTTCAGAAAACTTGCCCAACTCAGAGCATCCTTGAACAGTGCCTAGCATTTATTTCCCCAGAGTAGACATAAAAGAGGATTCCCTTTTCAAGTATAATCCACTCTGTAAATCCCTCAAGAGCCATTTGACTCAGCCAACATTATCCTCTGGCCTTCCATGGCTCAGAGTGCTGGCAGAGGCTCTACAGCCAGTCTGGGGCTGAGCTTTCAAGAGTGATCACTGTTGTCATTTATAACTCGTGTGGCGGCTGTGCCTTTGAGACCCAGGCATGGGGGAAAGCCCTCAGTACAGAAATAATAATAAAAAAAATCTGCTTGCCACAAAGCTCTTACAAAGTAGCAGCTGCCTCCTCAGTAAAGCATCCTTCTTGGAGACAGCTTGGATTAGCCCATATATTCCCACACCTCTGTGTCTGGGTCAGTAGCACCATTCACTCTCCATGGAAAGTTTTGCTTTGCTCTGAGCCAAGAGTTAGTCCTGCCAAAAGAGGTATGATAAACGTCTGTTCCCTCCAAGCAAAATATGGAAAACAGCTTCTTTTCTCCGACTGCTTGTTTGTTTGTTTGTTTTCTCATGGTGAAAGTCTCTCTCTATTCTGCTGGGGACATTACAGGCTGGTCTGACACTACAGCTTAAACTATCTCTAAGATACTCTCTCAGTCCAGCTTGGAGCAACACTTTTGATGTCGGCATGTCTAACCTTTCAGAATAAAGCCCTGCAAATCACCAGAGCCTTTCAATCAGTTTTCTCCTGGCTCCTGCTGAACTGGTTGTTCACATCACTGGGAGGAAGAAGCAGAATCAAAATGGGATGGGGGAGCCCTGTTGCCAGCAGCCGAGACTCCTGCTGCCCCAGTCCCCAAGACACAGCACCCCTGGGCAGCTGCCAGCAGCTCCTTGAACCCCTTTTGGGAACATGGGACCCTTACATGTGTGCTCTTCTCCATATTCCTCCGTTTCTGGTCCTGTGACTCCCCACAGCCCTTGTCTTTTGTTGTGCTCCACAGTCTGCTGTTTATCTCCACATACTTGTTTTTCCTCTGTCTCCTTCTCTTCCTAGGAGGGCCAAAAGGTCTTGCTAGGATTGAATTGGTGCCTGGTCCTCCATGAATTACAAAACGAATCACTGATTTTTCAGTTTCTGACTTTTCTGTCAAGTCTGGTCACTATCGGTCAAGCAGATGGTATCAGAAAAAAGGGGAAATTATTTCCTCCTCATTCCTTCCCTCACTTGTGTGGAAGCAGAAAGGGTTTATGCTTTAACACAGATGATGGTGTTAAAGCATAAAGACTGGTGAGAGGAGAGGAGACATTTCCACAGATTTACCTAAATTCCTGTTTTTGTGATGCTAAAGATTTCAGAAATATAAGCTCATAGCCTGAAATTCATCTGAGGAAAAGCCCTAAATTATTAATGCCACCCTTTCCTACCCCGTCCCAGGAAAAGGCACACTCTCATGCCCCAGGAAAACAAGCTGAATGAATAACTTCTGCATAAGGAAGAGAGATATAAAATATGATTTAATGAGATCTTTGATTATTTCAGTATATATATGACCCGGGAAAAGCGACATTGCCTTAGAGGTGGAAATTTCCAGGTCACCAGCTAGGAAAGAGTAAAACACAGATGGGACTTTTTCAGTGCAGTTACAAATAGACATTTGGTATTTTTCAAACAAGTGCATATTTGTGCCAAAGAGCTGCCACTGAAAGATGCACCAGGGCTCCTCACATCTGTTGTTTCGGTAATTGTCCCATTCTGGAGAAATGAGATTTCCTCTGCTTAGCCTGAATCAGTTCTACTGTTCTTTTATAAAACGAGTACTTATGTAGGCTTATCTGAAACTTAGTGTGGGAATATCCCCAGTACTGCAAGGGCAGAGTAAAGCAGGACCATAGGCTTATATATGGAGAATTATTCTGCTGCTCGCCACAATATCGTGACAGTACTCGCCACATGCCACAACAGATGTTCATCATAAATTTAGCACTGAAGCAATGGATTTCATCACTGGAAAAATTATCATTCTGCTGCTTTGTGAAACGTTTGCAAGAAATTGCTTTCTTTTTAAATCCACCAATTTTCCTGCCTATTCTTAAGTCACTATTCCTCCAGCATCTTCTCCCATATGTTTTATAGTGACTCCATTGTATTGTCATTATGTTATTGTGTCTCCCCTTCTGCTCACCCCACACTTTAAAAAAAAAAGCAGAGTCCATTCAAACCTGAAGAATTTGGCCAGTTTAGAGAAAGAATAACCTGAACAGTGTTCTCAGCAGAAGTTTCCTAGCAGATGGTGTTGCAATTCTTTTGTGTCTAAGATGTAATGTTTTGTGGAGACTGAGCCTACACTGTTTTTGTTCTTTGCTGTTGCTTATTTGCAGAGTCATTAATGATCATTATAAAGAGATCTCAGCCAGGATCAGACCACCACTGTGCTAAAGACTGGCTAATACATGTTGTCAAAAATTAAGACCAGCTTCTATATGGAAACCTGGAAATACAATTATTCCCTCTTTAAGTACTGAAAAAGTGTGACACTGGGACATCTGGCCCGCTTAAGAGAAAGCTGAGTTATTCTAGGCGTTGAGATGATAACATCATCATGAAGGCAATCTGAGGCATAGACAGAATTGAATCCAGTTTGCCTGAGCTCCAAAAGCTTTTAGAAACTTCCAAAGGATCTTCTATGCATCGGTACCAATCAGCGGGAAAATGAATCAGAACTGTCAGCATCTACGGTTAATTACTGAGAGATTAAATGCAGATGTAATAAGAAAATTAGACAGTTCTCTACCACTGGATAATAAAATTAGATTTTCTTAGGTTTAAAATTACTGGGTTAGAAGTGAGAGGATAATGGTGTACAGGACTTCGAAAATTAAGATGGCCAACACTCTGCAGGAAGAGCTGTCCAGAGTAAAGCTGTATCTACTGTTGTTGTAGAAAATTGAATTTAGTTTTGTTCGACAGATAAAAAGGATGATGACAGCCAGTATTTAGGCAACAAACAAAATGTTAAGGAGCATTTCTATGTGTGCTAGGATGTCAGGGTCACAAAGCAAGTCATCTGTTTGATGAACTGCCGGGATCTGACAAAATCAACACTTTGTGAGAACCTAATTCACAATTTAAAAATCATAAAAGTCGTTCTTCTTTTTGGTAGAATATCAGTGTGTACTGATCAGTCCTCACTGATGCTAATTTCACCAATGGGCATCTGAAAAACCCTGCAGGGCTCCTGTCTGATGGACGCCCTGGGAAAATACACCTTCTCTCTTATACTTCCACTGATGCCAGAGATAACAAAGGAATTGTGCTTTGCTTCCTTAAACATGTCTAATGTGCTTTTTTTAGACTGATCACCAGAATCTCCTTAAATGCAGTTGAGCTCATTCAAGGGAGGCCTTGAGTTCCTAGGCTTTGATGTCAGCGTGCAGGCACCGAGGACTCTGCTGGCCCATGAGTCATTTTTGTGCTGTACTCTCTCACAGCATACTCACGCCTGCCACTGAGCTGGAGGAATGGTCTCCGCTGTTATCAGACTTCTCCAAGAATGTGGATGCAGTAATTGCTCCACTCTTTAAGTCTCTTGTGGTTTCTGCAAATGGCATTCTTTCAAACTGCAGCCAGAACGAATTAACCCAGAGACACAGAGCTCACAATTAAAATAAATACATTAAAAAAAAAAATCCTAATTTTCTCCAGTAGCAGAAGATGCTGAAAACATTCAGGTGCTGGCAATTGAACGTACATTTTAGTAAGAAAATCATTAAGGATGTCCAAGAGCTGTGGGTGCTCGGATGGGAAGGTGGAGGCACAACCACGGCTGATCCTGGGTAACAGGGCAACCAAAGGAGGGGAGCAAGGCAGGGCCAGTTCCCCTGGCTTTTCCCCTGTGCTCTGCAAGCACGGCACACCTGCATTCCTCATGCACCCTGTAAGTCATAGACAGGGACCGGGCACAGCCCCACCTCCTTCAGAGAAAGCAAATGCTGAGCTCAGTGCTTTCATGGGCAGCTGAGGAGAAACCTATAGCTCTCTGGCTGTGAAAGACAGAGTGCGAGCCTTTCACCCACAGATGTGTTTTCTCTGGCCCTCCCGTGCCACCCTCTGCAGCACAGGTCTGCAAAGTTCTTTTTTCTTCAGTAAATTCCAGCATCTCGTACATGTTTACATTGGGGAATGCAGGAAAAGTGAGCGTATGTTTTAAATGAAATGTAACTACTGTCAGAAGCTACTGGGAAAAATTGAGCTACCACCCAGCTAGATCTGTGGGTAGGCTTTTTTATAATTCAATAGAAAAATGAGACAGCGACTCACACATGCTACATCCATCACACTTCAAAGAAGTGTGCATATAAAAACATATTTGTGGTGGTGTTCAGCATGCTGAACAAGCTTCATGCAACAACCTGTATCTTCCATCTGTCTGTAATTTCCAGTGGCTCCACTAACAACTTGCTGCATGAAAAGGCATCAACATTAGTATGAGTTTATATCAGCAGCACTTGTCAGAAAATATTTCCCTACCTTCCCGTGCCATGCACCATCACACGAGGCATTTTATTGCAAATGCTTTGGCTTTTCAGCCAGAAGCTGGAATTTACCATGGAAAGCAGACAATCCATGAAAAAAAAAAAAGTTTAGCTGAAAAGCTAATTTTCCTTCCAAAACAGACTATACAGCAGTGTTTCAGCCAGCTGTGCCTGGAATACTGCTAGCAGAGAGGGCCACAGAGATAAGCACAGGGGCACCAAACCAGCAGATGGACCTGGAGGTTCTGCAAGCTCTGAGCTCAGGGGACAACATCATTTTTGAAGAGGATAATATCATCACTTTTAGGAGCATGAAGAAGCAGGTGGGTCATAGTATTGCAGATGGGTGAGACATCATGTTGTGTACCAAGTATAATTCAACCACTGAAAATCTCCCAGCTAGAGAAGCTTTCGATAAGAATAAGGTTCAGCTGCTTGTGTAGAGCTCAATGTTTCCATGTTCCTCGTCTGTTGGTGCCCATGCAAGCCCATTACCCAGGTCCTTCTGTACAACACCACCATCATTTCACACACGTAAAGATCTCAGTCCTTCTGTGGGTGACTCTCTTGTATGCTGCAGAAACAGTTGCTCCTGTGAAATTTCATCCACATCTCCATGGGAGCTCTTGCTTTCCAGAATCAGGAATGAGAAAGCTGTAAAGACAGAGATCTCATGTACTCTACAGGGCCATTTGAAGCAAATAGGGAGTTTTATTTTTAATATTATTCTTAGTTGTTGAGTGAAGCATTAAAACACAACAGGTCTATGCTTTGCTTCGTGACTAGCCACCCTGGCATGGCCTAAACTTCAGAGCCTGAACTGAGACTGCTGAAACTGAAAAGCACCGAAATTTTGGGTAAAATCTTTGCTCTGGTGAGAGAATGATGACAATGTTAGCTGACATAATTAGAACTATAAGTTAACTGGTTTATGCCTTGTAGTCATGCACAAGAGGTGACTCACTTCTTAGGATGCATTTCTATATTAAGGACTTGATCCAGAACATACTCAAGTGGGTTTTTTCATTAACTCTGGAAAGCATCAGGTCTCCAATGCTGTCACAAATTTCCTGCAGGATTTTGGAACAGCTTCCACACAGATACTTGCAGTTTCTTCCTTGTTTTCACCTTACATGCCTCCACAACACAACAATTAAACCAGCAAAGATGTAGGGCATTTTTGCTGGGTTGTTTTCTTCCCCTACTTTCTCCATCTCCAGATGAAAAGCACAAGTGAATTCCTGCACTGAGGTTTGGTGTCTGCATGGTGGGAACATTTTATTTCCAGTAATGACATCTGTAGTCACATGTGCGCCCAGGGCGGAGATGAGACCCCTGTTGTGCCCAGCAGAAGAGATAAAAGAAGGGTCTTGTAAATATATCTTGCACCTCTTGCATGTCTAAGAAGGTTTCATATAAATAGCACCATAACTTTTGCACTTGATGGCACTTGAGCACATTATAAGCAGCAACAGGTGGGAGGCATGTTTGAACAATGGAGCATGCTGTAATAACCGTGCTTAGGAGGTCTATTATGTTCCTAATGCAAATTCCACATGCATATTTGGTTATTTCAAACAGTTTGGGCTTTCTGACTGGATTAGGGGGCTGTTAGACAGGCTAGACAATGTGAGTCTACGGTTTGAGAAAGAGTAAGATGGGTTTTGTTTAAGCAATTTTGGGGAGAAGAAGTAAGGTGGAAGAAGTGCCAGCCGCAGAGCCATTTTGTTCAGCTGAGCGATGATGGGCAGCCAAAATGTTTTCACTTTGTATTTCACACAGGGTTAACGCTACCCTGAATAGCTGTTTCCCCCCAGGATTGCATAGTACTGCAGTATGTAAAAGGAAAACTAAGTTTAGAATTAGGATATACAAGGGAAAAAATGCAGATAGGTTTTTGGCATTTGACTGTGGATGAAATCCAAGCCAAGAGCGCTTTGCATTTTCTAAAGATATTTGGAAGTGAATCGAAATTGCAGAAATGCCTACCTCTGGGAACTAGAGAACAGGGCATAGGAATCTGGAGAACTAGGAAAAAAATGAAAGACCACAGCCAAAAACTTCGTACGGCTCAGCACTTGATGGTATAATGTTGCTCAGCAGGGCAAGAATCACAGTCCCTGCACCATAGATGTCTGTCAGGCAGGAAGGTTTTTGTCTGTAGTCCCTTTCCATGAAAATCAGGAGTACAATGAAGGGAAGTGCTATTGCTTTTTTGAGATTAACAGCAATTCATTAATTGCAGTTTTTTTATTTCTGAATTAGAAACATATTTTAAAGGAAGACCTCATGAACTAGCGTCTGTAACGTTCTCAGGCCTTCAATCTCCATCAGCGCCACATCCCACATAAAATCGTCCGTACTCTGGAAGATCTGCCTGGAGAAAAACAAATGACGAATTGTTAAATTATTGTTCCCGATGACCCCCAAAGGCTCAGCTTTGAAGAACTATTGAGGCCCAGATTTTAATGGGCACAGAAAAATACATTGTCCTTTATGCTCTTTGCCCTCGAACAAAACTGATGTTAGTGTGTGCTTTAATTTTGCTCTGAACTTCTCAATATGCTCCAACTGGAATTTGTGGTTAGCTTCCAAGCAGATAGAACAGGTCGAAAAAACAACATTTAAAGCAGAAGAAAATGTCAATGATGTTTTCTTTTTTCAAAATTTAAAGCAGACTTATCTGATTGATCAAGTGTAATTCAAGTGATATTTTCTTACTTTTCCTCCAAAACAATGAGATTATTATGTTTATTCTTCTGTTATCCAAAGAAAGGTTTTTGTAAATCTGCCTTCTTTTAAAAATAAAATAAGTTTTTATGTTACTCAGAAAATAAGATTGAATTTTCTGGTTTATTTAAAACCTAAAATAAAATAGACCATTCCTGTTTCAATAGTTAGGTCCATTTAGACAAAATATATGGAAAAAAAAGAATACCCTCAAAAATGACAGACAATCAATCACTTTTGTGATGGACTTTAATAGAGGCAATTCTTTAAATGTAAATGTTTATATTTGAATACTTTCTGCCTGGCTTTTCTCCTGGATAAGTAGCAGTTCATTTTGTAGGCACTGAACACGCAGGCTTCAAAGCTACACAGTAGAAGCCAGTGGGAGTCTTGGTACTGACTTAGTGGGAGAAGGATTAAGCTCTCAGACATTATATTGATGACTGTCTTGGAAATAAACTGTCAGTATAAACTCGCCAGATGCAAGACAGGGGTTTGATCTCATATGCATAAGCATGTGAGCCACTTCTCCTGCTCTGTTATCCCCAGTTCTGCTCCTGTAGTGCACCTTTCATCAAGACCCTATTCAAGGGTCATTTTTTCTAAAGAGCACTGAAAAAAAAATTCCAGTGAGCTCTTTTCTTCTTTGCACTAGTGTTCAGGAAAGAGAATCTGTGGGTTGTTTTGTCTGGGTGTTTTTTTATATCCATGAAAAATTTTGATGTGAATTGGTCTGTAGCCAACAGCATTTCCTTGTATGAATTTATTTTAACATAGTTATTAGATTTGAGTGACAGTTTCTGCGAGTGAAGTTCTTTTTACATGCACAACTCCTATAAAGGCAGCATAAATTTCCACAACTCGCCCCACTTTCTCTGCTTTTTGCCTCTTTCTTGTGGAGAGATTACTTCTAAGGATAAGGGGTAAAATCCATTACCTTTTTCACTTAAATCTTGGCTTTCAAAGCAGTCTTAAGTCAGGCAACTCTGAAAAAGGCTCTTTCTTGTCTAAAACACTTAGGCCTTGCAAGACAGCAGAATAATGCCTAAATAAGAATCTAGAAGCTGTCAAGACATATGTGACCACCAACTATGATGGTGGGCTTTAACAAGTAGGCTAGTTCACTGAGTACTGGACTGAGATCACTGAGGAATGTCAGAATCATATATGATAGAAAAGGGATTGATCTCATGCCACCAATTGTTATATTCAAACCACTTACAGGACAGTGCCAACAAATAAGTATCAGATCCAGCTAAACCCAAAGTGGAAGGTTTAACACAGCATTGTTGGTCATCTGTACCCTGCAGTTCTATCTCCACTACCATTTGCAATAAAATTACTTAGATCTGTTCAAATAAATTCAATGGGATTAGTGAAGTTATGATCCAATCTTGATTTCACTAAGGATGTGAGACAATGGACTCAAGTTACCATACAGGAAATTCTGGCTCAGTATCAGGAAAAACTGAACTCACAGTGAAGCACTGGAACAGGCTGCCCAGAGTGGTGGTAGCATCTCCATCCGTGGAGAGATGCAAAACTGGCTGCGCACAACTCTGGGCAACCTGCCCCCACTGCACCTGGTCCAAGCAGGAGGCTAGGCTGGAAACCCTGAAGATCCCTGTCCATTCCCAGGGATTCTACAGCTCAAAGTCCTTCTCCCTAACAGTACCGGAAGGTACGAAATGGGATGTGTATATGTCTTGCATGTGTAACACTTCAAAAAATCCCAGTGCTTCCACATAAGGCAGCATTTCATGCTCACAAATCCATCCTTCATATTTTCACTGTCAATAAACTTCAGTAATTCTGTAAATCTCCTCCAGTTACTAGCTGGCTAAGGGCTAAGGCTGAGTGGTTCTCAGGAGCCCAGTGCTGGGTTTGTGAGGGGTTCTGTCTGGTTTTTGTCTCTGAGAGCTGCCTTTCAGCCAGCCTGTGCTCCTCTTGCTTTTCCTTGGCTTGACTGTTTGCCTCCTCTGCATCTGAGCACATTAGATACGGAGTGTGGGGGATTTACAGTGCTGCTGGCAGTACCAGACAGAGAACAGCTTTGTAACTGTATCCCTGTCTTCCAGCAGAGAGAATCTTTGATGGAGATCTCTACTCTCTAATGTGCATGTAAGAACACAACCCCTCAATGCCCGCCTTTCATTAACAGTACAGTGATTGTTATGCACATGCTGGGAGGAGAATGGTGAAGCCCGAGCCTGACATGAGTGTGTCTCTGTATGCCAAGCCAGACCCTTCCTTGCTATAAATCTGTGTTGCTTAAATATTGCTTCATCATGCTGTGATCATTCACATCAGGCAAGGAGAACCTGACCTATGACATTCTCAGAAGTTTATACTTCTGAAATAATAATATCCATAGGCCATCAAAATTTCTTTGTAACTCACTGCTGTCTCAGAAATAAATCCAGTGGTCACAAGAAAACCTTTAAGGGCTTGTGTCCTTGGAGGATTATTTCTGAATAACAAAGCTGAGGTCTAAAGTTGTGACACTTATCTGTGCCTCATCTCAGTAACCAGAAATGTGCTGAGCTCTCTGGATATTTGGCTAAACACTCCAGCCAGATGGTTCCCTGGTGGGCAGAGCGGTGAGAAGCATTCTGGAAGATTTGCACAACATCATGTTACATGACATCATGCTGCCTCGTCCAGGAGAGCCATAAAGAGGGTCTGAACCTCGCAGAAGGTATCTGCTCCCGGAGCTTGGAGATTGCTTAGGAAATGAGCACATAGGCTGTGTCTACAGCACCACAGCAAGAACAAGCTGGACATGAGGGAATGGCAAACAGAAAGAAATCTAAATATGATTTTCTGATGGCAGGTATCCATAAATACTCTCCATTATTTTTTGAATGACTTCCAAAATTCATCCACAAACAAAAGTGGCAGAACATCAGTTCCCAGTGCACAACCCAGCAGTGAAAAGATAAAACACCAGGCTTTTCAGGGACTTATTACTTTCTTATGGCATATTAAAGAATAGACATAATGCTTTGAGCTGAAACCTGTTCCTAAACATTCCTGCAGGATCCCAGCCTACAGTAGTTCTCTCAGAATTATATTCAGCAGTTGACTACTAAATAAATGTTCTATTATTAACTAACATGTAATTAGTTCATTAAAAAATACCTCAGCTGAATACTGTGTAACATAATACAGCCTACTACTAGAGTGAGGAGATTTCAGGCCCGGCACAAATGGAAGCGAAATTACAGTGCAGAGAAGTGGAAAGGAGACAGTGCCAGCTGGCAGGGTACTAAGTGTTTCAAATTACTGTATGTTTATGACCTCTGTGTTCTTAAACAAAATTAATTAGATTATGCTATTTGAGAATCTTGGAATGCAGTGGCCCCATGCCAAACTTATCTGAACCACACATCTTAAGTTTAATTAAGATGTTCTTAATTTCTCCAGGTATTCCTTTTATACACACATATACTCACATGTGTGTGTTTAAAGTGGTGCCTGTGGGAAGTGATAAACAACAGACTGTGATTCCTGAGGTATGTTTAAGGTGGCTGCTTGCTTAATAGGACTTGGGGGCTAAATCCATGAAAGGGCTTGGATACGACTTCAATGCTCACCTGCTACTTTCGGTCCCCAGTCAAAAATTCTGACCCTCAGGTCCCTTGTTCAGCTGCCACCTAAGTGTGGGATGTTTTGCTACAGGGAACTAAGCTTTCAGTGTTACAGTTTCCTACGTCTTGAAGTTCTGCTGCTTATTCTAACAAGTCGCTAATAAGCACTGATGATTTAGCAGCTCTCCCATGCTGAGTTGGGCTAACCTTCACCAATAACCCTGCAGATTGTGAGGTGCTGTAGGAGTGCTCACCAACAGATTAAGCGCCACTGGAAAAAAGAATTCAGGTGGTGCTCCTCCCCGATGCTGCTCCCGAGGTCAGAGCATCATCCGCCTGTGCTATGAAAGGGATGGGTCCATTTCCTTCCCCAGCCAAGCAGATTTGAAGTCTCACCTATCACATCACAGAGAACATCTTCACCTTTAGAGGGTGGTACGTGGTGGGGTTGAAGAGGGGCTTTGGAGATGGAGAGTCACAGGAGGGAAAAGAAGGAGATGAGGAAGTGCTTATTACTTCATCAGTGGTGATGTGCTAATTGGAGCAAGGAGAGAAGGCTCTGCCTCTTAATCACCCTAATGAATGTCATTCCCACTACTTTTCTCTGGCACAATGAACACTCTCCAGTTCTGAGGAATGCAGAAAAAGCTTCAAAGAAAGGTGAGAAAGTCCTTTGCCGGCAGAAACCCAGAGACTGGGCGGTAATGCATATTCCAGCAGAGAGTGAAATGTGTACTTGAATTTCATCAGGCTTGCAACATCCTTGAGGCTTATGCTGAACGCTGAGCAACGATGGAGACAGACTATCACCATAACTCCTCTGGGCATGCTTTGAAAGAAAGAACAATCTTGCTTTCTTCCATCAGCTTTGAAAGAATTTAGATGCATATCTTTTATAAGACATTTCAGGACCTGGAATTCTCAGGAGAAACACTCAAGGAAAAAAACTGTGCAAAAAACCCTCTTTGGACTGAAGTGAAATTTAAATTACCTTCATTGTTGATGTTTACTAGTTGGCAATACTGTGGTTTCCCAATGAATGTGATGGTCCTTTAGGAGCCCACGCACTTAGGCATGTAAAACTCACATCACACTTAAGTCCCAATATCAGGGCTGGTGATTCTCCTGGTGGGGAGAGGGGGGGGGAACCTGAGTGCTGATGCTCACCAGTATGGATGGATCGATCTGCCAAGCTAGTGTTAGAAGCAGAGGCTGGGGAGCATCCATAGCTCACAGGCTTTTTGCTCAGAACAATATTGCTTAGTGGTGGTCCATCATTTTACATGCTCAATGCACCAAGCATATTTGTAAACTCAGAAATCTACTTGTATGAATAGCCCCTTTTAGGCCTTGTTTGCTTGTCCTTGCTGGACAGGCAGTTCAATACACCTCTATCTCCTGCTATTCCTTATAAAAAAGTGGCAAAGTTAAAATATTCATCACTGTCGTACAAGAAATTGAGCTGCAAAGACTGTGGTAAAAGTCAAGATTTCCCTTGGCCTCCAGTTTCCTTATTCCTCTGTGTGTCATTGAATCAGCAAAGAATGTGTAAAAAGAAATCTTTGTGACTGTTAAGTAGCTGCCATTTTGGCTAAGAAAAATAGATCTGGTGGCTCAACACTACCTGTTCAGACTGAAGGGACCTCTCCTCAATAAACACGGACCAAAGCAGTCATCTGCAGCAAATACACATTAGTTATCAAATGTGATGGGAAAGTTTTTAAGGGCCACTGCTGTGAAAAATTAATCATGTTAAAACTTGATCATATGTTCTCTGAAACAGCTGGCTCCTTCTCCCCAGGATTTGGTTTCAATAACCTTTTGCTGAAAACACATCTTTAAATACACGCTACTGAATTAGATTAAAACAGTTTCATGCTCTGACCTCCAGAATATCGCTCATTTTTGTTGTGCAGAATGCAACACGGGCAGCAGACTCAGTCAGTTTTGTTGTTTCTCTTAAATGTATTCTCATATTCCTTTAAATCCTCTTGACATGTGTCTTCCTCTCAACATGTATAATCCTCAGGTCACAGCCTGCTATAAAAAATTATACTAAAAATGCTGAAACACCATCAGAATTTACAAAAGGAAACTGCAAAGCAACCCCTCTTCTATGTTTACTATGGCATTTATTTTATTTTTTAAAATCACAGAATTGCTTCTTTATGGAGCCCAGTTAAATGAAACTGTACTTAAAATGGATTCTTTGGAGCAATCTAAAAACTATGAGAGAGAAAGGCATAGAGCTTATAGCTAGCATCCTTAATTGCAAAGAGAAACTTTTCACCAGTTCTATTTCTCGAGGGTTTTTTTGGTTTGTGTTGTGGGTTGGTTTGCTGTTTGGAGGTTTTCTGGCTCTTACCCGTAACAGGCTAAAAAGGTAGCTAAGAAATGTAAAGACAGTCTTTTACACATAAAGTTGAACCTGCTTTTCTAGCTCCCATAATCTTCTTAGACCTCCTGGACCACAGCTGGCTGCTTCACGGTCTGCATGTCTGAGTTGGCATAATGTGAAGAATGCATTGTGTTCGACTGGTACAAACCTTTTACCTCTATGCAAGTGTGTTGAACTGTTCACAAAAACATTATTGTTTCCTCCTCTTTGACAGGGACTTTTCAACTGATAGATCAGCAAATAAAATGCTTCTGGAATAGAAAGAGAATAAAAATTGCTCTGGCAGAATGCTGTGCTGTTGACAGGTGATTTTTCTAAGAAAAGTACTTGCCTAGGGGTAATGGGCATAATTGGATGCTGTTCTACTCCAGCTTAATACCAGGCTTTGCAGACTAAAACAAGGCCCTTTGAATTCAGCAAGTCATTGTTTAAAATAGAAAACAATTATCTTGTGTTCTGGCTAATGTCTGGTAAAAAGTAATTTGATTAACCAAATATGAGAATGATAGGAAGTGTTGGTGTTGGCTTGTCCCAGTATTTTCCAAACAGTAGAGTACAGTAGTTATGCAATACATTTCCATGCAATGAAGGACTTTAATTCCCATGTTGTAAAATGGATGATACTTATATCATCGTGGTAAATGTATAAGAGGGGGCTACTGGTTTTCATTACCTTCATTTTTTATGCTGACATCTGGACAGCAGTTTCAGTGTGGGCCAAAATTATTCCCACAGGCACAACTTTCATTCTTTCCCTCATGGCTCCCTTACTCCCGGGGAAGCCAGGTCCTCGCTGTCGTGGCTAGCAGTGGTCTGATCTGGAAATTTTATATGAATTATGTTCAAAGTCAGTGCTTTAACAAAAGCTGTGGGAAATGGGATGTGCTTAGGATCCAAAGGGCACAAAATCAAAGGTGGGTCATGGGCTGATTATGCAGAAACAGAATTGCTGCCACAGATTTCAAAGCCATGCACCCTTCCACTCACACAGAAAAAGGAAAATAACACCAGAATCAACCCAACACTTACCTAAAATAAAAAACCTCCAAGCCCAAAAGACAAAGGAGTGTAAACCAGAACACTAAAGGTAAATGTTTCTAATTACTCTTGTATCTTCTTCTGTTTCAGATCCAAATACAAACTTGAATACTTATTTGCTTGAATAACTTTTTTTTTCTCTGCTGGCCTTATTTTTTTTATTTCTCTACCCTGAAACTCCCATTTATTTACCCATGTTTATTCTTAGAGAATCTGTTTTGTTCTTTCCCTTCCTCAAGGTGCAGAATATCGTTTCTATATACTATTTAAAAGGAAATAAAAAAATGTGTGATTCTCTCTAATTCTCTCGAAGCAAGAGGCAAGCAGTAGCAATGCACTCTCCTAGGCCTGGGCCAAAGAGATGTACAACTTCTCTAAAAGTCTGTCTCAGCAGCAGTCCCTGCCAGCTCTCTGCCCACCACAGCCAAGGCAGTAAGTCCAGCACAGAGCGCTCTTGGAAGGGGCTTCTTTGCAGTTGGGAACTCTGGCAAGCTTTGTGCAGATCTTTTAGCTACAACTGTTTAAGATTATTTAGTGGCTTTTAAACGCTGTTCGTGCCCGTTCCGAACAAGCCCACAGAACATCTGCACAGTGTCTGCTAGCTGTGCTCAAGAGTGTACCAACAATCCTATATTGTTCTAAGCAAACATATATCAGTCCAGATTTTTTCCTGTGTCTTACTATCCTCTTCGAGCATTCAGGAGGCTGTGACCTTTCATTGATTCAGGCATGGAAACTATAATAACAATATTGAGCAGTTATATTTGCTTTGGAAAAGTACTTCTATTGTTCTCCGCTTTTAAAGCTTAAACTAACAGTCAGCATGAATGTCATCTTTATAAAAGGATAGGAAACCTACAGTGTCTGGTATTAATAAATGCCTCTGTGCTCAGTGTCTGAACGGGGTTGGGACTGAAAGGAGAGAATGAAGTCCTTATGACAGAACTCAGGGGTAGGCTCTCTTGTGAGTATTTTTATGAGATGCAACTGCTACAGAAGTGCATCTTGTGCATCCCAAGGCAGTCAGTTTGCTCGCCAAGGGAGCACAGTGATAATTTACTCCTGACAGCAAAGGAGAACCCATAATGGTGGTCTGAACTGCCACTGCTGTTTGCTGATTCAATTCGAGTCTCCTCTGAACTGTTGATGGTATGATCAGAGGAAGAATTCCTGCTGGGAATAGATGTGGAGAGACAGCAGCCTCACTGAAATCAGTGAGCCCTGCGCTGCGTCATAGTCAGTCCCAAACACTGCTGAATTTTACTTTTCATAGAATCATCCAGTAGCCCTGAAGTGCAAGCAAAGAAAGACTTTCTAAGGATAAAGGTGACAGTGGAGAATTATGCATTGGCTACCACTGTAACTGTGGTCTGCAATCACTTAGAAAATTGATCTAATTTGCCACAGTATTCTTCATAGCCTACTTGCTGTTGTAATGAGTGGTAACTGAGGACAGTGGTGGAAGATTTGTCTTAAGGTTATTATACAGGGCAGGGTCTCAAGAGAACTGGATTTGGTTCATGGTTCCTCTTTAGTCTTTCTGCATGGATTCAAGAGAGCCACTTAATCTTTCCCAGCTTCTTTTCCCTGTCTACAAAAGAGTAATGGTTTTTTGTCTGTTAAAGTTGTAAGCTCTTTAGTTCCAAAGTGTAACTGCATTATATGTTTATACTGCTGAAAATACATGTGGCCTTGATCTCAACAGTGGCAAACAGGCAGCCATTAATAAAAATAGTATTAATTAAAAGTAAGGACCTCATTACATTTTAATAGGTCTGTATTAGATAACAATGGCTGTACACAGTGAATTCATGCAATTTTCACAATTGTGCTCTGAGTAGGGAATGATTTTTGGCTGGAAACAACTCAAACAAGCTGTGCCAGCAGCTGTGAGGTCAGGAATAACTGCTGGGTTTTATTTTTCTCTCTTGGTATTCTTACAGTTCATTCAGTAAAAGAAAGAGGTGAGAAGCATACAGAAAGTCCTGATGGTGCCCAGCACTACTTTTCTGAAGTTGGTCTTTGTTGGTAAGCAGGCAGACCTCAGATTCACTGCTTTTATGTGGTCCTAGGAATAAATGGATCAAAGCAGATTGTATTACGGTAAAGTCAAAAGATACGTAGGTATTATGCTTTAAACCTTGTTTTCTTTTGCAAACCACCCCCAGAGCTAATTTTCACAACCTACCCATCATATACAAGCCTCAGAGTTTGTAAAAGTGGAGGCTCGGTGGGCACCTTGTTTCTGTATGAAAACAGGTTTTTCTGGATAATATTTCACACAAGCACAGTTGCCAGGAAGCCAAAAATGTGCGTACATTAGTGTATGCCAGTCCTGGAGATGAGTTCCCCTTTCAGCTCTGAGCACAGGTGTTACAGAAAGGCCTTGCTATTGCAGAGGCAAGCAGAGAGGGACGAGGAACAATGATGCCTTGCTAGCAGACTCTTCAAAAGACCTTATGCAAGGGCAAGACTTGTACAAGGAGTTGTACATCTCTTTGACTCAAGCCATGAAGAGTGCATTGTGACTGCTTGTGTCTTTCTGGGAGATTATTGGGAAGAATCACAGGTTTTTTGATTTCTTTTTAATAGTATATAGGAATAATTTTCTGCAACTTGTGATTGCCCCATGACTGAGGCATGGGAGGTGTGTGACAGGCGCATGATTGCCATGGGATAGCATGTGATCACCATGTGATGGGGCTGCTGCTGATGCAGAGGGGGATTCACACCTGATGATCAGTGAACTGTGATGGTAAGAGATACACAAACAGTAATATTTGTATTGGTCTCACTCATAAGGACCCATGCTGAGACTGATGACACTGCACATGGGAAGAGAAACCTTCTACTTCAAAGTTAATAAATATAAACTGAATAACAGCTTTTTCACAACGCCACAATAAGTAGCCACTCTCTGCTGTGCTGTCCAAGACTTTTAGATCAGTCCAAGACTTTTGAATGTTGTCTTCTTTCTGATATTTGGCTAGTCCCAAGTAAGAAGGAAGCCAACACCTTACACAGATTATTTATGCTTGCAGAGCTGACACAAATTGTCTTGAGCACAAAATACAAGAAGAGTGTCTTAAAACAAAAAAGAAGTGGGTTTTTTTAAGTTTTAAAAATGCATGTGTGAATTTTTCAGTTTTCCTTCTGACTTTTGTGTCTTCTGTGGTTTTTTGCAAGCTTCTGCCTGCAACCAGATATGTAAAGCAAAAATATTTCAAATCTCCGCATCTAACTGCATAAGAGCTTGTTAATGCCTTAAACTCATGAACGAAGCAGCTGGACTATACAGAGAGATTATGTGTCTGATGTAGTCCATGTTTTGGGTACAAATATTCATGAATTTAAAGAAATTCTAATTTCTGCAATTGTTCTGCTCCCATCAAATGAAATCTCTGCCGGTGACTGATGATATGTCCACTCTGTAAGCAGTAGATTACAAACATATGGAAACAAACAGCTGGTTTGCCACAACTTTTACCTTCAGTTTGGTGCTCAATACTCTTGGTTTTCAGTTGACAGCTTATGCTGTGCCCTCTGTCTTGTCCTCTTGGTTCTGTGATCTCTCTTTCAAGGACATGTCAACAGATTCAATCGTTATATCACTAGTGTTGGGCATATGAAAAAACAAAAACAGTGCATTACAAGCTTTTTGGACAGAGGAAAAAATTATTAACCATAAACTACCAAGGACAAGGAAGGTAATGGACTGAAAAAGAAGTCCAGACACATTTCCACATACACAAACTAATAAACAGCACTGCAGCTGAGGCTGGTGAGTCCTCACTATCTGCCAGGGAAAAAAGAAATGAATGACCAGAGACTGGCATATAGTAGGTTCCAGCTTTGGATAAGGAAGAAGGAGAAAGCAGGTGCCACCAAGAAACATCATCAAGATGAGGACGGTCATCATCATCGAGCAAAGTTATCACATGTCTCATGAATACAAAGCTGAAAATGGGTTGGGTTTTGTGTTTGGTTTGTTTTTGTTTTTCCTGAAGGATTACCAACCCCTTCCTTGATGATTCAAATTCCTGCTCTTTGTCTGCTGAAGTGGAATGTTGTTATGAACAACTCTTGAGCATGGACAGGCCCACCTCATCAGATTACCAGTACCAGGAATGATCTGTAAGCCACACAAAGATGTATCTTGGCTACTTCTTGCTCTCTGAGCTACTTTGGGCTTCTGTTTGATCGGTACCCCAGACCAACACACAAGGCGAGGAGGAGAGTCCGGGTGTGACATGGCCGTACCTCATTCCTATATGTCTCAGAAGAACTCCCACATGTATTGTTGGTGGCTCAGAAATGCCACACATCTCCTTTCAGCGCCTCAAGGCACCCAGATGTGGCAAGGGGGGTGATTTGGAACCCCATTCCCTTGTGAATCAGTGCAGAATGGGAACCAACCTTGCTGCAGCTGTGTTCTCATGCAAGATTTCCTGGCATGTGAACAACACAGCCATTTCTTGTGTCTTCATTTTAGACTTTCTGCAGAGGAGGCAAAGTCACCAGCTCCTTGAAATGAGACAGAAGAACACAGAGCCAAGCTTTTAGTGAAAATTAACAGTGCTGTATAAAGTCACTATTTAGTACTCTGTTATTCTGTATCCATGAGTCGGAGAGAAGCTGCCAAAATGTGGAGTGTGAAATAGGATTTTTCTTCTATTTCATAGGAGACGTCTAAATACACAGAAAGAAGGGCTGAGCACATATGGGTATGACATCTGGGTGGTCAAAGAGAAGCTGTCTGTAAACTGGACCTCCTTCAGGAGCTGATGCCTGAGGACAAGGCTAAGCCTTAGCACCCTTCAGTTGTTTCGAAGAGTAAGGCACACCATAACAGGATTTTGGACTTGCCTACCCCAAGGAGTATCGACAAATTCATGTGGTCACTATCACACCCAAAGGAAATTTTATTATGTTTAAGCATAAGGCCAATGAACCCTTTAATTATTATTACATCCGTTTACATGGGAATCATGTCAGTCCAGCTAAATGTGTGAACGTTTGGCCACTGTCTCTGCTTCCTTTCTGATGCAGAAATTTCTAGCCTTGTTCCCAAAACTCCAGCAGAGCCATCAAAACAGCAGTAGGGGACAATTTGGCAGAGTGAGACCATGTGGCTGGGAGTCTGGAGGCCTGGGATCTGGTCTGGGCTTTATCACAGATTTCCTGTGGACATGAGATGAATTCACTTAATCTCGCACTCTCTTAGCTTCCTCTTTTGTAGAAGAAGGATGAGAATAATCACCCACTTAGCAGGGGAGTTGTGAGGCTAAGGCAATTAATGTTTCTAAAGCCTGTCGATGTCCATAAGAGTAACCACTAAATTAGCAAAATACATTACAAGTATTATTTATTTTACTGTGTGAATATTGCCAAGGCCTGTTAATTTACCTCAGTCTGCAGATGAATTAGCTGTTCTCCTAAATACTCAAGTGATAAAGAAACTATGGCCAAGGAAACTATTGCATCCTGCTTGAAGGAATTGGCTAATGAATGCACAGTTCACTCTGGAAAGGTAGAATTTGGACTAGAAATCCAGCCATTTGGTGTTCACAGGCCATTGCCTGTGAACTGATTAGCTGAACAAGCTGCTGATTAGACCAGACAACATACCGAGGTCCTTTCCAACCCATTTTGTGATCCTCTGATTGTATCTTGTAGGAAACAACGACTATTTTGAAAGAGTCCATCATTTACTGACGTGGAGTTTGCTAACTTGAAAAACAAATACTAGACTTCACTAACTAATCCAAGGTGTTAATGGATTTCCCAAGTTCTGATAACAACGTACAGCTGAAGTGCTTAACTCAAAATCTAAATATTTTTCTACTATGTAATTATTGTTTGCACAAAACCATCCTTTTAAAATGAAGTACAATCATGATCCGGTACATACTAAAAAACCCAGTGTATATTTTGCCTTCATAAAAATAAATAACTTTCAGTTTTCCTTACTTCATTATCATGACTGATCCAGAATTTTATGGATTAATTCTGCTGATAACAATTTTAATTTAATGTATTTCTAAAGGGTTTTATGATGGAACCATTTAACATGATGGGAATTTAAATATCTCCTGCCACAAATATTTTGTGAGATGTTATTTTCTGATGTGACCAGTGGCATGAACCAGTGTATCTGTATTACTCACACATGCAAAACACTCAGAACTTTTTAGATCAGCTAATGTACCTGAACATCATAAACCAGAAAGCATTAACATCTGCTAAACACTCATATGAATATTAAAAGTTCCCAGTATTTCACAGACATTAGTTTCCTGCTTTACATTATGTAGGTACATCAGCCTGCTTATTAGGAGACCATAAAGCAAGGGATTTGGAATGTCAGCATTCTAAAATATACGGAGACAACCTATTCCAAACTCAGGAGTAGGCTGGGGACCCACTGGGCTGGGACAAAATACAGAAAAGCAGTGCCCTCACACTTTTTCAAGCCTGTGTTTAATATATTACAACCCCTATTTGGTATCTCTTTGTGAGTTTCTTCTACTGTGGTTTTCTGTTTTAAAATTTCTTTGAAATGTTTTTCTGTGTGATTGCCCTTACAGAGCATAAGAATCACAGAGCAAAACTGAATGCACCCCCTCATGTCATCCAGGATCAAAACTGTGTTCCAGCACTTAAAAAAAAATATTCAATCACAAAATTATGTAAATAATAATAGACCAGATTTAATCATGAGAATCAAACCGGCTACGACACATTGATATTACTGTTGTGTACACAAATATAGAGGATTTCTATTCAAGACAAAATTTTGCAAGAAAGAAGTACAAAGGTTTTAAAACAGCACAGAAGACCAAGACAATAAGAGAATGGGTCATAAAGATGGAAATCCTTATTTAATTTAGTTTATGTTAAATTTCAATAACCATGCAGAGACAATACTCTGAAGTACACGATTCCAATATTCACATATTCTTTACAGTATTGACTGTCGTGGGTCCAACTTTATGCCTGACTGGAAATGTAAAATACATTCTGACAATCCTTACTTCCATGTAATGAAATAAATGGGTTCTTTTCTTTCTCTTCCCTGTCCAATTCCCACTACCTCACCTTAGTGTGGAAATCTATTCTTGAAATGAGAGAAAAGTGGAAAATGTCTCCTTCTCTTCCAAGGCACCAATCCAGCAAAAGCTGGAAACTTTCAGTGGATGATATTCAGCATTCCTTACCCCAAATAAATGGATTAATAAATGCAATGTTATCTGTGCAAAGTCAAGGGGTATATCAAAAGGGATGTTCCTTCCACCCTTAAAACACAGATAAGTGACAGATATTGTTATACGTACAGTCAACGAAACAAACTGCATTCCATATGCAAGTTGCTTCCAGTTAGCCCCACGTCAAGAAATAGCAGTGAGGAGCCACACTGTAAATTACCTTAAGCTAATTTAAAATTAGATTCCACCTTCATCCAGACTCGTTTGCTCAGCGTTGTATAACTACCTCAGCAGGACTTCAGAGATCTACACAGGTTCTGCAGAAATAAATTACAATCTTTGTTGGGGTAGTTTATCATCCAGCAGACTTACATATGCTTTAATCAATAAAATGGGCAAGCAGACTCAGTCAAGCTTAAGTGATCAGATTCTGATTTAACAAATGTTAAAAATAATGGAAAGCCTGTACCTGATAATTTGGTTGCCTTTCTTTTGGGCATGGCATAATAAATGTAATGAATGGATACTGCTGTATTCCTTTTGCAAACACTTTCCCACCTTCCACTGATCGTGTAGGCGTTTCACCATCACTTGTGGCAACAAAAAGAAAAATTTCTTTTTCAAGGACCCAGAACCAAAGAGATTTTTCAGTGGAAACTTCTCTGAATTCTTCTTGCAGAGCCTCTGCATTAAATGAGGGAGCAATGAAAGATTTGCACTCCCTGCTCTCTGAGTATTTGGGAGTGGAATTATCCTGTACAAAGAGAGAGTGCCTGCAGCTGTCGGAGCAGAGCTCGGAGAGATATGCCAACATTTTCACAGTGCAAGAGCAGATGTGGTTGAAATTGTTGACATGCAGCAAGGGCACAAGGTCAAATGCAGATTTTCCATATCAGTTTTTTCAAATGTCTTTTCCGATTAAGGCAGGGATGGTACTTGGCCAGGGAATTCAACACAAATCTTATGAAAGGTGTAATTGGTCAGGAGACAGAAGCTAGTGTAATGTATTCCAGCTCGTAACAATACTACCTCATGAATAACGCTTTGGTTTATTTTTATTTCGCTTTTTAAAAGCTATGAATATGTAGTACAATGGCTACTCTCAGTCTTATGAATGCATGTTAACACTCATTAATGTTAACAGGAAATGTGTATGATTTTCAAGGGAAATGTAGACTTTTCCTTCTCCCTCCACACCCAATTTTGCTAGGCAGAGTTCGATGGGGAAAACCCTAGAGGCGTCCTGCTTGGGCTGGTGGTTTTGATCAGCACCATTTTGTTTCATACGCTGCTTTACAGAAGAAATTTCATCTCATCTTTCTGTAGGAAAGATGAGATGAGACTCTTGGTCAGCAGAGCTACATACTGGGCTGAGCAGGTTGCCAGCACATTCACAGTCCTGAACACTGGTAACCACAAAGAGAAGGGGAGAAACCCCTAGACAGAGGAGACGAGGTTAAAAAATCACCTAAAAAAAAAAAAAGAAATAATCTATCATCCTCTTCCCCGTTTTTGAATCTCAGAGGTGTACAGGAGTTCCAGATTTCTCAGTACGATGTGAGGCTTTTCTAGAAACCTGACTTTTTAAACGAAAACCGAGATTGCCTTTTAATCCTAAAGCTGGGAGAGATGAAACAATAAGGAAAGCATCAAATGTTGTGAGATTCATCGTAACATCTCAGGATTTGGCAAGGCTGCATCCCAGTTTATGGCTGAGAGAAGTCATATCCCAAGCAAGTGTTATTTGCTGCTGAGCACTGCACTCCTGGGTCCTGCTGCTCCAGGACACTGCCTGAAGTCAACCGAGCTCCACTCGCGTGATACTGGATCAGCGTCGTGGTGAACCAGACCTCAACTTTTATTGACTTTTCAGGCAGTCTGCCACTTGGCAGGAGAACTTAGATTTAACATAAAAGCCATTTTTTAAAGCATGAGGGATTCACTGGTAACAGCAACTGGAAAGCTGAAATTGAAACCAAAAAAGGCACAGTACCACATTACCAATTCCCTGAGCCATCTTGTCCCCTTTACTGCTTTCTTAACCTCCATGCACTAGTCACTAATCATTTTTTACTTGGACTAGAAAATTAAAGTTAATGTTCCAGATTTTTTTTTTTAATGATTATTTCATAGTGGTAATATTTTAGTCATGAAATCTTATTTTCTCACAGAATGGGCTGGGGTTGTTTTTTACTTTTTCAATACTCCAAACTATTTTGAATATTTTTAATATTTTTAACTTCTGGATAAGTGACAAATATTAGAACTATGAGCTGGATTGAGTAGCTTTTGCCAGACAGATTAAATCTCCTGAGAATTTTTTTGCTCCATTCATGGACGAGCAACCAACCATTATTTGCTGGAGTCTGTGTGTGCACAGTTAAGTCTTGGGTTTTGACAAATATTCATGTTTGTGACTTGGACATTTTCCTTCTACAGAGAATTTTTTCAGTAAAATTCTGTTCCTCCAGAAAGCAAAATGGAAAGTGCAAAAACATTGGGGAAGCAAACAAAATTAGCATTTTTATTGAATATTATGTCTAACCTACTATAAAAATAAAACCTTTCCCAACAAGAAGAGTTCCTTTATTCTTGTTTTAAACATCTTCAAAAACAGATATATTACACACCCAAGCACATACCATAATCTACAGTAGATTTTTGGATATTTTTTCATTTTTTTTCACTTCAAGTGCTTCATGCCGAAAGTGGGTCTTTCTTTACGTGCAGTTTGTTTCAGTGAATCTCAGGTCTTCAACAACTGATATTTGTTTAGGTGTGGTGGCCCACTGTTCAGTAGCCCTGTGAGGTGAGTTTGATGCTTCCACTAAACTTTACTGAGGACAGGCAGAATAAAACAACATATTGTATTAGTGAGCACAGTTACTTGCTTTGGAGTTACTTGCTATACTCTCTATAATAGAGAGACCACGTCTTAAGTAGGGATAAAGGTTTAGTCAGATGTGCTTAAGATAGGCCAACAAAATAACACAGGGATTCTGAGCTGGTTTACCTTTCAGAGGTAAAAAGAGAGGTCTCAATAACGCTGTCACTAACACCATCAGATGGATACTTGTGGTGTCTCCCTTTATTTTTGTCAACCATTTGGGATAAGAACCCCAGTGATAAGAAGCCAAGTGAGTGGTTTTCTCTTGGCCCTGCGTTCCGATTTGTAAAAAGTGACCCAGTAGTCTAAGAAATAGAATAAGCCCTTTCCAGATCATTGCTCTGTGCTGACAAAAAACTGCGGCTGGTGGATGGGTTCCTCATGGTGAGAGCAATTAGAGAGATAAACCTGATTGAAGACTTGCAATACTCTGAATGCCTGTAAGGAGAACAAGGTTGGGACCCTCTGAACATCCTGTCGTAAATCGTCACTGTGACACCACTCTGAAATAAAATATGGAAACAAGAATAAATTTATTTCAGACAAGTTCAGGTGTTTCCACTGATTCAGAGAGAACTAGAATAAGGCTTTAAGACTCTATAAAAGGAGAAAGCATCAGAAGTTACTTGTTTATTACTTGTTAGTAATTTATTATTATTAATTCCTCTCAGCCAAGCATAGTGTCTAAACCTGTATTTGTGTATCTGCAGATGGAAGGGGTCACAACCCGCTGAAGGCTCAGGCAAAATAGTGCATTAATAGTGCTGAGTAGAAAAAGCAAAAGAGGTGCCCAAGACTGAAAATCAGTTAGTAAAAATAACTTAAGAAAATAAATTTCAATTTCAAGGAGCTCCAGTCTGGGCTATGGCAAAGAGCCTGAGATCTGATTACGGGTCTGATTGTAAATTTTCTTGGGGGGCTGGGAGATGAAAGCAGATAATGTTTACGTGGCATATCCCCCTATATGCCAGCCTCATTTTAGTCAGTGGAACATTCCTCTAGCATTTGCCTTATCTATTTAGATAGCGAACTTTATAAAGCCCTTGACTACTTCTCGTGCAGTCTGTGTTTATGCACTTGCAAGCATGCTAAGGGCCCTAAGAGTTAATATATAATAGGACATAACAAAATAAAAGAGTCTCATGAAGCTCAAGGCCTTTAAAGGCCTTGAAGAGTATGGAGATATTTTTTATGGTTTTGGTTTTTTGGTTGTTTGCTTTTTTTTTTTTACTTTTAGTCCATAACCTCCCATATCTCCCTAGCAATATAATAGACAACCTAAGAAGCAAGTCATAGTGGAAAAGAGCAGAAATTTATCAAAGTGCCTTTTCAGGCAACTCAGGAAAAGTATTCTTTTCACCCTTTACTCTGGGCATGTTCTGCACATTTTTTACACAATAATTTCATTACTTGCATCACACACTGCAGAATGAGAAGGAAAAGGAAAGACCATTTATGAGGCAGCAGTCTCCAAAATTAAGGAACTTTTCTGATTTCAGAGAAGTTCAGAGACATGGTAAGTGCCAGTTTTGTAAGTGTTCATTGACGTTCCTAGATGTTCTAACTCATTAATAGATCAAGACAATAGTTCTAAATTTAACTGATTGGGAAACAGGAAGAAAGTGGACTGAATACATTGTATGAAGGGCTATAATCTGCAAAGGCTACAAAAGGGCATTTTCTAGCTGAGCATTTGCAGTGCTGTTTTTAACAACTCTGGCTCTTTAGAATGCACAAAGAAGCAGATAACAAAGCCTGGAGGCTAAAAAATTCCCTTTTCCATTACTATATCACTGGCCAACACATGATGAAATTCAATTCGTACCCTAGACAGAGGAAAACAAATCCATTAAGATGATGATAAAGCAACTGCCAAGGTACAATAGTTTGTGATATCGATGCTTGTTGTTATACCAAATCCAGAACATCACAGCCTTTCAGTTCCCATTTCTGCCCATTAATTTAAATGATAAAGTCAGCGGTAATTGAATGCACTATTTTAAGTGAAACAATTACCAAAGAAAGCCCAAGAAACAACTTAGTTTTTATGGGATTAAACTGTTGACTGAAATATAGAAAGGGAAAAGTAAAAGTAGTGGTAAACCTGGCTGAAAGACTTGTTTACATCTCTGTAATTTCCTGTGTTTCATCTGGTTATGAACTCCAGAGACTGAACTATTCCTTTGGGCTTCAACATGTTTCTAAGTTTTCTTTCTGTTCCCAAATATCTTAATTTAATGACTAGTGTAAGTTTTCTTAGTGCCTTTAGATTTAAAAGCAGAAGTTTCACCATTTTTCTATTAATTTTAGCACCTTAAACAAGAAATTAAGACACCAAGGATTCCTGATTCCTTCCTGAGTGCCTGTATCCCATTTGTGTGGTTACTTGACATTCAGTGCTGCTGCAAATTTAATCCACAGCCAAGCAACAGGTTGTTTCTTCATGTATAATTTGTATCATATAATTTGTGTGTCCCCCAACTCTTTCAGAGATCTAAGTCTCTGTCTCCGGTTTGTGGGAAGGCTTGTCTTTTATTCAGTCCTTCCTGTGGAGCTGGTGAACTATTCCTGTACTTTTTCACTAAGTATGAGAAAAAGTGCCTGGTATTCCATAGTGAACAGGAGAATCACTCAGTCCTGAGAGCATTTAGGTATAAACTAAACACCTAAGCACCCAGCCAGAGGTGAGCTTTCAAAGAATGAAGGATTAAATTATATACTCTGTCACAAAAAGAGTAATCAAGAGGGCCTGTCTACTCAATCTGCTAGTCTTTCCTTCCTGCCTGCCTTCCTGTCTTCCTGCCTTCCTGCCTCCTTTCTCTGTCTTGTTCTCACTCTCTTTTTCTTTCTGAATCATGAATGCAAACATTACTTTTATCTAATATTTTCCTGTCAACTTATGCAGTACACTGGGCTGCTTTGTGTACTGGTTATTGACTATTTTATGACTCCATAGTAAAGACATAAATAATCTGATAACAGTGAAAACCATTCAGCACAGAGAGAATCTGCCCAGTGTCCCTTCTCTGTGTGCTGTACTGCTTTCACACTCATTGAATACAGCTAATTTCATTTGCCTACTTCTGCTACAAAGCAGTGACAAAAGTAGAACGTTCTTCATAAGAAGAACTAACAACACTCTCCATTGATTTTGAGCATCTTCAAGCAGTCTGTTGTTTTGGTACAACTAATTTTTGGGACTGTTACTCTTAAACATCTCTTTTAGTGTGCCAGGTGTGAGAGAACATACTGTAACCATATTCACATGTGGGAGGATGTGTCTTAGTGGACCAAAGATTGCTTCCAAACCTTTCTCACAACTGAGTTCTCCCCGAGGCCCTCCTACTCAAATTTACCAATTTTTTTTTAAAAAATTTTCACAGCTGTTGCATGCTGGGAGATTCCATTGGCTCTGTGGGTTCTGTGCAATTCAGGTGACTTATTTTTAAAATTGTGAAACAAATTTGTGGAACTAAATATCAAGTACTGAGCTTCAAAACTTATATCTTTGTGTGTGGGAAGTCACAAACTATTTGTTGGTGTTAATAAAACGTGAGGCAACATTTGCATAAAGCCAAGCACTTAGTTAATCCCTGGCAGGCAGTGTGAAGTACAGTGTGTGGTGACTACATTGCCTGGAATGCCACCCCCTTACCAAGCTCAGCCTGGAATTAAGGTCAGCTTGAGAAGTAGGTATTAAAAAAAGAATGCAGATGCTCTAAATGGAAAGTTTACAGTTTTAGCAGACTGCACTCAAGATCCTGGAGATTTTTACTTCACCTATTGACTTAAGCATTACAAATCTCCACAGTCCCCACATCCTTTTTCAAAGAAGCATCTGTTTCTCATGGTTCATTGAGGTATTAACCATTTCAGGCACCAGGTGGTTTTTATGATCAGATTTAATGCCTGACCCTACAGCCCTTGCTTGAAGACTATTATACTGTGCAAAGTAGCTTTAATAACAATGAGAGGGAGAGGAGGGAAATGGCTTGTTTATTGTCCATCCATGTCTTTGATATCATATGGAGTCGATTAGACAAAACCTGTAGCTTGTTTGCTTCCACCCCAATCAGCTTTGTGCACTCAGCTTGAGATGTGAAGGTCTAGCTGAATTTCTCCCTGCAGTGAAAAGCTGCAGAAGCTCAAGGACTGAGGTCTGCAGGTTGACCTGCAGGACCCACTGCAGGATGTCAGCAGAGGCACCAGTCCTGCTTGTGACAACCAGTGTGACTGCCATGAGTTATGGTACCACCTCCACAAACTGCTGCTGCTCAGGAGGAGAGCAGGGATATGAGGTGCCGTGTGCCAGCTGCTCCTCTGACCTCTGGCAGCCGGCTCTAGGTGTGCTCCTAACTTATGGTTTCTACGACCTTCCTTAAAAATCTTCCACTCCTTGTTTGGTGTGGGTGAGGGCTTGCACAACTTGCCCAGCTTGCTGGTAACCTGCCCCATGTCACTTCAGAGTTTCAGCCTTCCCCGGGAGGATGGCTTGGTAAAGCCCTCAAAGCATGTCCCCTTTCTCTGTAGGTGAGGAGTAGAGAATGGGTCTTGCACCCTAGATCACAGAATCCAGGTACTTGATGCACCACCACAAGACTTGCAGAGGTACCGTGTCAAGGCAATATCTAAAGAGTGCAGTGAAGTGTATGAATTCTGGCTTATGCATTTTAAGTTTTTCTCTTTGTCTTCTAAAAGTTCCTTAGATTTCAATGGAAATTATGGAGTCATATTTTCCATGGGTATCCTTTGAGATTTGTGGGTTTTTTTGTTTTTCTTTAGGACTCATATATCCACTCCTAATTCAATTCTGCAGGCTCAGCAGGGACTGCAGTTTTATCAACATAGATTATCTTCCTAAAAAGAGGCAGGGCCTTGGTGAGACAAGCAGGGGAAGCCTGTCTCTGGAATGATTGTGCTCTGGATAATAAAGAGGAATTATATCCCAAGTGATAGCTATCAGCCTGACAATATTCAAACCCACTGGAAATGAATGGACAAATTAGAACAAAACTCTTATTTTCCGTTTTCAGTTATTTATCTAAAGGCTTTTCATGGTACATGATACAACAGTTCAGTGAAAGTTCAGTTTTCAACCCACAGCATTTGCTGTATTTCTAAAACTGAAGGGATGAATAGTATTTTTCTCCTGACCAGTATAACATTTTCTCCTGCTGGGGCAGGGCCCAAGTACTGGCAGTGAATAGACGAGTCCTTAACTTCTCTGTGCTCCGTGCTCAAAGCAGGTGAAACACACTGGGTTCGGGAGGTAAGAAACTTGTGGAAGCCGAGAGTTCAAATCAATGAGATGGGAGAAGTGAGTACAGGGTAGCTGTGAAGAGACCTGACCTTGGCAAGAAGGGGAAGACTGCTCTTCAGCTGACAACTGAGGACTTCATGTTCTTTCCCTTATTTCTTTTTTGACTTGCAGTGTTGTCTCCTTAATCTGAAAAACAGAAAATGGAAGGTAATTTACAAAAGTTATTGTTGATACTTAGGAAGAATGTTGCTCTTAGTACATGAAAGCTACTTGAAGTGGCCAACTGCTTTGTCATGTGAAAGCGTGTTCCACTCAGAGGGGAAATAGTTGTATTTTCTAGGAAAGAGATTGTGTCCTAATGGTGTTTAGAGAAAGAAAGGAAACTGGCAAAAAGCAAAATATAGCCTAAGAGTAAATGGCAGGCCTTGTGGTTTTGTTACAGTAGTTCCTTGTCAAACTAAGTTCTTCCAGAAAATTGTGTTTTGTTGGGGATTGTGAAATGTCTGACTTAATGAGAAACAAGCATGCTGCCAGGGGCCCTACACGGACACTAACCAGTGAACAATGTGTTTTACCAACACCACCAACAGCAACTCAAATTAAGGCAGTTCAAGGAGGGCAGGGGAGGGTCTGTTGAAAGCCAGAAAATATGATGGAGCAGTGGGGGAACACTACAGGCAATATAATTTGGTTTAGTTTTGTTTAGTTTCTTCGATTTTTCTTTCAGTTCTGCCTTCTTATACTTGGTTCAGGGGATTGAAACATCTGTTAGTTTGGAGAAAAACAATAAGATTTCTTAAATAGTTACAGAATTTTCAGAAATTCTGTGGTCAATGTCTGACAAACAAGCCAAACCTATATTAGAGTATTTATAATTATTATATATATACCTATATGTATAGAGTATATATAGTTAAGGAAAATAACAGATAGGGAGGAACACAGAACGTCAGAATGTTTGGGTTACTAAGCCATACCAAGATTAAGACCAAGACCAAACTGAATTTCAGCTGTAGAGACAAAATCCTAGAGAAATGAGAGAAAACGGTAAAGTAGATACAGGAAGTAAAAATAGGTATCTGAAAGACCTTGAATGTCAGAGCCAGAAAAAAGCGCCTTATCTAAACATTGGAAAGAAACAAAAAGTATGAAGAGGAAGGCAACGCGGCATGAGTAGGTAGCATTAAAAAAAGTAGCTTGGATTCCAAAAATGATCATGCTAAAAAATTGCTGGTAATTTGTCATGCATCTATAAAATAGTTAAAAACACAGAACATAGACTATAGGTGTAGCTGTCATAGAATTGAGCTGTGACTAAGGATTTCAGTGAAGTTTTCTTGCCACTAGCGATATAAAACTTATTCATGAGGTGATATCTTATCTTTTTCAGTAGAGGTGTGAACATTTGCATGTACATCTAAAAACTTCATTGACATGAATTTTTCTCTATGATGGGAATGGGAACTTCAGTGAATTCTTCATCCATAAAATTCAATAGAGAGGAAAATCATGATGAGTGTACTGGCAATGTTTTTTCGAATGTAACAGTATTGTAATAAACATCAGGATATAAACCCACAATATAAATAGAAAATACATTTTGTGTTAACATACAGTAAATCTATATATTAGTTCCTAGGGAGTGTAACATTCAATACAGATAATGATGTGTCTAATGTAGTAGAAGGTTGGCACACAGACTCCTATGCAAACCCCTTGATTTTGTGCATTACTAGATGCTAATTTATTTATGTGCCAACGGTGACAGCAATTGCAAATCAAACTCTCACTTTTCAAGGTGTGACAGGCCTTGATTTGGGCTGCTAGTAGAAACATGTTTCCTGCAGATTAGGAAAATGCCACCGTGTGTCAGCAGTCTCAGTCACTAGCTACCTGATCCCAGGCATGAACTGCAAAATTACAGCCAACTTAGGCATTCAGGCTGAACCTTCTGAGGGGTCACTACCCAGCTGCACAATCCCAGCCAGGATTTGTAGGAGTGCAGGAGAAGTGCTAAGGCTCTAACCCTGCACCGTGATACAATGCAGAGGGCTCACGGTGCATAGCAGGTTTTTATGGCTCCATGAAAAGACTGTGTGGGAAAAGTGTGGTTCCCAATGACCTTTCTAACATTATTGACCGCTGGGATTTACCAGCTGCTCTTTCCTCTCAGATTCGAGGGCTATAATTACGAGTGGCTGTAAAAGATGCACCAGGAGAGCAGCACAAGTTCAAATGGGGGTCTCAAGAGACCTGTCCCAGGAGAACAGCACTGCTCAGGGCAATACAAGTACTATAACTTATGCTTATACCAGAATTAGTAGAAATACAATGAGAAGGATGACAAACCATGTCAATATTATAGGTTTAGGAGGTGTGGAGACTTCAGCAAAGCGTCCAAATATTCCTTGCGTTTATCAAACTTTTTCTAGCTCTTTGATGTTTATTATAAACACGTGCTCATAATTCAGAGCATCAAACAAACATCTGTCTCAGATCCTTACTAAAAATGGTTTTGAGAGTTCCTTCATTACATCTATTGTATACTTGTAAGGAAAAAAGAAAGGTACATGTTTTGTTTTTATTGTTGTTCGTGCTCACTGTGGCTTTCTGGGACTATAGAGTTGCAATACAGAGGCATTGCTAGAAAAGGACAAAGGATCCTTGTGCAGAATCTGCCTTTATTTTGCTCTGTTTAGCTTTCCCTATCAATACCTTGCTTTCCTTAGCATCAAAATTCATCGATTTACATAAACTACAATCCCTTTCAATGCTTTCTTAAATCTGCAATCCTGACTAAGAATTCATGAGGCAATCAGTTGTGGATGTTTGTTTCAGACAATCTCTCTGTCCACCATTATCGGTCCAGGTTATTTTACCTCTTTAAATAGCTCGTGTTCAACCTCGATAAAACGCAGAAAGCTTTTCAACTCTTGTTGAATAAGATGCGTGTTTGTTAAGTGCTCGATGATTTTTTATATTTCTTGGGAAACCTGACCATTTTAATGAGCTACGAAGTGGTGAAGATTTGTGTGCTGCCCAAAGCCAAGCCATTTAATTTAAGGTTTTCCTATAGCTTACGCACACATTTGAAATATGTTCTGGGTTATTTGTTGTTGTTGGGCTTGGGGTTTTTTTTCCACTTCTGGCTCCACTCCTTTTAAAGCTTAGTGCTAAAGTTTCCCCAGGCAGCATTTTCCAAAACAGCTCAATTTGTTGGTGTCATAGGCTTGCTCAGCACACACAAGACACATTATTCCTCATTTATTTTGAGTTCCAGTATAAACAGATTTGCAGCACTAGGACCAGCTCTCTTCTGCATGCCTGTGATTTCTGCTTGGTGGGTGCCAAGCTGCTTCTGTAAACCTAAGGGTGTAGCCAGGATCCACTTTGGGTGGCTGTAGAAACCAAGTCTGTCATTCACCTTATGTCTAGCAATATTAGGTAATACAATTCGTGTTCGCAGCAGAAGATTCAGTGTATTCTCATATACTTCCACTTCATCTGAAACACGGAAAAGAAAAACGGCCCTGGACTCATTTACAAAGAGATGCTTGAGATGCAAATGGCACGGGCATACTAATTCTGTGTTAACACTGGGACATGAATCCGGGCAGAGGACAGATCAGAAGAAGCTACTGCAGACGCCACAAGCGCAGACATTCTGCCTGCTGCCTTCTTGTGTGCATCCACCTCTTCTCCATGTCTGGCTGTAACAGCACCAGAGCAGACAAGTTCATTGCTGTGCTAACCGTGCATAGCTCATTGATGCTGCGCACCAGTTTACAAGGAAAGCTGGTATTTTGGGGCCCTTTTTTTGTGTGTATTGGACAGGAAATAGGTAGAGAAGATTGCTTGTGTGATGCAGTGGCCATTGATTTAGAGATTGGGTGTTTGCTCATTCAAAATGTTTGCCATCAGCACTGCATAATGTAGCCCACAGACTGTGCTATGACTATTAAGCCATTCAGGACAAAAAACCAAAGAGGTTTTCTAAGGTGAGGAAATTGCTCAGTTTTTGACTTTGCAAGACACTACTGGATGTTTAAAGGTTTCCTTTTTAATGTCTTTTCTGAGATAGAGCTCCAAGGAGGCACACAGGGTTTGGAATATTTCAGCAGGTGTTTTCTACACTTAGGTAGTAGAGTAACAGCGGATTAGAAAGACACTTAATATGTGTTAGGGCCAGAGTTTCAGCTGGCATGAAGAGATATATTTCCACTGAAGTCAAGAATCTGGCCTTATACTATCTAAGCACTTGAAATCTTCAAGACTTGGCTGCAGACCTTGAGAACAAGCCTTGTTGCAAGACTTTCAGCATTGAATGCTTGCACTTGGACCACAAAAATATCCTTTCATACAGTATTTTGGCACTTCACCTTCTGGTTTGGGCCAGAATCGAGATGTACATGAACATGGAAAATAAATTTTAAAGCAATGGAAATGTTCAAATGGAAACTTCAGATGGGTCTGTGCTAATGTTTAGTTTGAGGGAAAACTTCTGATCATAGTTATTTTTATGTGTACCATTTCATTCATCTGTCTTTCAGTAGTGGTCATTTTGAAAAGAACTGAGTTTGAAACCCCCAGGAGGGAAAAGATAATCTTGCGGTTAATCACAGAACTAGGAGTCAGGAATTTTGGCTTTTTAGACATCTAGAGTGATTTTAGGCAGTTCACTTAAGCCCTGATTCAGCAAACTATGTAAGCATGAGAGTAACTTTCAGTACACGAGTGGCCTTGTTAAATCCAGTGGTGCATTTAGCAGCACCACAGAGCCACGGAGCACTGTAAACAGTTTTTGTTAATGATGGATAAACAACTGCTGCTCCTCACGCTGTGTGCTGGAGCTCTGATAAACAACAACAGAATGCACAGGGCGGTGGAGCAGTTCCCAGCACGAAAATGAGTATTGATAAACAGGCAACACTGGGCAAACTTTGAAAAGATCCCTTACTCTTGCTCTTGCCTGGAAAAAACCCGCCTGTGTAAGGTCTTCAGGCATCCATCTGAGTTTCTGAGGGGATTTTTTTGATTTTCTAATGGAGTAACTAAATAGCTGCCTAAAAGCACAAAACCTAAATAAAGTGTATTCAGATGGAAAATGCCTACAAAAGAGTTGTAGGGAATGGCTCTAAAGTGGTGAAAGAGCTAAGGAAACAGTTCCTTCTGTGAGGAAGAACATTTGTGTCAGGGGACTCTTGGATAGGGTCTGGAGTTTCATAAACACCAGTGCTGATTGTCAGAACTTCCTTCTCAAAATACTGAAAATAGTTTTATGTAGAAATGCATAATAAAGCACAGGGAGTGAGGGGGTGCATTATCCATCACTCTGCTTTATTACTCTGCTCAGGAACTGCAATGGCTAGTGTGAAATATGCTGTTTCTCCCAGCAGAATCTCTAGAAATGGGAAAATCAAAACTTATTCTACCGCCAAATAAACACATTAAAGGTTAAATAATGTTGTGCTAGCTCGTGCTATTTGCACATAGCCCACACTGAGAAGTGCTGAATGGAGCACGGCCCCCGAGGCTCACCAGTTATGCTTGGGTGGGGGTTCATTTGAAATCCCTCCTTAAAATGGTGTTGCATCCTTGCTTCCTACTGTGAAAGAGACTGCAAGCTATGACTGAAACAACTGCACGTCCCTCAGAGCCCCTCACTGCCACTTCCGCCTCAGGGAGAAAGGATCTTTTGCTCTTGTGCATGGCAGCATCACTGAGATAGCGGGTACCTAGCACAGGTCTGCATTAGGAGGACATTCTTTCTTCTCACATTCATAGCTCCAAAAGAGTAAAATACCTCCTCTTTTGAAAGTCTCTAGGGATCCTGGTTGCAGTCCTATGAAGGAAAAGCTCTATAGAGACAACCTTTTTCTTTAATATCAGCCTACCCATATTGCAGAGGAATCTGGGACCTCTACTCCTCCTGTACTCCTTGCCTTGGCCCCACTGCCTCACGTCCTAGTCGGTCTTGTCTAGTTAGGTAATCAATGGGGAGTTGGTTTCCTGCCATTGGGAACGTGACAGCAATCCTAGATGTCTCTGTGTCATTGCTGGCTCCATTGCAGGAAGTGTAACGAGAGAGTAATGCTTCCCTTTGGATGCAGACGAGTGTGTGGTTCTCCATTTCCCCACAGATTTCCTACATGAGATGGCATATCCTATTACAAGGAGCTGAAAATTAGGGCAGGCACCTCAAGACCATCATCACCAAGATATATACATGAGTTATGCTCCTTAAGCACCTGAAGTTCAATCTCTGCAAAGCCTTCCTGGCTAAAGTGGGCATTTCAGGACCTCTCTCTCTCCTAAGCATTGCTGGGATTCATCAGGAAGGTCTTTTGACATTGTGGTTGTAGGAATTCACTTTGGAAATCTTCCATCAGCCAGGAGAATGACTCCCATCATGTCTTATGCTAAGCTTGACCAAAAGGAATGCAAAGTCCAGATGCAGATCCCAACATTGCATGTGTGTCTAAAGCCACAAGAGAGGAGCAGAGCCTAGGATCCCTCAAAAATTTATATTTCTCACTTTTGATTAATAGAGATCTTTTAGCAAGCTGCAGGCTTTCAATCTTGCAAAAGTAGATGACAATGATTCTCTACCTTTCTAATACCAGAAGGATTTTGCAAAGAAAAATCACTGAAATAGAGTGGGGCGTTGAGGTTACATTAACTGAGGCTTCCTAAGTATCTCAAGAGTCTATTCTGAACTTTCAAGAAAGTTATAGGTGACTCCCCTCTAATCTACTTTCCCTTTTAATGAATGTCAGTCAAGAGGATCTAGTGTTGTATATTAGCTAGTATAATTCTAAAAAGCCCTGGAAATTCATTGGAATTTTTGATCAGCAAAATAATCCTAGAAACTGAGTTAATTTTATCTATACTTGTGTTCAGTTGCTGAAATATATTTCTTTCTCCATGGCTGAAGCACAAAATCAGCACACAAAAATGTTTCCATGGGGGACTCAGTAGCTTTGTTGGTCCCCAGGATCATCATTCTCAGCATGACCAGTCTGAGGAGGTTCAAGGCTCTAATTTTGATGTTATTTTTGGAAATGGCTTGGGTTTCTGCAGTTTTGGCTTTGAATGAGATCGGAGTCATGCTTCTCAGCCTCCGTTGCCAAGCTAAACTTTTCCCTTGGTGTGAAAGCACGTGTTTACCCATGTGCAATCTCAGCTGCAATGTCTTGCTGTAATTGCATTTGTAAAACGTCTTCCTAAAAATACTACCTTTCCAGAGCATGATCATTTTTCATTTGTCTGCACCCAAAAGGGCAAAAGAGTTAAAAAATTCAAGTGTCATGTGTTGTACATGAGCTAGTTTGTTTTAGAATGAAAATAACCGGCGGCATCAGATGCTATTATTGCTGTTAATTCATTGCCTCACAGTATCTGCCTCTGTATGACTTGATGAATTTCCACTACCCATTCATTATTGCAAACGCATTTCCAAACACTTCATATAAAGCAGGCTTTAGATAGCTCACCACATTCTTATGAAAAGCAACATTGTGAAGCAACGACGGGGAGCAGTCATATAAAACAGATGCTCAGCACCCACTACCCAGCAACACAAAGGGAATAATCAACGGACGAGAATAAGTTGTTTTATATGCAGAAGCTTGGATTCCAGTGGAACCGTGTTTTCTAGGCTGGGATATTAAATGCTGTTGGGTAGTTTGTAAAGGCTGCTGTGACTCTGCACACCCGAATTTGGCACCCAGTTGCTACATATCTTCTGATAGACCGTAAAATCAAATTGAACTGGGCAGCCTTATGCGAGGGCTACCAGCGCACTGGTTTGACCTACTTGAAATCTAAAGCTTCATTAAACTATTTCTGCCAAATAAAAACTAACCTGAGCCCTCCCAAAAGTCAAACCACATTTCCATTGTGGTCCAAGAGCAATACACTGTAATGCCCCTTTATGCTCCTAGTTCTGCCTGTCCTTGAGGATTGACTCCAAGGCAGCTCTATTTGCAGCTACATAGAAATTCCTTTAATAAAGAGTAAAGGAAAGACTTGCTGAAACACTGTCTCATCCAGTCACTCCTGGATGCTCTCTGGCCACCACTCCACACACTGCTTTGGCCATGCTGGCTGCCAAGAGATTTTCCAGTAACTGCTGAAGTTGTTGCCCTTTGCAGCACAACCTTTACGTCTTAGATTGCTCTTCAGTCAAGGACCTACAGCTTTGTTACTGACAGCAGAATCCCTGGGAACCAGAAATTAATCAAAACTGTTGGTATTTTTTTTCTTCAGCCGTTTCACACTTTTGTTAAGGCTAGCAGATGACAGTGCTCTAATAACTCATAAAAAACGTGTTAATCTTCTATTTTCGGCATAACCAGGAAGAGACTGTCTGGCAAGTCTCACTTGGGAAGTTGTTCACTGAAGATTTCTACCTCCATTTGGTAGAGGCAAGAGGTCTAAATAAACAATGAAGTTTTGAAATGTTCATCTGGCCAAAACTCTCCACCAGCTTTGATTTCCCTCTGCTTCTAAGAAGCACTGTTAAATTTCTGTGCCTTCATTACCATGTAGTGCAAGTCCTCCTGTCATCATTGCCCACTGATTTCTCTTGTGGAGCAACTTTTGCAAGGTGTGTCTTTACTAGAATTTCTAACAATGAGTTTCCTATCACTCAAAGAATCCATTTCAACTTTCGGTCTTTACAGTGTTAGGTGGCAATGAGTTCTAAAATTTAATTATATCCTATACAAAGACACTGCCTCCTTTTTCTATGAACGGAATGTTTCCTCTTGATGATGATACTTCTCTAAGTACTTTGCTGGTGCTGCTTTTCACATTGTTAATTTTCATGGGCATCAGGAGATCAGGAAAACACGTTGCATCTTTGGAAGAACTGAAAAAAAAAACCAACGTGACTTTTCCCCCTCATTTTAAGGCCCTATTTATATTTGTTTTTCTATTCAAGTCTATTAGCACTTGTGCTTTTCGTACATCAGGAAATGTTCATAAGAGAAAGAACTATGTGGAATTCAGTTATTCGTGAGAAATAATATGAAGGATAGGTTAAAAAACAACCTGTGAAAAACCCTTTAGCAGAAACAACCAAAAAGTTTGGTTTGCTGTAGAAAAAAAAAAACGAAAAATCTCTACTAGGCTTGATACTGAGTCATCTGTTTATTTCCAGCGCATGATGAAGATAAGTGCAATTTTCAAAGTTTCAGTTTGGCTTATGTTTTGAAACACTCTGCATACCAGAAGGATCCAATCTGGAGGTGAAGTGAAGGTGCCTCATCTGATCAGTGTGTGCAAAACTTTTACAGTAAATTGACAATAATGGGAAATTCACCTGTTCTCATTTTTCATTATAAAATAAAATCTCCGGCTGTATATTTCAAGTCCTTGGCTTAAGTTCATGAATCTGTTGAATGAAAAGGGGAAGATTTATGATTTCTTGCTGTTTGATATGAAGTAAGCTAGCTAAGTGTGCGGTCTTTGCTAAGTTTTACTTCAAGACTTGGATCTGCTTCATGGCATAATTTGTCGGTTGCAAATTACGATGAATTGAGCGTGGTGAAAGCCAAAACTGAACCTGTCTTGTAACTGGGACCTCAAAACTGATGCTGTATTCTGTTTTGCTTGAATTTCCTACATTACACCCTAGCAACCCTGTTGCAGAACTCCTTTATTTAAACTGGAATAGCTTTAGAAAGAAAGGCTTTTGGAGTTGTTATAGGGATGAGGAAAGACGAGAATAAATCGATAATTAGGCTTAGGAGAATAAAAGCAGGAAGGAGATACTAGCACACTCTGTAAACATTGGAGGGAGTAGAGCAGTTGATTCTCTATGGCACTGCTGACAAAGAAATGAACGGCCTTAAAGTGGGAATGAATAAACATAAGCTGAAAGGGAGAAGAGGTTATCAGCTCTCTGCAGAGTGAGGCACTGACCCAGCCTTCCAGCAGGACTGGTAGGAACAGAAAGCCTTGGATTAGTTTCCTAGGCAGATTGTCTACCACAGTTGCTAGTTATAGTAAAGGGCTGAGTTCACTGACCCACGGTTCTCATAGGGTTTCATGCTCCTGCCTTCAGATACACTACGTGGGTTTAGTTAACCCTGAGACAGATTTTCAGTCCAGATTTTTGGCTAGTGTGGGCTTCACTGCAACCAAAGAAAATATTTGTAAGAAAGAACTGCAGCAAGGTCCAATGCTTCGGTTTCTCAGGCACAAACAGAACTCACCAGATAGGGTCATAAGAGAAGAGCTAGTCTAAAGCATTATCTTCACCCACCCTACAGTTTTTTTACAGGTGTTCTTCTAATTGATAGTGCATTTGTTTTCCTTCTGTTGAGCTTCCTGATGTATGAAAGAGCACTGATACTACACCAGGGCTCACAGAGAAAACAGTTTTCAGGTGTTCTTCAATACCTGAACTTCAGCAGATAAAATTTTTGTGATTGGCCTCCAAGTACATCTTTAATGAGCTGAAAAGAGCACTGAATGTCTGTGTTGCAAACTTCAGGGCGGCTTGGCTGTGGGTCCAGCTTTTGCAGCTTGGCCCAATTTTTAGTATACATTCATGTATCTTCTATTTATATTTTCTTATCCATTCTACTCATCAGTAAATCCCATTTTCAGAGAATTCTTTCAATTTTTAACTAAGTCAACACTACATTTGCCAGGGACAGTATCATTACTGAAGCAGGAATTCCACCTTGTGCCAGCAGGAATCATGGGACTTGTGCTTGAAGGTAGCCTGCAAATCATCCTCATTAAAGGCATAACAGCAGCTTATTCTGAGGCTCATACCTTTAAGGGAACAGTGAAGCCACATGGGCATTATCGCACCTTCTGGAAAGGGGAGAAGTGCTTCTTCTCACTGGAGGGCTGGTAATCCTGCTTCAGGCAGAAGGTAGGACTTTTTGGAAGACCCTTCCACACACCATTTATATGATTTATTATGATTAAAAATACCCAGTTTTTAGTATTTTTATATTAAATGCCCAGTGAGGTATTTTTAGCTTTGGCTTCAATAATATCTCTGAGAAGCCACATTTTCTGTGAAAGTGAAAAAATTTTCCAGGTGGCTTGAAATGAGGTCTTAGCGTTAGATTTGAAATGTTTGCTCAGTGCAAAGTGGGTGATTTGCATGGTATCATCCTCTCCAGGCATTTCCCTTTCTCTATAACAACACTCACTTTTATTTCAGAGGTTCATGGCCAGGGTATCAGTGGCAGGAGGTTGTCATATTTCAGTGATAATTATGTTTACCATTTGGGGTTGTTAAAAGCAACTTGAAACAAGTATTTCTAACCATAAATTATTTACATTCTTTTAATTATAAGAGGATCAGAAAGCAGCAAATATGTTTACATTTTCTAGGGCAAATTTCTTTATCCAGAGTCATATTTTACTGAAACTAAGCCACCAAAAAATAAGAGTTTCCAAAATTGAAACTGGAGGTAACTAAAGACTTGGGAATAGGCTGGGAACTGAGAAATATGAGCTTGGTAAATCAAAATGGTTAAAGGACACAGACAAATTGAACTGAAAGGAATGTCAGCCCTTTGTTAATAAATTAGATGCTACTAAACAAATACGTTTTTTATTTGTATATGTGCGTCATTCATCTTTCATCATGACTCAAAATTCACACACTTAATCTGTAGAGGGAACTTTCTGAGACAGGAGTGAAAATGGAAGGAGCAACACCACAAACTCAGTGTCACGATGACTTTACAATATATACAGTTAAATAGTTTATTACATTTTTCAATAAAAGGCTCAGAAAGAGCCCACTAGCTTACAATTTTCTTTGGCAAAAAAAATCTGATTTAAACACAACAAAAAGTCTTGCATGGGTTCAAGAAGGGTGACCAAAGCAGTGTTTTTTGCTATCATTGGAACGCTATCAAATTATGTGTCCAAAACAAATGAATCTGAATGGAAGTAGTTAAAATACTGAAGTAAACCAGTCCAATTTTTTTAAAAGATATTATTGCTAGCAGTATCCTCCTCCATTCGAAATCTGCATTGGGAGATAGGGACCCACTTCAAGTAAATGAGTCACTTTTGCTTCCTAGCCAGAACAATTAAACTTCTTGTATAAAACATGACCTGAAGCCTGCCCTTCACCACATCATCCCTCCTCAAACTCCCAGAGGTCAGCTCTGACATTTAACAGCTCACAAATTCAGTTTCTTAGCTCCTGAGGCCAACTTCATGCTTTTAAAACCAAAACTTTGTTACTGAGATTGATATATATGTGTGTGTGTGTGCCTGGATATGTGAGCATAAATACGTGTGTGCACATATACAGCAAGCACATACTTCTGCTTCCAGTCTATTCAGGATTATAAATGGGTTTTTATCACTCTGCAGAGATAACACCTTTGTCTCTTCTCTTGCACAGCTGCCACGAGTTGTAAAGGTAAGCATTGTCACACTAAATACTATTTCAGCGCTGGTGCCAAGATTTGAGCTTGTCACATGAAACTGCACAAAACAGAAGATATAAACAAGCCAAAAAACAGTTAACGCATTTTGAAGCTTGGTACTTCTTTATTGCTGGCAGCTGAGTAGTTTTAGGTGTTGTTTTGGTTTTTTTTCCCCCAATTGTTATTGATCTCTTGCCATATTTTACATACAATTCCCTAAAAACATTAGCTCATTTCTACGCCCGTTTTAAAGCTTAGCTCATCTGGGCTATGTACTTTGGTGTGTAGGTGTTGAGTGCTAAGTACAACTTAATTTTTCATTTTTAAAAGGCATTCTTAACAATAACAGCTACTTAATTAGTTTGATCTTCGGAGTAATTTATCACACTCTCTGTCCCAGGATAAAAATAAGACCATCAGGTGGCAGGTGCAGTTTGAGGGGTCAGAAGGAGAGAATTCTAAGTTATTTGTACACATTTCCCCAGAAATTTCCTCATTTTTCCATAATGTTTCTTTTCCAGTGGTGATAGGAGTGTAGTAATGCCATTATAGTAAAAGTCATAATTCAAAGTTCACTAATTTACAACAAATGAAGACAAACAGAATGTGACTTTTCCTTACCTGCTCTGGCCCTTTCAGGCAAGCTCCCCTAGGGCAATGAATCATCTTAAGTATTTGATAAGAACCAAATAAAATTGAAACCGCAGATGAAGAGTTTTTTCCTAAGTTTATTCTTCAAAATAGCTTCATGGTGATATGCAAACTACACAGCCAGGCTTCCCTTATGCGACACTTCTGTGAAATCCATTTTGTGGTACTGACAGAAAAAAATAATTGTATATTTCGAAAATACTACCAAGCACCAGATCCAGTCTTTTTCTAGGCTTTCAAAGACTTTCAGTCCCCACACTTTCAGACTCTGCCATCAATGTGTCAGAAGAGATCGATGACTGGAAAAGATCCATTGAAGCTACTAAGATATGGATTAACTTCCAAAGTGTTAATGAAGACTACCTTTATTTTTATGACTTATGTACTGAAAAACCTCTTTCCTAAACAAACAGATAACTTAGCCAACCCAGGCGTAAGCTCCGTCATGTTCTTGCTAGCCAGATTTCACAAGGTGGCCACTGAGGTCCTGTAAAATTAAACCAACAGCTCATCACAGAACTTCACAGCGTGCAAGAACATCGAGATGGAGAAGCCCAATTAGATCATCCACTCAGCCCACCCTTCACCTCTGCCAACTTCCATGGTGTTCTCATTTTATGCTAGCCCAAGGAAAATGAACCATATCTCAAATAAAAGAAAGAATGTAGGGTCAAGCATCGGGAGAGAGTACAGTCTGTACTTACAACAGCCAATGCAATTCTCCCAAACTCCCTCTCTTCAATTGCAAAAAAAAAAGGAAAAATGAGAAAAAAAAACCCTAAACCTAAGTCATCTGAGCAGCTGAACGTTATTAACATTTGTCTATTTGTGATAATTGCTGACATCAGCAGATGGAGGTACTCTTGTTTGTGAGTGTCATGGTCTGTGACCTGGTGTTCCCTTCCTACAGTTGTAATCATATTATGGCACTGACATCCATGCTGTTGTTATGCTGTCTGATGGAGAAAAAGAAATTTTTTTCAGTCAGCAGATTATTCTTTTTTTTAAGGAAAACTGAACTTTCCTATACCTCTGGTCAACCTCTCACAGAAAATATCCCATCTCTCTTTATTTTGAAGGATCTAAACTTGACTTCTTGCCTTTAAAGCTATGGCTTCAGAGAGCGCCCTGATTTTATCTTCTAGCATTCATTTGATCAACATTACTAAATAGTGCAAAAATGAACTTGGGTTATTTTTCAGGGTGTTAGTTGGATATTATGATTGGCTGATTTCTTTCCCTTTTTTTTCCCCCTTTAATTATTTGAAATCCAAAGAACCAGTTTCCAGAACTGTTTGAATCCCACTGTTGAATTAACTGACAGAGATGAAACTGCTCATCATCTCAGCAAACAAAACTAGTACATCTGAAACTGCACAACTCAGAGCCCATATTTTCCCCTTTCTGGGCAAAAATACTGGACAACGCTTTTAAGAGGTCTGCAAGAGATGTTTGGCACTCTGAAAAAAAACAAATCTTCCTTATGAGTGTTTTTTTCAAGAGGGAAAACTAGCCCGGGGTGATGCTTCAAGGGACAAAGAGTGACAGGAGGCGCATGGTGCTGTGGCTGCGGGAGGCAAGCAGCAGGGAAAAAAAAAATCCCAGTTTGGCACCCCCTCCAATGTGTTTAATACCACATCCAAAACTGGACTATAGGGTAGGTCAATAGAAATTCCAGGTGGCTGAGACTAGAGCAGGCCAAAGTAGTGCAAACTTTTATCCTTGGCATGGAAAAATATTTCTAAGACTTCCCTAGCTCTAGCCATTTGCAACAGTGATGCCCATTAAAATGCTTACAGCAGCAACCACCCTCCTTTTCTTGTATTTTGCTTTAGAAGTAATGTATAATAATTGCAATTTGAGCCGAGTTTTCCAAGAACTCAAGTTGTGTTAAATGAATATACACACACACTCTATTTCAAGATACACAGTAAAAATAATGCTCTAAAAATAATGTGTTTCATATGTGTGTGTGTATGTTACAAATTAGCTGTTATTTTAAATGTTTCACTATAAAAAGTCCCCACATAACATCAGAGGGGAGTCCGGCCCTAAATGGTATTAAACTCTAGGGGTATATTTAAATAATTGCTCAAGTTCCAGTTTTCATTCTGATGTAATTAAAGCATGTCTTACATGCTAATCAAAATTAAATAAAAAATATTAAGTGTTAATTTACATTTAATTAGTTTTCAGTAAAATAATACTGGATTTCTGTGGTTCGCTGTGTAATACACAGAATAAACCAAAAAAGAACATTCTACTATAGAAAACTTGCTACTGTAGGAGCGATTCAGGAGATTGTTCACTGTACAAGTTGCACAAAAATCCACTCCAAAAACGTGGAACTGCTCTCAGACCATAGAAACACTCTGCTCCTTTCCCTTGTCAGCTGAACGTAGCTTAAGGTCTCATGTAAATCATTACTTCAGGAAAATATCTTCTTCCTTGTCTGAGACATCTGAAAGATGGCGTGGATGTGGGATGAACAGATTCAAGTTATACACTGGGGAACTGCAGAGGTTTTCAAGAAGTAGATGTGCTTTGTTCTTCTCAGAAAAAGCAGGCAGCACAGCACAACCCAAGAGAGGTATTTTAGAGCAGAAAATTAGGTTGTCAGGTAAATAAATCTTCTTTTTTTCTCAGAAATTGTCCAGAGAACCATGGGTTTATTTCAAGAAGCAATCAAAGTTGAAATATTTTGGAAAAAACTGCCACCCTCGTTTCTCAGAAGTGTCTTGATAGGTTCAGGTTCCCTTTCTCCACTTCTCATGGCTCAGCAAGGCTATGGAGTTCAGGTCCATGAAATGAGCCAGTCCATGGGACAGACACGAACTCCATCTCTGGCAGGCACCTCTAGTCTGTTAAAGTCCGTTTAGAACAAAAGCATTGGACTTTATCAGGGCAGCAAAAAAAAAGCTTTCTGAATTCAAAATATATCAAGGTTTGGGGTTTTTTTAAATTATTTCTGAGTTCTGAATGGAAGTCTACATATTTTGTATTTCTCCTGAATGCTTTCTGCCATACAGTTGTTTTTCAATGGTTCTCTTTCCTAATTTGCTTTTGCCAGTTCTATTTGTAATGAATTTTATGTGAGTCTTTGCAACACTAAAATGAACACAAGCAAAACCCTGTAAGAATCTCTGGCTCTTCAGCATCCAGACTAACCTGTCTGCTGCTGTGTCCAGCATGTATTTTTCTCCTGGTCTAGGACAGAAGTGATTAGTAGGGCTGAAGTGGTAATTGAGTAGTACCAGTCATTACCAAATTAATAAAATATAAATGGAAAATAAATTTCTCCCCAAACTCTCAGTGTGAACTGTTTTCCCCCTATATCAGGTGGTGGATGTGATTTCATAGAAATCACAGAAAGGCTTGCATTGATAAAGACCTTAAAAATCATCTTGTTCCAAATCCCTGCTATGGACAGGGATTCACCCACTGGACCAGGCTGCTCAGGGCCCCATCCAACCTGGTCTTGAACACTTCCTTTCTTATTTGGGATTTCATGAGGAGATACTTCTCTAAATTATTTCTCATCCATTAGTCTGGTTCTATATGGTTCTTAGTAAAATCTGCAGCAGTCAAATTAATTATAATCAACTTACATTATGAACTGAATTATGATCCAAATACCTTATGGCTGAATTATGTCACTTTGTGACAACTGCAACTTCGAAAAAGGCAGGCTGCTAGCTAACAGAAGACAGCTGACACCCAGCAACTGTCTGCAATTTTTGCACCTCACTTGGATTTGTAAGACATCCTTGAAATGTTGCCATTATGTGTCGTGTACCAATAGGAAGTTTTATGGTTCCTTTTTCTTATAAGGCCTGAATTTCCAAGATGAAGGTTAAGAGGTCTGTCCAGCCTCACTGTGAAAACCCTTCTACAGGCGAGTGGCTCTCTGCGAGTGTAAGGTTACTTTTGGGTATGAAGGAGAACGGACCTAACTCATTCCCAAAGGGTCTGTTTTTCACGTAAAACTTGGGGAAGGACCATCCATGGCAGTGGATTGGTAACACTAGACATCTTTCCTGAGGCTCTCTTTGGACAAGAGGCATCTTGAAAAGCCTTATTTAGTTTCCAGAACCTACTTCGGATACCATGGACCTTTTCTCATTTAAAGCCTATAATCGTTTAACAGTATGATTGATAAATAATAATAATATCCAATAGAATCTACATGATTACCCTTTGACAACTCGATTTTCACCTGGAACAGAAGAACCAGTTAGGATCACAGCTGCTTTATGCACAGTACAAAACATGATCTGACCAAGCACAGGCATTGCTCCCAAGAAAACAGGGAAAGAAAGTTTAAAACTGGACAGAAGCATTAACGCTTTGCCTACAATGCATCGCTCAACAGCTTGCAGGGTTAAACAGGTAGGAGAACCATCTGAAGTACAGAGAGCCATCACAACAGCAAAAGCAGGGCTGGAAACAGGGCTATGCCACTTTCAGGACCTGAACTAACCTCTGCCCTGCCTTGCTTGGTGCTGTGTCATTCCTTCTGCTACCACGTGCCTATTTCCTTACAGAGCCACAAAGAATAACGTATGGGATAAATGCTTGTGAAGGACATTTTTGGCAGGAACCCCCCCTGTGGCATATTACATGCAGCTTAAAAAAATTAAGTGGGGAAAGGAAGAGAGGAAAGAAAGGTACCCATTTTATCTCACTCCATTCTCCTAAGATTAGCCATTTCAATATAGGATCTTGTTTTGCAGGGCTTTGGATCAAAATCAAGGATTTTGTTTCTTCAGTTTTAAGAACTTTTCATCACTTTTTCCTTCTAGCCTGAAAATGCAACCTTAAATACTTTACCAGGGAAAGATTGTGTTTGAAAAATAATTTTCGTCTGCCAGCATCTGCATTTAAAATCAACATCAACCCAGATTCAATTCTGACTCCCACAAAGGAATACTAATTTTCAACAGAAATTGTCTTTGCTCTTTATGTACACCTATTGCACAGGACTGAAGAGAGAGTGGGGAATTCTCTATTACTTGAGAGCATCCCTTCTGCTGTTTGTTCTCAGCTCTCTGATTCCCTCCATAACCTGTAAGGCACAAAGACAAAAAAATGCGCTCTACCAGAAGATTCCTTTGGCTCTCAGTTAGGGTGGAAGTCACAGTTTTGGATTACTGAGCAATGAATACAGAATTTAAGCTAATTAGCAGGGATGGGGAGAGGTAAATGGCTATTAATACGATTATTGTGTAACAGACAAGCATGTGCAGGACCACAGTGTGTGGGAGGCTGGAACATGGGATTTGTTCTCTTAGGTCAGGACAGCTCTGTGCCGAGCTGAGTATTCTCCTGCCAGCCAACTTCAATGCGTGCCACATCTGGGTTGTGTGGAAAACCACAAGAACAAACCCACCTGATTGTGCAGCTCTGAAGAAGGGAGTGAGCTAAAGGTGGAACCCCCTCCTGACCTCTGACTGAAAAACGCAGTTTAACTTCACTTCTCTTTCACCAAGCATGGTTATAAAACCACCCAGCCCAAATCTCATCTTTACCCAAGGTCCTTTTTATGCCCTACTCTTCCTGCTTCTTCCATGGTCATTCAGTATGGGTTTATCCGGCATGAATTCTGCATTTTAAAACTGCTTACATCTCATAAATCCAGTATGCAGGGTTAGGTTTCTGAGTCATGGTGAGCTGTGATGGGTTTGAATGTGACCACTGAAGATGCTACGGCTCACAGCTGCCCTGTGCACCCACAAGCTGGGAACTATGGAAACCAACCTCTGGGATCGCAGAACAAGTAGCGTCTGCCCTTCATTAGTCACAGTGCCTGGTCATTATACTAAAAAAAATCTACTTTTCCTGCCATTTGTATCAATTTGTTGACTGGCAGCAGTTCCATCCTGCTGTTCCTGCTGGAGCTTTCGTATCCTGCAACTGAATGTAGATGAATATGGGCCTAACTTTGCAGAGCCACAACCAGCTCGGCTTCTGAGACAGCTGTATCAAAAATCAATATATATCTAGGTACAAACATCTTGTCTGTGTCAGCTGCTCTTGGATGAAATTTGGTGTGCTGAGGGTAGACGTTTATATTAGCTCTTGCCATCTTGTTAACACAATACTTAACTTTCTGCATGGTTTGAATAGCTGTATTTGCATGTGTATATGTTAATGCTTTGACGTAAAAAAATAGTACTGACACTCAAATTTTAGCCTCCGGGGCTTTTAAAATCTATGTAATTGATTATTTGGTGTCCAGAAATATTTCTTTTCTGTAGAAGGTGATTTATAACCTTAGCTCTAACACAAATCTTGGATGCAGTTCATGCTTCCAGTTGAGTGGCTGATACTCTTTAAACAAAAGGCTGCAATGATGACAGCTACTGTATAATGGACTTCTGTGATGAATTTCCAGATGATTGATCATTCGTCCAAAAACTCTTGAACTTCTGGTATTTTCAAACATTTTCATGACTGAACTGTAAGTTAGCCTGAATATCTGTGAACAACAGATGACATGAGTGTAAGAAAAACAAACAGTGAAATATACCCTGAAATAATATTGCAGAAGTACTTGCACATTATTTTAATCAATCGAGCAATTCTAATATTCTGTCAGGGGTGAAAAATTAGTTGCCATGGAACTGACTGCTTTACGGGCCTGAACTCAGCCTACAGAGTCCATAGGAATTTTTTTCCCTTGCCATCAATGGGGTTTAAATAAGACCTTAAAAGGAAAACCCTTCTGATTTCTATAGGACTTCCCCCTAAGGACATACTCACTCACAAGGGCAAATCCTAACAAATCCTCAAATGCTCCAAAACACTGCCAGCGGTCTGGGACCAAGAGATACAGCACTTCTGTTTATTATTTGCTTTCTGCGACAGCTCAGCCATACTGAAAATTCCAGTCTGTGTGAAACATAAGTTTATTTCCAGTTTTAAAAAGTGAACTCTGCATTCTTCAGTAAATGGTGGCAGGAGCCACTCCTTGCTGCAAAGCCATTATGGTCCCATTTCATTCCACAGCAGCTGTCTTTTTCTTTCCTCTATTAAAAAAATATCAGCAAAAATGCTTTTATAAGAACTAACCAATAATTAAGCAATAATGGCATGATGAAGAAAGTGGAAGGGCTTTAAGGCTCCCAAACAAATGGTAGGGTCCCCAGGAGCTAACTTCATCTTACATTTAATTAAAAGCTCACCTGGATAATTACGTCATATTCTTCCCTCAACCAATGTTTTTCCCCAAGATGTAGTGGAATTTTGGTTCTTGCTATAGTACATGCAAGGCTGTAAGTTCCCTTTTTATTAAGAGCCTTTTGCAGAGGTTGAGCAAGGACGTGAAAAATGTACTTGATATGCAAACATATTCTTTAAAAAAAAAAAAGATAAGGTTTACCAAGGGCTGGAATCTAATCAAGCGAAACTAAAGTAAATGGAAATAACCAAAGTACAGATGCTATGGAACTCAGCCAGTAGCTCATACCCTTGTGAGTGGTGCCTCTGAGGTCCATGGTCTAATTTATTCTTGGTATAATTCCATGGATAAATCTGCATTCTTGGGACTTCTCTGTGGGATGCAGGTTCCAAGTCTCTATCAGTATTGAAAGCTGAATTGCAAATCAGGAAAATACCCAGTGAGAACTGGGAGAATTTAATGAAATATATACACACGTTAAGGGATGAGGACTTTCAAAGGCTGTCGTGTGCCTCCACACATAGAACATATTCTTATTAAATGGGCAGAAGATGCATGGCCCCTGTGACTGTTGAGACTCTTATTGAAAGTATATGCATGACTTTTCCATTTCAAAATCAGTAAATCTCCACTGCATATTTTTCCTCCTCTGCTCTGTCCTAGCTCCTCTATGTAAATAAACTTGGGTTTTGCACATTGTTTTGATGCCATTGATATGTTTTAGGCCGGATATATATCAATCATAAAAAGGTGACGTTCTATTGTGCTATGAAATTTCTATCAAGAGACTTAAAACAATATTCTGTTTTCTCTTTTATTTTTTTCCCATATCCTAGTGACTTCAGTGGATGCCACAACATTTTCAAAGAAATAATAACAGATTTTCTTCAGTTGCTTTGGTGCGTGACAGCAGAGAACAAGCCATGCTCTTTGTCGTCAGTTAATGTGTGCTGCACAATTAGTGACATTCTGGTTTCCAGCTAGCAGTTAAAATGTTCTCAGTTCAACAAGTGATTATTTATTTCCCTTTTTGGAAAGAATGCAGTGGCAAATACAATGCAATAACTTTTTTTATTTCTCATTCTTATTATTTATATCCAAAATAAAGCAGATCTTAATTGAGAAATAAAGACAGCAAGACAAAATTCCTGTTTCAGTGAACTTGCATCTAATATATCATCATGGTTTCAAACAGAGATGAATGCTGTAGACAAAAAAAGAATAATCTGTGTAGCTTTAGGGTCAGCTAGGCATTCCGGCGAATCATTTTCTGTGTTTTCCAGCAAGTACAGCACTTACCATATATGTTCATGATATTTACATACCATAATGTCCTTAGTTGTAAAAGCTCAGGGTCATATTGTCACACGCCTTGGAGGATTAGTGGGAAAGTTACTCACTTGTAGCTTGGTGCCTGCTTGTCTGCACACACATTGCAAAACAAAAGGAAATCCCCTTCCATTCAACTGATGCCAACAACTCTCCTTCCTAACAGTAATAGAACAGGTCGACTTTGGTGTAAGACTACTGACTTAGGAGTTATTAACATTTTGGTGACTTTTCCAAAATGAATACATTTATATTTAAAACAAATTTTTTCCAGAAGCACCTTGAAGATCTAGGGGCACAAATCCCACAGGTAAAGGATTTGTTAGCCCAGAATGCATAAGTGATTTTTTCCTAACAGCATCCCAGGAAGCTTTCTTGATTGCCAGCCTCTCCCACTTTCTTTACCTCAAGAAGAGGTTCAGATGTAGCAGGAGCATGCTCTCTCACATGCTTGCAGCCCTGCTGGCGAGGCTGGAAGCTGTCCATTAAGTATCTGGATGGACAGGAGGATACCAGGAGGTGCAAGGCAAGGCTGGGGACTGTTCCATGAGCCTTTCCTTCACAGCAGCAAAGGCTTCAACAGGTCTTTTTTTTCTGAGTTACCCCAGCAAATTTCTTACAAATTCTGTTTTTTACTTAAAAATACCATGAAAAATTCACCTTCAGCTCTGCCCTCTGATAAGCTGAATGCTAACGGTGAAAAACAGAGTTGAAGAATTTAAGGATAAGGTCATATTACCATTGTTATAATCACTAACTTCTGCATTATGTGTGTGTGGTTATGGCTTAGTCCATTATTGCCAGGAACCTTGGTTTTAGTTAATATTACCACAAACATTTAAATTTATAACCAGTCATTTGCATATCCTGTAAGTGGTGAATCAGTACCTCTGTATCCATACAAGTGCTAGAAATTTTGTAGGTTTACATAGTTGTTTGTCTCTTCAAGTTTACAACTGCTCTTGCTTTTGTTTGAGTTTCACAAAAAAACTCAAGTATTTTCTGCCTTTCTTTTCTTCCCCTTCCTCTCCCTTCCCTTTCCTTCTGGTGGTGGTGTTGCTTATCTGCATTTCTTTCTTGGATAGTTCCCTGGCAATCCCTTTTGCGGTAAAAGATGAAAAGTATGGAGAAATCATCTCAGAAGAATTACTGGCTCTTTTCTCACCCCTGAAAAAGAGAATTAAAACAACTGTAACATCAATGAAATTGACTGTGATGTTGCCAAACAGAAATTATTGTTACAAGGCCTTTAGCTGTTAGCATAACAAAATAGATCTTGGATTACTGTTACCCAAAACAGCCTTTAATGGAAAAAAAGCCACACCCTGCTAATGTCTCTGAACTTGAGGGATGCAAAACAACAATGATAAGGGAGACCACACAATTCTGTACAGAGCCCTGTGTTCCAGAAGTTTAACAAATAAGGGCATTGCAGAGAAAATCCTGCTGGTAGTTCTCATAAGTAAAAGATGACTTCATTTATTATTTTACAGAATGACATTCTCTTATTCAAGTAATTAGTGCGTATGTTGGAGGACTCAGCTCATGACACAGTCTTAAAAGCTTACATTTTTGGAATACTAATTCCAGAGTGCATGATGATTGAAGGGGAACTAAGATGAACTGACTTTTAAACATCTCAAGTGACCACAGTACCCATGAAAACTGTATTTTGTAGAGACTTTCAGGCCCCCAAAAGACATGTCCTTACAGTGACCTTACAGCTATGCAATGGGTGACATCATAAAGAGGCCACTACATTCCAGATTAATTTGCTATCTACTAGTAAGTATTAATCTACTGTCATTAAAATGGGAGCAGAATGACCACATCTGTGTCAGCCAGGCCTTTAGAGACCATGTTAATGTCTGCAGTGAAACTGTATGACAAGTAAAGGTCAGGGACACATGACCTCATGCATACATTTTATTCTGAGTTACTGTGCTGATGCTGTGCTAGCAGTTACTCTGAACATTTTCTCATATTGTACCTGCAGTGCTCATGCTTTTTCCTGTTGCCTTTAACTCTGCAACCATCTGTGAACAAGTTTGGTAAATGGAAATTCCCTCCAAGCTTATCGGCATCTTCTTGTTTTTTATCCTTTTTTTATCAAATTTTCATACATTCTTTCTTTGCATGGTTTGAGCTGAGAAGCCCTTTTTAATTAGGCTGCAGTGCTCTGATCACCACAGGTGCAAGGGAGGAATTTTTTCCTGGAGGGTAGTGTTGTAGACTCAGCTAAGAAGGATAATACTCCACTTGTTTTTACCTTCCTTTCACAAAGCAGGTGTTGGATTCACTATGCAATACTTCATGGACCAATGGACTGATCTGATAAGGCAAGTCGTATGCTCCTACTTACACTGCAAGGCTGCCATTTGACTTAAATCATTAAAATGTACCCAAAACTGAGGAGCACATTTTTGACTACATAGTGCTAACCTTTTTTCTTTTTGGTTTTGGTTTTTTCTGAGTGTTTTTTTTGGTTGTTTTTTTTTTAGCTAAAGACCTTAATTAATGCACAGAAGGAATGCCAGAGTACTATGAATCAGACGGGCTGGACACATGCAATGTAGTAATAAAAGAGAAGCCCCTTTTCAGAGCTGAAGTATCTCATGAAATAAAACCAATTTTCAGGCAGCTGTGAAGTTGACAGAAGAGCCTTTGTAACACTACAACCCCCACCTCCTGCATGGGACAACCTCAGAACATTCTGAATCATCTTTGGGAAACATAGAAGCCAAAGGCTGATAAAGAGATGAGTCGGTCTCCTCAGAGGCTTGTAGGGGATTTCTCTGTCCTCTCTGTTCTCTGTTCTCTTTTGTTTGACTGTGGTTTTAACTCTCAGGGGGAGTCCTGGTGGAAGTAGAGACCTTGAAGTTGCTGTTGCAATAGGTTTCAAAAAAACCCCATCCAAATAACAACAAAAAACCCTAGCATCTTTTTATTTAAAGCCAAAAGTTTATAAGCTGCTTTACAGAAACATTCCAAAGGAAGAAACAAAGAGTGAAAAGAGACTGCTGATGAATGGAAGCTTGTAGCCTCAAAGTAAAGCCAGGCCAATAGCAGTTTATTTGGAATATTTTAAACCCTCCTGTGTGTATGAATTTTGTCAGGCATAGACTGGAGTTTGTTCAGCTTCTGTCCTTGAAACAAATGTAGGCATGCAGTTGCATGGATTTAAAATTTCAGACCTAACCAGGAGAGATTCTGCCATGCAGAAGTCCAGTCAAATTTCCAGTGAGGGCCTGGAATCTGAGTGAATCCTCTGGCCAGCTTTGGGAATTGTGTGCCTATATCCCTTCTGCACTTCTGGAAACCTGTGCCATTATGTGCCCATGTGGGGAACTGTGCAACTTTGTGTGCCTGCAACTCTGAGTCCACAGAGCTGGAGGCCATTTCTCATTCTTAAAGACGTGGATATCTTATCCAGGAGCTGGCCCTGTTATTCCCATGACAATTTTGTGCTTTACTCTTCCACTGCTTTAGGGTTCAACTGTTCTGCTAGTTTGCTCTCAATGGTGTCTTTACAAGAACTTTGTAGATCAGAGGGCTGTGGGGATGTGGCTACTACAGCAAATAATGCTTGTGAAGATGAACTCCACACTTCCTGGCCATCAGAAACGGCCATCACCTACTCTTCACGTCAATACTATCAACCAAATCATCATTTTTTAACCGGTGAATAGGTAAGAGACGGCTGGATGGAAGATACTCTCACCTAAAGGCTTCTTGCAGTATCATTTCAAGCACAGGCAAAATATTAAAGCAGAGAAAACAGTTTATGAATGGGTTAAGACTGGAGGAGGTGACAGTCACAGGGCAGTATAACATCTGTAGACCATATAAAAATGTGGTTGGTTCTCACAGACTATTTAAGATCCATGATATCAACACTTAAAGGGTTTGCAGGATAGGTCTGCAAAGCTTTGCAATGTCTGTCTGTGTATATTCAGTGTCTGCTCAGAGTGCTCGTGGAGGAAATACCCTGGATATTGGTAATGAAGGAAGGGAATTTATTCCTTCCATTTAGTATAAAATGGAGGAATTGAAGGATCACTAAGAAGCTTCATTTTTTTTAACTATAGGACAAGTTCCACTCACACAGACACACTTTTTATCTGGAAGGGACAGGATGCCTAAACTGGACCATTACTGTCCTAATGGACTAGAAATGCTTAGACCATCAGTGCTATGGAGGTGCACAGGCAGTGGGGACCAAGAAGCCACTTGCAAAATTTGAACCAGAGCTGTGTTCCCCACTCCAGTTCTTGGTAAAAAGTGACCAGGAAAAACTAAAAATAAAGTGAAGTGCAAATCAGAGACACTGTAAAAACTGCCTCGGAAAAAGTTGCTAATGTGTCAAAAAAGATACCACACTTTACAAAGTCCTTTCTTTTAATGATACCTGTGAGAATAACCTCCAGCTTCTTTCTTCTCCCTTCCTTCTTTCCAGATTTTCTCTGGCTGGATTCCACATAGCAGAAACATTACACAAGAAGGAGCTCTTTGCAGAAATGTAGAATGAAGGGTTGGTTGAGGGCATCAAAACAGGGTTTATAACGGAAACTTAGAGAATGGGACAGTTCCTTGGGGTACATCAGATTTTATCTGCAGCTTATCAAAAGCTGTGTCTATTAAATTGCTATCTGCTGTAACCAACTGTTTACCATTTGCTACTGCCTTTCAGGAGTGAGTGCAGAAATGCTCTCTGAGTCTCTGCTGTATCACTTCGAATGACGGCTGCACATTGCTGCCTTTTAATAATTTTCAGAGGCTGGTAGCCAACAGTGAGAAGTGCACCCTTCCCATCTAGCAGTACCATAAGAACTGTTCTCAGTTAGATGTCAGGGCTGGGCTACAGCTGAGGATATTCACTGGGCGCAGAGATTTTGCGACAAGTTTTCACTTTCTTGTACTCCTGTGTATTTCTTCAGACTTTCTGATATGATCCTAGACATTTGGTGGCACTTAGACAGAATGTTTGTTGCCCAAACAATTCTGAATTCCAGGAACTGACAGGCAGGAAAATAATGGTATGTGTTTTACGGGTTTCTCAGAGGGAGGAGAAATAAACTGTTGTCATGACCTGCTGTGACTTTGCTAGAGACAATACTTTCAGAAGCACTCCCTCCACTCCCGTGATAACTTCACTTGTCCATGCCTGTACTGGCTTCCCCAGTGCAGGCAGTCTTTCGGTGTTTTCATCTCAGTTATATTCCTGATATTGTAAAAAATAAAATGTTTAATAACATATCTGCAGCTCAGCAGACATAATTCTTTAGAAGTCCTCTTCAATCATTTTGAGTAGGAAACAGGAGGAGGAAGTGGAAGGAAGGGAGGCCCTACGTGCCACATCCATAACTGGTGGGCTTCATCCTCTAATAAGTGAGCTCTGGGTGCAGAAAGTCATCACTTTTTATGCTTTTTCCCTGGCTGCTGGGAAGAAGAGCATTAAAAAGGAGAAAGTGCAGGCTCAATGCTCTGAATGCTGCTTAGGAATTCTCCAGAGAGGAACAGAGGGAACCAGCATGAATAACTCCTAGCAACTTTTCCGTTAATTAAAATCTGACAAGCAGCTGGCAGCTGAAAGGGGGAGCTGTAGGTGGGGGAATCCTGTGGTTCACCACCACATTCCTCACATTCATAAAAGCTACGGAATATTTCACTGTAGGACCGCCAGAAATGTCGATGGAAATGTGAATTAAAAGAAAGAGCTGTCTGAAGGTGACAGAGACACTGGATGTAGCCCAGGTAATACAAAGATGAAAATATATGAAAGCTTATGACATGTACTATGGAACTTCTGTAAAAGTCTAATACAATTCAAGAGATGCTGTACTCTGCAAGATGAACCCGTCCAGGCAAGAAATTCATTCTGGGGAAGAGGTAGAATAAATTCCCTCCGTGCCATCCCTCTGAGCACAAACATCTGGGTAATGGTTTTGGCCAGAGTAGGTGAGATATTCGGTGTCTTTGTGGGAGCTTTTCTGGTCTGCATCTTGCTGTGGTGTACCTTTCCCTGCCCTTTCAGGCAAAGGCTGTGACAACTTTCATGGCAACTCTCACACTCTGAAATCACCAGGCTTGTGATAGTGGCTTTCAGGTTTCTGATAATAGATAATTCCCCAGGAAAGGACCCACTTATTTCCTGAGGGAGGGTATATTTTATTTTCCACGGTACCATCTGAATATTTCATAGCCTGGTCATTGGACCGCCTGCATGTGGCTATACCGAATGCAATGATTTCCTCTTGCAGCATGGTCCCCTCGCCGGTGCCTCTTGGTCGTCTCTACAAATTATGCCCCTCATAGTCAGGCACAGATTTGTAAAAGAATGCAATTATTGCTTCGCAACCATTATACTTTGCGCCATTTAGGATACAATAGAATCTTATTTCAAACCCAGCATCTTTTCTCTGTTGAGATGTTAGTCTGAAGGGCTTTATGAAAAATGTGAGGTGTCAATAGTGCCGTGACAGGGAGGGCCACAGTAGAAGCCATTTTGTGTGCAACAATTAAATGATATTTCCTTGCTCTGAGAGCAGTGGAAAGTCAGTCAGTCATCATCATGTGGAAAATAATTTTAAATCCCCCTGGACAATCACCACAGACAGCTGGAAGAGTTTACCCTGAAACAAAAAAATTATACTGAAAAATGCTGTCTTTGGTATCATTATTCTGAATGTGAACCGAAGCCCTGAAAGTAAAAGAAAAAAACCCCAAAAATAGAGAAAATTAAAGGCTTCTAGGTTTCCAGTAATCAGTTACCTTAATTTCTTCCCCATTTCAACTTTCTAAGGGTTCATTTCTGTTTGGTGGCTGGCATTTAGGCAGAATGTTTGTTGCCCAAACATTTCCAAATTCCAGGAGGTGATAGAGGGAAAAAAGAATGTTTTTTTAGTAGCGCTCATAGGGACCCTTTGCTGATTCCTGTATGTCATTAATATTGCTCCCTAGGTTAACATTCTCATTTGTGTATTTGGACACTGCTAGAGATCTAACTAAAAGTGACTTTGATCATCTTTTCATCCATATAAGGTTAAATATGGGGAACTTTTTAATATTTCCCTTTTCTTTAATGAAGTGCTTCCTCTTAGATAACAAAACTAGTAGTCTTCCATTTATCTCTTCTGAAATGTCTGACCGATTCTGTTTTCCAGCTGAATATTTTATCTCTTCTCGTCTGGTGTGGTACAAGAGCAGCAGAGAGTGCTAATTGCCTGTGCTGTGCTCCAAGACCATCTGCTGAAATCTGGGTTTACCATGGTGGTTCCTTTCTTCAACAGCTTATAATTCAATGCCCTCACTTTACTTTCAGGCCCTGAGTTTCTTTTCCCATTTTCTGGAAATCATTGCCTTCTCCAACACCCTCACGCCACTCCCTCACCAGGATTTCTCATTGGGAATAGATAATTAGTGCATCCAAAATTATTACGTGGACAGTTTTTACACAGATTTTCCAGTTTTGTGGTTCTGTCCAATTTTTAATTTTGCCTTCCCGTTTATTCTTTCAACTTTTTTTAGAACATGTAGTGTGGAAGCAAAAACTGAAAGTGGGGTCTGAGGCAAGGAAGAGCAGGATCCCTTTGCTAGAAGCACCCTGAACACACAGATATGAGAACTGTGTTTGGGGTTAGCCAACAAGCCTAAGTAGGACCTTCAGGTTTGGTGTTTAAACCCCTGAGTGTCACCTCTACTTGCCCACATACACAACGTGTAAAAGCTGCTAACCTGTGGCCTGAGAATGTTCATCAGCTATAATAATCAAGCTCTGAACTAGTTAATTTAATAATCTAAATCAATTAATGTCTGGCTCTTCATTTGAGATACTACAGTTCCCCACTGCCTTTTCTTCCAGAGAGCTGGGTAAAAAAATTTCCTCCCAATCTGAACCAACCCTCTCTCAGTTTAAAGCCTCTACCCCTTGTCCTACCATGCCATGTCCTTGTGAACAGTCCCTTCCATCTAGGCCTCCTTCAGGGACTTCAATAATGATGTAGGATTGTGACTTTTCTTGCAATATGATCTTGTCCTACATTATGACTTCCACTTGAGCTTTTTAAACTTTTTTTTCTTTCTTTGTTCATGTACAAATCATGAAGCATCACAAATTTTCTGTACTAATGTTTGCAAAAGTCATCTGTTCCTTGTCAGCTGCTTCCCAGTGAAGCATTGATCTATGTCCACCTGGGAAAATCCTCATTCCTACCATGACATCAATCCCCACAGAGCTTGAATAAAACACATCTACTCCTGGGCTGGTTTAGCTATTGCAGATGCTCCTCAAGACTTGACTGTTACATCGATTTATAGGAATTTATCTTTTCCATCAAAGTCAGTTGCCAACGTTTCTTGTTACCTGAATAAGCATGAGACATACTCAAAGCAACAGGAAGGTTTATGCTTGTGAAGAAAAGTTTTTTTAAAATAAAATAAACACATACAATTAATAAACTGCAGATACAAAATATATCCAATATGAATCTCATGTTCAGTTGCTCCCATGTTAATTTTCTTACAGAGAATCTTGCAAAGATTCCCTTCTAGAATGGGGTCCCATACTTTGGTTTCTCTCTCACACCTGGGCAGCTGGTAGTTTCTCAGTTTAAAGGAAATTCCAAAGCATTTATCGAGTAATCTTTTCTTTGTGAATTTAGGGAACCTTGTTTTGTGTCATCAGGAAGGACAGCAAAGGCGCACTCAGACAATCTGAGTGCACAACTCTAATACCTCTGGCAAACTCTGAGACTGTTTTGACAGTCTTTCTCTTGGTATAATACCTTTCTACCTTTTTTTTTTTTTTTTTTTTAAAGAATCAGTTCATTGAAATTTTCTAGAATTTTCAGGTTCACATTTTTGAGAGCAGTAAAAGAATAATAAAATTCCATTAACCAATATTCTCAATATATTTAAAATGTTGGAAAACAATCCCCAAGGGTTTTTTAGCACACGTACATACTGTAATAGCTCCATATATNTTATTTCCATTAACCAATATTCTCAATATATTTAAAATGTTGGAAAACAATCCCCAAGGGTTTTTTAGCACACGTACATACTGTAATAGCTCCATATATGTGTAATTATGCAGTACAGATATTTATATATGCTAGCACTACGGCATCAACATGGTTCCAGCAAACAGTTTGAAAGATCACACTCACCTCTTTTCTAAAGTAAATTCTGGGAGAATTCTTTGGATATTTCTTCATACACCTGTACTACTGGAACCCATAATTTCCTTTTAATATTTATTCCCACTCTGTATGTGACATAAAGAGATAAAAGTGGTCAAGTAGAATTTATAACATGATGAAACATTTTTGTGATAGACCTTTTTTCTGCTGAACTGAGGAGCAGAAAATTCTTAGGAACAGAATAACCAGAATTATTATTCATCTTGATGTTGCTGGATATATTCATTAAAAGGGTGTCTCCTGTTAAAAAAAAAAAAAAAAAAAAAAAAAAAATTTTTTTGACACTGTGTTT